>VXBQ01009335.1:168695-186608 GCA_013400175.1 Phainopepla nitens
GGCGCCGCCGTTCAAACCTCCCGCCCGGCAACGGCCGCGGCCGCCCCGCCCCCGGCCCGCCAGGCCCCGCGGGACCCGTGCCCGGCGCGGCGCGGCTGGGAAACCTGCGGGTCTGCCAAGTCAGTCATAGTGCCAGTAATAAAGGCCGGGACGGTACCTTTCTTGGCTTGTTTCTTGCTCGATAATTTACTTTCGTGAAACAGACCGGTGCCACCTCTTTCTGATGAGTGCTCCTACGGGGAGCGGGAGGTAGCGGCTAATGGCAGCTACACAGTGCACAACCACTGCTGCTCCAAAACATGCCATGAATTTTTAACCATCTTCTTGGGTTCCTGCAGTTCATCTAATTATGCATCTTTAATGTGATGGTACTTCAATAGCTGCACTAGTAGCACGTATTGTTAAAAGTATACTGTTATATACTGAGTAAAAGTGCATTAATTATTCACTAGATTGACTGGAGAGGAATGGTAGTCATATCTCTCTCTTCTGCTGCCAGTTTTGCAGCTCTGTTTGTCTTCGGCAGATGAAACAAATGAGCCAAATAGTGTCTCCCATCCATTCCTCATCCCTGATTTCTTGGCTTTCCTCTCTGAATTCCTCCTTGACAGGTGATGGTCAGAAACACAGATCCTCATTGCTTCGCACAGGGTTGTCAACATTTGTGGGAAGTAAAATATGCTGGAATGAGTGAGATATACAGTGTTGCTAACAGCTTTCTACGGATGACAGAAGTCTCCAGCCTAACATATGCTTATTTAAAATATAAGAAAATGCAGTTAGAAGGGAAAATTTTTAAAGCCTCATTGCTTCATCAGGATTTGACATAGGTGCTTGGCAGTTCAGCTGGACCCCTGACATTTACAATTGGGGCACAAACACAGCAGGCTAGCCTTGAAAGAAAATCATGAACTTCTGGACCACAGTATGTATTCCTTGGTGCAAGGCAGAGGACAGGGAGCTGTGCTTCTCTCCAGAGTGCTCATCTCACCTGGAGGCAGAGATGGCAGAGGCAGCTGTTCAGGAGTTCCTGTCTCCATCTTGGACCATGTTTCTTCAGGCAAGGAGAGGCATTCATATATTCATTAAATACCTTCATGCCATCCTGAAGTCCTCTGCATACCACTGGCAGGGCACATGCCACAACTGGGAACCCTACCCTATTGCATATAGGTAAAACCTTAAAAAAAAAAGGGCCTTGTTACCCTTGTAAAATCATGGCTCAGGCCTGCTACTTCAGCTAAGTAGAAAAGGACTATGGGAAAGTGACTCAGCTGAATTAGAGGTAGAAAAACAAGTTATATAACCATTACGTGTTCATATTGTGGGTTATGGTGGTTGGTTGGATTATATTTATTGTGCTTAATTGGAACATAACTGATAAAGGCCTAACTGCTTTAAAAGACCTGTTTTTTGCAATAAAGGGCTCTCTCTTGCACCTGCCTGGGGAGCCTGTGTTGCTCTGCTTCATAACACTACCCCAGGTTATATATTTATGGATGCTGTATTTTTTCCTGTTGTTTAGATACTCCTTCCTGTTCTTTAGGTACTGTGACTTTCCCAAAATAAATCTTTGTCCATTTTGCTCAGTGGAGAAATCTCATCAGGGAGCCAAAAGACTTTTGCTTAATCAAGGTATGATACTTGAAGCTGCCTGTGGACAGCCAATATATCTAAGAGTGGGCTTGAGGGAGGTTTAAAGCCAAGTCTCCACCTAACCCTGGTGCTTCATGCACCCAGGATATGCCTTGGGCTCCTGTCTCTGCTGCAGAGTTCAAGATTTTGGATACAGCAAAGCAATACACAAAATGAGGGGAGAATATGAGATGACAAATCAGAGTGCCCTTTTGCTTTACAGTATGACATATCTTTTAAAGTGGGGTTTGGCTTCTCCTGAATCAGTCAGGGATGGGATTTGAGCCTCAAAAATTTACAGGTAATTTTCTAGGCTACAGAAGAAAACTAGAAACAGTAACATGTTATGGAGTGGAACTGAACCAAAGAGGTGAAAGTCTCAGGTTAACTGAACTGCATTATCATTGAATCAAGGCTTTACCAAAGTGAAGTGAGGCTACAGCCTTGACTGAATGGCTAAAACTCCTGGATGAGTTTGATGCAAACTGTGAGAGCAGCTGGAAATAATAACCTTACTGCAGAGATAAACAAATAGGGAATTAATTATTGTATCTCTGCCTTGCCAAAATCCCTTCACCAACTCACCAAATAGTGCCCTACCACAGAAAATTAATACAACCTGTGAAAAATACACACTGAAACACTTCCTACCCAGCATCATCCCAAGCAGTTCAGGTTAGACTCTAGAACAAATCCACTGGTCTAATCTTTGCAGAAGCACTGCCTCCAAGACTCCTGAGAACAGCTCTCAGGTATGCACCAACAAGATTTTGTCAAAAGCCAGGATGACTACATGGATACAGTAAAAATCAATGCAAAAGGACAAGTTATGCCCCAAATTATTTCAGGCAATCAGCATCTCTAAAACCAATTTTACTGGTAGTGTAGGAATCTGTGGCAGTTGTCCAAGAATTATAGATGCTAATTAGCATGGTTTTGCAGTACAGTCTGTTCAGCAAATCTGAGTCTTAATAAAGTCCCAAAATGTAACTGCTAGTAGCATAAAGAGCCCGTGCCTGCAGCCCTTACATGCTCCTACTGACATTGACTTGGAGCCCTTAAGAAATCAGTGGCAGTTAAATGTGTAGGACTCAGCCCTAAGCAACATGAATAGTGTCTTCTCAAGCTCAGTGCATACCTGCTCTTCAGCTGGTTCATATGTCCAATTTCCAGTACATTAGGAACATGTTTCTGCAAAGCCTGGCTTCTCACATTCTTGCACCTGCTTCTGCTTTGGTCTTCCGTTGCATTTACTTTCTAGAGATGTTAATTTTTTTCATTATAAAATCAGGCTTCATAACTCACTGGATCTTCAGATGCTTAATTAAAAAATTAAACATTTCACCAAACTTCTAGTATTAGCTTCTATGGGAACGTGAGACTGAGGCTTTAAAAAGCATTTCTACAGGTTTAGAATGAGGTGAGATGTTCTTTCCATACTTCATGTCTAGCTCAACAAAGCTCTCCTACTGCTGTTACAGCACACAAACTAACTTGAAATGAAGAAGGCTTTATGCTATCTACATTATCCAGAGATTTGGGATTCAACTAGTAACTAACTTTTCTGCTTGCTCCCTAACTGAAGAGTAAATGCAGCAGACAGCAACAAAAAAAGGAAGCATTGTAACCATGCTTTTTTTCTCCAGACAAACCTCCACTGAATGGCAGACAAACCCAAGGCACAACCTACAACACAAGGAAAATTCTGCACAGTCACTGCTGCTAGTGCAGAGAAGTCAGAAGGGGGTAGGGTGAATTAAACAGGGATCTATATCCTGCCTTCTGGGGTTTCTTAAGTGAAACATTTTTTTCCGATGAATCACACCGTCCTTTTATTTGCCATTTGATTTGCATTGCAAAGCATTTGGCTTCCTTTTAGTATTAGGGAAACTGGATAGGAGAGAAAAGATCATTGTCTGTCTAAATCACTGTTCTGCTCAAGTGTTAGATCAGCATATTATTTTAAATGTTAGGCCCATCATTTTGGTTTAGCAGGTACAAAATGTCTACACCTACTCTTGACAGCACTGCAGTATTTTTCTTAATTTCTTAGTTCCCACAGCTTGCTACACCTACTCCTTGAATATCATCAGAGTGTGCCAGTAGAAATGCATTCAATTCCTCTTCAGATTTATCCTAAATGGAAATCTATAAAGATTTGTACTGGACAAGTGGGAAAGAATTTGCAAAGGCTTTTTATAACTGACTACTTATTTCATTTTAAACTGAAGAGCAAACTGTTCCCATTGAGTGCCACTGGCTTTGATTGCCATGGTATGTGACCACTATAAATTGGTGAAATGGGCAGAGACTCTGGAATGTAGGGTGCTTACCTGACCCCTTACTGGAGCCTCAGTAACTCATTTCTTCATTTCAGCCTGCTGAGGGCAGTTGAAAGTCTTTCCATTCTCTTAGCTGGGCAGAAGGGCAACATGTAGTCCTACAAAACAAATAAAATATGGGTAACTACCTTATTGTAATGCGCTTCAGGTTCAGTTTTGATTGGGTAAGGTGAAAATTAATCATCTGTCTGACAGTAAGCTAAAGCCTAACCCATCATGGTGAAAATTATGGCAAGAGAAAACCTTATAGGTTTTTCCATCTTAGCTAACTGAGCAGTGTAAAGTAGGTATCTTCTCTAAAGTAGTCATGGAGCCAGTCATTGAAGATGTCATCCTATAATATGCAGGTGCTTAAGTCAGCTAGGATGCATCACCCTTATCTTTCTATGATAATTAGACAGAGAGGCCAGAACAGCTTAGAATAAACTCCTACTATTTCAGATGTTCTCAGATTAATTTTACCCCGAGAGCTTGTTCATCTTCTGCTCAGGTTTTTTTTAATATTCTGCCGTTCTCCTTCAACTGCTGTAGTGCTCCCAATGGCACCGGGATCACATCTCTCTATGATGCCATCAACTAAACATTTATACCAAGGTGCTTCAATGAACTATTTTGTTGATCATTGCATGTTCCTGTAGAATTTCTAAAAGAATCTGTAGGAGGTTGAGAAAGCACAAGGTATTATTTTTCCTTTTTCCAGATAAGAGGCCAGAAACTGCCTGATGTCAATGCTATATTGAAAGACCTTCATATTAAATTAATGTAGCCTTGTTGAATCACCATATGAGATAAATGCACTCAAAATACATTTTATAACAGAAATAGTAAGTTACGTAAAATCCATCCCCATATGAATTTGTTCCTGAGATCAAACCTGAAAACCTTAACAGTCAAATTAAACATTGCATGACTTTAAACTGCAGTTTGGCAATTCTCTACATCTTAAAGTTGCCCATGCCCAAGACAGTGGATGAGTGACTAACCGAGGTATTCCAGTTACATGTATTCTTCTGTTTCTGCTTGGAGCATTGGTTTTGAAGCCAATTCACATGTGGTTCCCACACAGGTGCAGAATCAACCCCATCAGAAGTATCCTGTTGGACAAGGATCCTCACAGGTGACTATCAGCTTCACTAGAAGCCTTTCTCCAGCTGAGAAGACCATGTGGACACACAGTGTCTAACAAAGCATAAAGTTTTGCAGCCTTTCCCTAAGTTTAGAAATTTACGTGGTCTGTCTTTTCTATTCCACTTTCTATCTTTACAGCAGTTGAAGGAATGAGGTTATCTTTAATTCCTTTCAAAATCAAAGATTGAAATTGGCTGCTTGGATCCATTGCTAATAGGGGGACACAGAGAAATGATCACACAAAAATAACACTGCTGTTTAAACCCAGTCCTTTCAGCTCCATATTGCAGGGATGTTCCATACAAGGAGAGTTTCCTAGATATTCTACACTGTCACTTCTTATCATGCCTTTTACCAGGATTCCTCTGTTGGTCACAGAGTCCTGGTTTGATTTCTAGGGAATTTACTGCAGGTGATTTGTTGTATAAAATACCCATCTGAGACAGCTGCATCCAAATGTTTGCTGGGCAGTGTGCTGGTGAAGTCACCAGTTTGTGTCATGGGAGAATCTAACTGGGCACTCTGTGTTCTGGTTTCAGGGTTAGGCCTGTTAAAATTTTTCCCAACTGATCTTGCAGAGGTAAGTGAGAGGTCACTGGATCATTTAATGGATTGCCACCTTGAATCTGAAATGGAGAAGAAGTGCACTGAGAATATCATCAATCTAAAAATAAACTCATATATGAGATAATAATGTCAGAAAATCATCTTCCTTTTGATAGACAGAGGACTTCCACCTATTGCTGTGAGAGCAGATGTAAGCCCACTTCTGACAGCAGTCACCCAGATAAAAGGAGCAATCTTCCAGTTAGGTCTTGGGATTGGCATAATTTTTTTTTTTTTTCCTGAAGGCAGATCCAGGCTGAGTATTTGCAGATGGTCTCTTTGTTTTTTCCCAAACGATGTAGAATATCTCTGCAGAATACAATACTTGGAAACAATCTCCACCTGAAGCGAGTTTCTAGTTTGGCCTGATTTTTTCCAAGTACTGGAATATAGGTGTCTGTAGGCACACAGTTTGTGGTGATTGGGAATGGGGCTCTGGCTGAGCCCCATCCCTCATGGGCTACACCTGTGCAGGACAGGTGACCAGTATTGAAGGCTGTGAAACATGGAGTGCCCAGGTGTGCTGACCCATCCCAGAAGGGGAGAGAGGGCACAGGAGTGATGGATGTAAGATGAATGGTATAAAAGGTTGTACTGAAGAAGAATAAAGGGCTGATGCTTGGAACCATTCATGTTGTCAGTAGTACATCCTCCAGGTTTCTAGGAGGAGAAAAATGGCAAAGCAATGTGCTCTGGAGACCAAGCAACATTAGCTGCCCTCTGTGCAGCCACTGCACTCAAGTTCCCCCTGCACTGCAGCATTGCCAAGGAAGTAAATAGCGACTCGCCCTTGGCGCTGCACTTCTTGAGGTGACGGCTGTCCCAATAACTGAGGCACAATAGCTCAATGTAAATTAATTTCTTTGCATTTCACACACTGCTTGGATTGTTTTGATCCAGTCTCAGGGAGGATATTCAAAGGAGCATGGATAGGGATCTATACTTCACTGCCAACTCTTACTTTGCCCTAAGAAAAGTTTGTTATTAGTATGAGATTGGTTTGTCTCAATAGTTTGCCCAGTCACACTTGGGGCTATGACCATCTGCAGCTCCTTAGTTCTTCATGCCTTGCCACAAAGCTGTAGCTTTTCTGCATTTTTCTAAGCCCTGAGTTTGGTTCCAGCTGCATAAATGGGCATTTGTCATACAGATTAGGCTAAGAAAGAGCGAGCCAAAGCAAGAAGGATTAAGGTAAATGTTATTTCATAAAAATAGCACAGTAAAAAAAAAAGTCTCATTACTATCAATATATTTATTGATATGTGCAACATAATAAGCATTTCTGGTTGGAAATTTCTATCAGTGGTTTTAAGCCCCTGATCCTTAAGGAAAATCTGGCTTGCAAATTATGTCTTATTTCTTACAGAAATAGATACTGAAAAAATATTGAACAATTCATGCACTCAAGTGCTTAGATTAAAGAAATACATCCATAAGGATAAAAGGATTTAAGTTTTTAGAACTGCCAGATAATTTTTCTATTCTCAGCATCCCTAGTTGCTGTGCCTCCACCAAACTTCTCTCTAAATCCAGTCTCTTCCTCTGCCCCTCAGAGTGCAATACCACTGTGAAATAACTTGCATCCTTGAAACCTCAAAAGAGCCATAATGCAAAAAAAAGTATTTGTTACATCACAGGCAATACTGGGACCCCAAAAGGGATATCAGGCTGTTCATGGGGAACAAGCCCAGAGTCAGACTACATCTTTGATACAGGTGATGCTTTTTTGTGGAATCGCGGCGGTGTTGGATCGAAACTGTCCATTCACAGGTAGGAGGACTAAGATATCATTTTCACAGGGTAGAAGGATCCAAGGGGAGAAGTTTGCTGCAAAAGACCCTCTGGACACCCCATGGCTGAGACGACGGGCAGCACACTTTCTCTTCAAGTTTACCACAGCTGCACTGAAGGAAACCAGTCCAGCAATTTTTTTCCCCTACTCCAATTCCCCTCAAAGTCAAACCATGAGGAGGGGATGAAAGTGGGCTGTGCGTGTGTTTTCCTCAATGTGAGATGGAAACATTTCTTGCTAATGATAATATTTTTTGCCTAACAAGATGACCCATTTTTACTCATTGTTACAAAATAATCGAGGGTTGAGTAGCAAATATGAGTAACTACATTTTACCTGAAGATGGTTTGTCAGACATTTCTATCATCCTTCTAACCATTTCACAGCCTGTTAAATGAGCTGAGACAACACTTCATGTCACTGTTAGCATTTTAAATTAAAATTATGGTAACAATAAATAGCACCTCATGTATTTACAGACAATTTCATCTAGAAGAATAAAAATAACTATTTCTGCCTGGATGCATGCATGACTTGCACACATGCATATGTTTACGTTCTTATCTAAAAATCAATTTGAGTTCTAGGAAGCTATTTCTAGCATTTGATTCTAACCGTGTGTTTGTACAGTGTCATCAAAAAGCAATCAGGATGTTTAAAGAAAAACCAACAAACAGCAAGTACATTCTTTACAAAATCTTTAAAAAGCTAATGCAGACCCAGAGGGAGGTTATCCAAGTCTGATACAGAGGGACACCTGTTCAAGATAATTCCCAAATACTTTTTTGCTAACAGTGTTTGTGCACTAAGGCTGCTTTAACCAACAAGTTAAAATCTTTGCTTTCTTTTATTCCTTCCTGTCTTAGGTTGCAAATGCAAGATGAACCTGGTGGTGTGTATTCTATTGCCATCTGTTGAAACCGGGTGGGAAGTTTTTCTTTATCTCTTCCAGGACCCACTGTCCTTCCAGGAGAGATATCTTCTGTTAATGGGCCATTGAGTCTCAGCATACACTGATAAAACGACATCATCCCATTGTGAGATGCTCCACCCAGGGGGAGGAGCCAAGCATTCCTACATGGATATAATCTGAGACCTGGAACACCACAGGCAGCCTTTTCCCACTGCATACCCAGAGGATCAACCTTTTCTTCCACTGGATTCCCAGAGGAAGACCAGACCCTTTTACACCACCACTGGACCATCAGAGGAAAACTCCACCCTTTAAAGGAACTCTGAACAGAACCATCTGTCCACAGAACCATCTGTCACTCCAGGAGGACTGGAGCCACCATTTAAATTGGACTGCTACCAACACCCTGACTGACAGGGTGTCAGGTTGTGTTCTAACTCTGTCAGGTTTTTTTTGTAATACTGCATCTTATTCTAATTTTTTATTTAGTTGTAGTTTGTTGGTTTTTGTTTTATTTTACTTATATGTACTAGTAAAGAACTGTTATTCCTATCCTCATATCTTTGCCTGAGAGCCCTTTAATTTCAAAATGAAAATAATTCGGAGGGAGGGGGTGTACATTTTCCATTCCAAGGGAGGCTCCTGCCTTCCTCAGCAGATGCCTGTCTTTCCAACTAACACACTTCCCTGTTCAGGAATGTCTTCCCTGTACATCAACAGTCTCTGCAACACTAAGTCACCCTGCTTACATAGGTAAGGCATTATATTTTGTGAGAGAAAACACCAGCAAAAGCAAGCCATTACCTAACACGAAGATGATTTTTTTCTTAATTTATTTCATAGTTTGGACACTCACAATGCAGTCTTAATTTTTTAAAAATACCCGTGCTCTGTCATACAGTCCCCTTCAGAACTGTATTAACTTCCATCTTTAAAACACCAGCCCAGCGAGGAGCTTTGAAAGACACAAGTGGGCTGTTGCTCCTCATCTGCCCCTTGTGTTGCTTAAAGTCTCTCTCCAAAAGTACATCCCTCTCACACTTTTGTGAGGGAAAGGTTCTTTCATGCAGGTGTGTTGCTACATCTGCCTGCTACACAGACAAGTACACACTCCTGCTGAATGGATTTAAACAGCCACTTGGCACCACCAGACACTGGAGCACCCAGAACTTCTTTGGCAGCTTTCATGCAGGCAGTACACACATTACTAATCTCAACAGGTTTTTCTCATTACCAGCTAGTCACACAATTTTTTAGGCATTCCTTTCAAATTATCTTATGGCATGACATGACATTGCTAGGTTGGTGGAGAACTTCTTTGACAATTTTAGAGGTAATAAGTTTCATACATATTTGGCACCATAATGGTTTACGTGCCACCAAGTGTACTTTACTGGCAGTCATCTCAATAGCTGGCTAGAAAGTCATCCATGGCAAACAAACTTCTCCAGGCTATGCCTCTGAGGGATCACATTTTTGTAAGGAATGAATCATTCTCTTATTACTAACAGTTTCACCTCTGGGCATTTCTAAACTAAATTTACTGATCTAACCAAATAGCCTGAGTTCGGGCTAAAATGTTTCAAGAGAGAATGGGCAGTGGACTCTAATCCCAGGTAGCACTGCAGCTTTCATGTAAGCCTTGGAGAGAATCTGCATGGGGAATTTTGCATGCTAGGAAGGCTCACCTGAGTTTAACGCAGGGATGAATCAGTTCAGAGATGGAACCAAGCCCCATTTACATGAGATCAGTCTGGGCTCTGTTCCTGCTCCTTGTGGGAGGATCCTTGGCTGCAAGTTATATAAAGTTAGCAGCCATCTGGGGAAAAGATAGAAAACACCATGGCATAATACATTTTTTCCTTTGGTGAACACATGTTCTTTCAGTTCCCAGCCTGAGATGGAGCTAGAAGTGTCTAGTCACACAGCTTTCAAGTCCTACTGCCTGAGAGATAGGTGTGTATGTGAAAACATCTGTTTTCAGGAATCTTTTTACATACTGACTCTTATCTATCTTTCGAATTGTAAATTTATCTATGTTTCACTGCACATGTGGCAGTGGCAGGAGCACAGTATTCCCCAAGGACTGTGCCTTTTATTTATTCAATTTTTCCAAGGATACATATCTGTTAAATTATCAGAGCACAGTTTGTTTATTTCTTTACTACCTGCATACATATTTTTAGTTCATTGCACTTTTTAGCTCCTGTGAATAAGAACATGTCATTGACTTCAGAGCCTTCTTTTGAGGAGAATCCCCTTTGTGCATAAAACCATTTGACAGAATCTTCTCGCATGCTCACAGGCAGGGCCTTCAAAGTAGCATTAAAGACAGTCCACCACCTTGCTCTGAACACTGCAGGTTTAGCAATTGCAAAGGGTAGCATTCATTATAACAACAGAAATGAAATTGTCCCTCAATTGTCAAGGACAACAAACTCACCTAAGTTTGCTCTACACAAGACATTGCTTTAACATAGGCCATTTGGCACAAAATACCATATGTAAATAGAGGCCCATTTCTGCAGCAAGACACTGCCCGACACTTCCAGAGTGAGTACCGTTTAGAGAAGAGCAGGGCTGCAACAAGAGACAAACCATGCCTTCATGCTCAGGTGAATTTCGCCCATCTAACAGATTTCTGTCATTGCCACCTGCAACTTGCTGCAGAAGAGGTGAAGGACTTCAAAACAGCTATATCATTTTTCCTGCCCAGTTTGAGCATTGCTTGGCTGCAGTCTGAAAACTGCATGTTACCAGCAAAGCTAAAACACTGGAGAAAAACCAGGCTCTTTCATCTCACTATCATGTAGGAACTAATGAGTGCTCTGTACTTTTCTTCTAAGTTTGTCCCTTTCTTGTAGATCATGTCTTCTCTTTATCATATGGGAAGCCAGTTGGCTTAAGTGAGCCCCTCTTCAGTAACTTTGAAAGTCTCATTTATCCCCCACTCAGAGTCCTACCCAGCAGAAGCCTCCAGCCTACTCAGTCATTCTCCCAGGACAGCTACAGCTGATCCCCAAACCTTTACATGTAATGCAAACCTGAAAGTGAACTGCTCACCTGAATATGAGAAAAAAAAAAAAAGAGGAAAGACTGTGAAAGAATAGAATTTTCCCTAAGCACCCAATAAAATCAATATACTTTCAGATGACATTACAGAACACATGTCTGTACTGTCTTCTGTGTCCCTATGTGATACTCGGGATGCAGGTACCCTGAGCAGAAGGGAATTTAATATAGTAAATCATTTAATGTATGATATCAATGTGAAAAGCTGCAAAGCCAAGTTTTCTTGAGGAATAGAAATGACTACACTCAAGCTACAGAAAAGTTTTGTCAGTATTCTTCTGAATCCAAGCTAAGGTTTCCCTGTTGGTTTGAATTTATTACCACAGTATAATAGTAAACAGAGAATAAAATACCTATTATTGCCCAAACTGACATTTTATTTCCTTCCTCTTGTTTTGCTTTGGTTTTCATCCTTTTGAAAGAACTGCTGTGTACTGTATGCTTCATGGTCTGGGTATTTTTCAGTATACTTTTCCTTTGTGTTCCTTCTGAGTTACTGCATTATCATATGTAGAGAGTGTCCCAAATGCAGTTGTCCATAAAAATCATATATTAAGGTTGTTGATATGTGATAGCAAAGACCAAAGAGCCCATGCCAGTAGGAACCAGAAGCAACATGGCAAATTCTCAGTGGCATTGAAGTCCCTGGCTATAGGAGCTGACACGAATTTGAGATTTTACTTAAGAAAATTAAATCAAATAATTCTAAGTCATATTAGTATGGATAGTACATACGAAATGTAATGGTATTTTCTTCATGATTTAAAAATTCTTATCTGAATACAGAAAATGTCTAAAGGACATTTGAAATTGAACTGAAATTTGAAATTAAATTGAATTTGAGTTGAAAGGACCATAAACACCTTCTGAGATTCTGTCTTTCCAATGCTTCGTTCCAACCAGCACTTGGCAATTGTTTGGCTAATTGAAACTTCAGTGGACACAATCATTTTGCAAAAATCCATCATCATTCATATTGATATTTTAAATTCCACAAAGACCAGTGATGGAAGAACTGTGGGCTTTGTGCAATTGAATTGGTTTGTTTGTATGGCCAGATGTTGTGAAGAAACTTGTTGCTTGCGCTGTCACTTACTGTTGATCCCAAATCCATTTCAGACTATGTGATAGCATTATGGGAAGGAATATGAGAACTAGCAACATTTTCAAATAAACTGAAACGGAATGAACTGTGGATTCTTCTCTTCCATTACTTGGGCTTTACTATCAGTCATGTTAGAAAGTGCTCCCCCAAAATATATCTTAGCTTTAATAACAGATTACCATCTACAATGTATTTTGATCTTAAAGCTACAGAATCCTCACCTACGATTCAATCTCTAGTAATTTCTGACAAAAAGTGGAATAGCTTTGGAGTAATCTCAGATGGCATCTGCCCAGCTGCTGCTGTTGTTGGGCATCCTGGTGTAGCACATGTCACCAAGGGCCACCAGCCTCCAACATGAGCAGGACCAGGCAGGAGGGTGACTTGGGGGAAAAGCACTTGCTTCCTTGGGTTTCCTGAGTGCCCTTCGGAGGAGGACAGCCCCAAAGGTGGCTGGGCTTTCCTCTCCAGGGTATGGAGCACAGAGCTGAGAGGCAGGAATGCATTCCCTAGTCCCTGGCTGTCTTGTATGAGGTGTGATGCTCAGGCTATCTTGCTGCCTGAGGGCCTGAGCCAGGCTCCTGATGAACTGTGCCCACAAGTTCAAAAAGGGGTTTTTAAGAATTGGATCTAAGAAAACAAACCTCTTGTCTGTCATTTGGCACCTGTGTGCTAAACCTTTGGCCCCAATTGTCCTTCCTTTGTTGACCTTCGAGCTCTGGATGATCTTTAACTTTTTCAATGACATTTGGCTTTTTGTTACCTTTGACATCAGTGATACTTCTCCTTTCTCGTGACCTTTGACCTCTATAACAACATTTAGCACCAGGATTTTTGTAACCTTTGACCTCTGCATGACTTTGACCTGCAACCTCTGCATTACATTTTCCTGTTGTGGCCTCTGACCACCAGGTGACCTTTGGATTTGTGATCTTTGACCTTTAGATGACCTTTTATTTCTTTTTTGCTTCTCATTGACTGCTGAACTCTTGGAGTCCTGGCACAGATGCCAGGGATGCAGCAGAAAGGGAAAGCCCAGCCCCACTGCTTCCCACAGGGCTTGGAGCTCCTCTCCCATATGCTGGAATATTGCAGAGAACTGAATTTGCTACCACACCTTAACAATGTTCTTTTTATGTCTTTTTTTATGTGAATTAAGAACTCCTAACACCCGAGCACATAGGACTGGGCACTGAGTCAGCTAATTAGATATAGGTGGCAATTCTCAGGCTTTTTATGGCCATTTTGAGCACTTTTTCCAGTTGGGAAATCAGTGTGGTTTATTTTGCACATAGTTGCTCAAACGTGGAAGGCACGTGATACAAACTTGTAAAAGCAATGTCCCTTGCCATGTAGTGCCCATTGCAGAAAGAATGCTGTCTGAATGAAATAGCTTGAAATTCTGTTTTAATGGTAGGCTTTGTGCTTTTTTCTTCTGAGAAGATGTCTATATTTTGATAAGTCCCAATGAGAGAAAGGCTTTGCCAGAGGGAGAAGTCTTTAAAGAAAGATATTCTGACATGTTTTTTTCCATTTTTCACTCTCCTTTTTTCAGTGGGGCAGCTTCTTTCAAAAACAAAAGACCCCTTTGTCCTGCAGCTTACATCTCATTTTGAAAGAGATCTGGCAACAGCAACCTGGTAGCTAATCCCACAATTAATCCTGAACAGAAACTCATGTGCTTCAGGGAGCTGGCTTACATCAGGCCAGTTTGTTGCAGCCATATAAAGCATTCTCTTTGGAGAGCCATGCTAGTTTTGTCCCTTGCTGCTACCAGTGATGTCCTGACCCTCTCCAGATGCTGTTACTTGTCCTGGAGGGCAAGTCCCCCTAGCTTTTCCTCTCAAAAGGTGTTAGCTATATTTTCTTTATCCTCCTAACTAACTGAAGCCACTCTTTTGGAAGGAAAATCAAAATGGCTGAAGTTCCAGCCATAAATACTGCTGACACTCCTCCCCACAGCCCATCTTCTCCCGTCTTTTGGAAAATATGCCCACAGCCATCTCACACCTGAGAACTCTCACCACATATGGACTAAATGGTGCAAATCAGCCCATACGAGAGCCCTTTATTCTCTGTTTTCCCATAAGAGCATGCAACAGTATGGGCAGAGAAGAGGAAAGCTCAACAACTTTCTGTAGACAGCTGCAGCCAGGTGTTTCCTATCAGGACAATAATGAATTTGGAGAGCCTGCAGGAGGCTGGGAGCTGACTGCAAACCAGGCAGGACAACCTGCTGCAGGACCAAGGGCACTCTTGCAGCATGGTGCCTCTCGTGATGCTGTGACAACTCATTTGAAAACACAAACTTGACTTTAAGTATGATTTGAAAAGATGGAAGAGTAACATTCAGATTGAAGTTCCCCTTAAAAGGAGGAGAAGGCAACAACTAACCAGCACCCAACAGTCACAAATTCAACACGTAGATTCATGTTCTCCTCCTTCCTGTTCACTCTCCCTGGAAGCAGAGTGCCATTCAATCAGTATGCTAAAATGCACCACCCAAAGCCTCTTTCCTACTGTGTGGGTAAGCATGCCAGTGGCAGCAAAATGAACATTGTTGTTTCTTTGATGATTCCTGCATATATCTGCATGCAAAGGTAATATGAATCCTCATCTAAGGCACCACTGCCACATAAGTCACTCAAATATTTCTTTCAAGTTTCTAAGTTCTTTCCTTAGATTTTACTACTCACTTCTTACTTCCTCTCAATAAACAGGAAGATGGAAAATATTAAATGCAGGTAAGTTTCAGCTGCTCAAGTTATGTGCATCTGTGGTTCACACTCGAACACCAAGAGAAACACAGCACTTCTCAGCATACAAATTAACTGAGCTGAATAGGAATACCTATTTTGGGTACAGCTTTACAGAATGAGGGGACTGAGACGGAGCCAAACTCCCAATCCTAGCTGTATGCAGTGGTAACGGATGTGCAGCTGTGTGTTTTTATATAACCATACATAGTGCAGGCAAACTTCCCCAAAAGTAACTCTGTGCAGATTCATTCTCCTACATGCTGGCTAGATCATGCAGTGAAGACCTGTGTGGGGAGCATGGGCATGAAGGGGAGAGACAAAACTTTCTGACATCCCTTTTCAAGGCAAACCAGTACACAAACGAGGAAATCAGAGGCTGCTGAATGCAGCCAAAGTGTTTATAGTGAATATAGTTCTACACCACATAAAAAGGCTCCCACAAATATGTCAGCATTGAGAGCCTGAAGGGCAGGTGAAAACAAAACAGACTCACCTATGTTCCTCATTTAGAATGAGAAAAATAAAATATCAGAAGATAAACAAGTACAGTAATGCTTGAAAAGAAAATCAGTTTTATAATACTTCCTTTTCTATCCACCTTCAGTAAAGTGGAATCATCAGCTTTAAGGAAGCTTTAACCTATTTTAAGGTCAGATGGTACCCTGTACAACAGCTACAGACTAGTACCTGAAAAAAGGCTGAATTCCATGAATATTCTACCTTCCTTGCAGCACCAAACAGGTTGGTACATGCTGTTTTCATTTAAGTAACTTTTATCCTTCTGGGAATTATACTGTAAAGTGTTTAAAAAGATCTTGAAAGAGAGAGACATATACAAATAAACTGGATAATGCCTCCCCAGCAGCTGGCAGAATTTCACAGAGTCCTGCATTATGGCTGTGTCAGTTTGGGCTTTGTGTAAGTGATAAGGGTAGATTCCACCCACTCCAGATTTAAATCACAGAGGAAAAAGCTCAGACATATAATGGCTGATGCACATTCTCTGCTATAAAATACACAGTTACTGGTATGTCAAAGGGAGTCTGTTCCTGTCCAAATGCTGAGAGAATGACTGAACTGAACATCCAAATGGCAGCATCAGGAATCGAAAACTGAAGACATGAGGAGCTGTATCCCAATCTAGCAGAACAAATACTTGAAGTGCAAGTAAACCCTGACAAATTTTGAAAGAACTGCTTGGGCTAAATGGTTGCCTGATTTCAGATCTAACTGGCCAAAACCATATAGCTTAGGCTGCAGAACAATGGGCTCCTTCAAAGTCATCAACATTTTCTGTTCCTTAAGACCATGAGGGCTCTCATTACTGTCAGCTGGAGAGGGCAGGTGGCTGTCACCTCTTCTAAACGTGGATGAAGCCTCAGGTAGCATCCCATCATGCTAAGTTCAACTTAATAAAGGTAATAAAGGACAACTAACTCATGCAAAATGTTGCAGCCTGGATGGTAGCCCACACACTTCAGAGATTAGCTGAAGCTCTGAAAAGCAATTTGAGTAACTTCCTTTGATGTACCATCTGGTGAATAATTTACTGGAAATGTCTTAATCACATCAAAGGTATCTATCAATGTGCTCGGATTTTCTCAGTGTTTAAGACTCTGCCTGTATATTGCAGTCAAGGAATAGACATATTAGTACAGAATTAAACTTTACTGCAGTACTCCCACAGTAATAATAAAAAAAAAATCTGCAGCATATTACCAGTATGGCCTCAAGGACTAGGTTTAGGAAGAGCAATATTTCACTATTACCTCAAAAAGGCTGCTACTCTATAATCAGCCTTGCTCATGTTTCCAAACATTTATAAAATAGGCACATATCTGTGGCATAAAAAAAGTTTAGAAGTACATCTCTATATTCAGAGGACATATTGGCAGGGTTCTCTAACATCAATCACATGGGCTTAGACCAAGAGTAGATTTAGACTAGATAAAAGGAAGAAATTTTGTGCAATGAGAGCAGTGAAACATTGGCATGGGTTTCCAGAGAGGTTGTGGATGCCCCATCCTCAGAAACATTCAAGGTCAGGTTGGACAGGGCTCTGAGCAGTCTGATCTAGTTGAAGATGTTTCTGTTTATTGCAGATTTGGACTGGAAGGCCTCTGAAGGTCAACCCAAACCGTTCTATATATCTATGATATCCGTTTGGCATACTCTAAATGGAAGTACTATTATTACTGCTTCCCCTCCCTAAATACTGACGCAAAATTGGGGTCATATTAAAAGAAAACCCTAAGCAAACAAACAAAAAACCCACAGAACTTTCTGGCTTTTAAATATAGTTTTAAAGTCACACAGATAATTATATTCCCCAAAAGCCAAGACCAAATTATACTTATTTGCATGTGCCAGTCCTGTCTTGCTGCTTAAGTGCTTTAAATTGCGTTATCCTTCAGCATCACCCCAACACACCCCGCGCAGCTCACTCACTGCTTTGCTGTGCTGACAGGACCCCGCAAGCCCCGCGAACGCCCCCGGCCAGGTGTTCACGGCAGGCGGGGCAGGAGGAGGTCGCTGCGGGGAGGGGAGCGACTCTGGCCCCG
>VXBQ01009335.1:186643-224994 GCA_013400175.1 Phainopepla nitens
CGAGCGGGGCCGGCGCGCCGCGCCGGGTGGGCGAGTCCCCGGGCGCCCGGCGGAGATGGCGCGGTAGCCCTGAGGAATCGCCGGGAAAGTTTCCCAAGTTTCCCGTGGGGCGCGGACGCGGGCTGTTCCCTCCCGGCGAGGAATGCAACAGACAGCCCGGGATGAAGGCGGGCACCCCTGGCCGGAGCCGCTCGGCAGCGTCAGCCTCCCCTTCCGCTGCCCGCGATGCGGCGACCACACCAGGTTCCGGAGCCTCTCCTCGCTGCGGGTGCACCTGGAGTACAGCCACAGCTTCCAGGAGAGCAGCCTCCTGGCCAGGAGCAGCCTGTTCTCCCCGCTAAAGGACGCGGAGCTGGTGTCTCCGCCGGAGCCCGCGGCCGAGGGCAGCCCGGGGAGCCCCGGCGGCTCTGGCGCGCAGCCCGCGGGGCCCTACCTGAACTTGGGCGGCGCGTCCTGCGGGAGCGGGAAGGGCGAGCAGCCGCGGGAGCTGCCAGCGGAACGGCCCGGCTCCTACCTCGCCAACTATGTGTCGGCTGAGTCTCCCAGCGAGGTCTCCAAACCCGGCCTCCCGGCTGCTGATTCCAAAGCCTCCTTCGAGGCACACGTCAGAGAAAAGTTTAACAGGATGGTAGAGGCCGTGGACAAAACGATCGAGAAGCGGATCGACAAGCTTACCAAAGAGCTGTCCCAGAAGACGGCGGAGCTGCTGGAGGTGCGGGCAGCGTTCGTGCAGCTGTCCCAGAAGAAGCAGGAGGTGCAGCGGCGGGAGCGGGCCCTGAGCAGGCAGGTGGATGTGGCGGTGGAGATGATCGCAGCCTTGAAGCAGCGGCTCAGCGAGTCCGAGGAGGAGCTTCACCGGAAAGAGGAGTAAGTGGGGAGGCGAGAGCCGATGGCTTGGCGAGGGCTGGCCGGCTCCTGCGTGAGTGACAGCCTTTGGGGGAGAAGAGAGGGAATGGCTCAGTTGCTTGCTGATTATGAAAGGGCCAGGAGCTCACCAGCTTCAGACCTCTGTATTTCTAGAGTTGTAGCCCATGTGACCGTGTCCCCTGCAAGGCAGTGGACAGCTCCTTGAGCAGGTGGCTTTCATGCTTGGCTGCCCAGTGACTAACTTCTACACTTTCTAATGCCTGTGCTGTGCCTCTGGTGTCGTGGGGGTAGGGACAAGCAGAAGCTCTCATCAGCATGTAATCTGATTTACACTGACGCCTCTAATGCATCATCTTTTTAAGAAGATACGGGTGGGTAAGTTTGGATGAAGTATGGAGAATGCCAAATAGCAGCTTTTCCCTTAAGCCATTCTCACCATGGTCATCAGGCTGCCTGTGGAGTGCCACAGTCTCCTGTGTATCAACGAAGCTTTACTGGAGACAGTGTTGGAAAGGCTATGTCCAAGTAGTTCATGTCTAGTGTTTTAGATGGACACAAAACTGTGGTACAAGAATCACTTGTATGGGATTGGGAAGCAGATGCAGAGTTCTGACTAACCTAAGCCATCTAAAAATATGCATGATGCATCCATTAAAAATGTAGTGATAGCTGATATATAATTTATACATGAAGTACTTCGTTTATTCAGCACTTGCTGAAAACCTTTCAGGCTTTTCAGAGCAACACAACTTATTTTAGAGAAATGGAAATAAAGAGCCTTCGTAGTGGTGTGCCTCTAAACCAATTCATCAGCTTACAAAGGGAAGAGGAGAAGTGGTAGTTGCCATGACACTGATCTTACAAGAAATAAGGAAGGTGGTGTAGGAGTTCAGTGTAGGAAGTTTGGAGGGCTTTCAACATTCCTTCGTGTAGTCTAAGGATAAGAAAGAAAAGATGAGGTTGGCTCCCACATCCATAGGAGCTATCTATCTTGAAGCAGAGCTCCAGATTTTCCAGAAGAGGGGATACATAAAGGTGGTGGGATTTGAGCCTCTGCCATCTTCCTTGAAGGGATATTCAAACAGAACTTCTGATTTTAAAGTATCAGGTGATCCTCATAGAAGAGGAGATTGAAGGTAAAGCTGAAGGTAATAGTGTAACTGAGGCAGACTTGAAAATATGCTGGAGGGAAGCCATGAAGATAACATAGTTCCAAGCAGTTTTGGTGTTCCCATCTAGCCAGACTGCCCTCCTGGGCTCTTTCCCAGTGTGAATAATCCTATTTATTTCAGAAAAGTATCTTTGAGGGAGAGGGATTGCTCTGGGAACGTCCTTCTTCCCTCTGCAGATTCAGAATTTCAGATATCTCAAGTTAAGTGGCATACATCTTACTCCAAACTACAGGCAGAATATGTTTTTAAAAATCAAGACTGGGATCCCAAAAGGAAAACATGACTGTTGGGAGAAAGAAATCATGCAGTGGAACAAGCCCAAAGTTCTGCAGAGTTGTATAAGAAGAAAAGACCTTGCAGGAAAAGAGGAAAGGGGCAATTGAGTCATCTGGGTCGAAAGAATGGGTATGATCTGGGAGGATGGCAAAGAACACTGATTTTTGAAAAGAAAAAGACAGCTAAAGTTGGGATTTTTAACTGTATTAGGAAAAGGAACAAGGAAGAGGCCACTTGCTCTTTGGCAGACTGCTTACTAGCAGCACTGTCAGGCTGGTGTTCTGAGGCCAGAAAAGACTGAGTACAGAATGAGGAGAAGTGGGAAGACATTGTCCTTCACACTAGGACATTGCCAGGCTCAGGAAAGGCTCATCCAAGCTCAGGAGCTCAGATGATTGCTGCTAGAATTCTAGTCTTGAAAGGAGGAGGGCAAATGCATAAACAAGTGATGGGGTAGCTCCTAAGTTGGTGTTACAGGGAAGGCTGAAGGTTACTTGGCTAGTAAGAAACACTAACCAAAAGAGGCAGCTGCACAAGAGCCTTCACAGAGTATAGGGTATTGCTCTTTAGGGTTTTTCTTCACTTGCAACAAAAAGATTTGGAAGCAAGAGCAGCAGTAGGAATGAGTGAACAGCTCTTACACAATAGTGTGTTACTTTCTAAAGGCATAATGCATGGTAGTGGGTAGGGTGGAAGAATATGACCCCTGAGTACCAAGGGGGAGGAAGGGAGTCAGACTATGTTATTGCCTGTGTCTGTGCCCAGCCCCACAGCATTGCCTCTGAAGTTACTCTGAGGATGCAGGGAGGGCAGGCAAGTTGAAAGGTTGAATTCACTTAGGAAAAACTGGAAGTGTGTTGGGTTTTTTCTCATTTAGATGGTTTCTGCACTTCCCATCTTGGGGGATAGCAGGGGATAGTGCCATAGAAAAATGCAGTGTTTGGCTTTCCAATTGAAAGATCATTGTATAATTAGCAAATTGAGAAGTAAGGTAGGTATAAAAAAAATGCTTTGTAAGAACAGGACTGATAGTTCTAGAGCGGCTTTTCTGATTTGATCCTCTAAAAAATGCCTAGGACAATTAGCTTTGCTCCAGCAGCAGGGAGGCACTGTGTGATGTGCTGTGGTAGAGGAGAGAAAAAAGGATATTCATGGCTTTGGTAACAACAATGACACTTGTCTGGCTTTCTCATGGGCCGCTGGTAAACTGAGACCTGTCTATATATTCACACCTTTAGTCCTTTATTCAGTCCACAGTGTGTTCAAAACTTAATTGGTGTGTTAAAAAGACATTGTCCTTCAAAAAAAGGAGGATCTCAACTTTGGCTTTGATTTCTGGAAGAAGTCCAGATGATTAGAAAGCCAAACAAGACTGCTTAATGGAAATTGCAGAAGCAGTTCTCACTGCAGATTGTGGAAAGTCAAAGGCATCCCTTAGGGACTGCTTTGATACTTGCTGACCTTCAGAAATAAATGCTTTCATCAGTTTCTTTGGATTTTTTTTTCCATAAGCAATCTTGTGAATATGGATAACTTTTCCTAAAATTAGCATTGGTATTGAGCTAGTGTAGCTGCAAATCTTTTCCTCTTAGCAGCAGAAAAAAGGAAACACCTTCCCTGAACCATTTGAGTGTTGGTTTAGACCATCAGCAGGAACAAGACTGCACATTTGAAAGGCTTTAGGATCAGTGGGGTTATTTCTTGAGACTTGTCAGTTGATTATTTTTTGTTTGTTTTAAATAAGGCCTTTAGCAGTCCCCACAAAGACAGGAATAAAGAGAAGCTACCTTTTTAGTTAGATTTTCACTTTATTTCCTTACAAAAAATGCAGTGCCTATGTGCATGCAGGTATGTGCTGTGATACTGGTGAGAAGCCCTCATGGAGGTGAGCGGTGTTGGGGGTCGAACAGCTGGAGGTACAACACTGACTAGACTAATACATAGGTGAAATAGTATTATTCTAAGCACAGAGGTGCTGAGCAAAGGAATTATTTAATTAGAAAATGTGTCCTGAAAGGGATTATTCAATGTTTGATGAAGGAGAATGCAACTCAGACCGAGTACTGTGATCTTAAAGATAACACAGAAGCATGCCCAAAGGGCATAAGACTTTGTTGAATAAGATATCAAGAAAATCATTGAAACAAAAACCAGCTATGAACTTAACTGCTAGAGGACACTGAGAGGCTTGTTTCTGGGTGTTATGTAAGAAAATTGAAACTGGTAGAGCTTGATTTTCAGTAAGCCTGAACAGGGTAAGCATTTGAAGCCATGGTCTTGGGCTGCAATCTACCTTCAGTGATAACTTAAACAGTTTCACTTTGTCTCCCAATCATAGAGTAAGATCATTAATGTTGTACCTTGCCATATCTCTGACAGTAATTTCTCTAACCAATCTAAATGCATTTGTTTTGAGACTGGTCACGGCTCTGCTCTGATGTAGCCTGGAATGCAAGGATTATTTCAGAATACCCGTTGTGGGCAGTAGTTATTCTTGCCAGTGGCTTCACCTTAAGTTTACAATTAATGAAATTATCTGTGCAGATAACATCTTGACAATGGCATTAAGAGCTGGCTTTTAAAGATCAGTGTAATTTGTGCTTTAAAACAGCTTTCCTTAAAATAGGGATTTCAATTGTACAACAAAAGAGTTTTGATTTGCTTTAAGCAGAGTACAACTACAATTATATATTGTTCTTCTACCCTCAGTTTTAGGTAATCCTGCTCCCTCTTGCCTGTTTTCTTTCATCTTCCTACTCAAGAGATTACTCCCCCCCATGCAGCTGCACAGGTTTAAGCCTAGTATGACTGTCCCACAGAAGGCTCTGAAATAAAGCTTTAAATCTTCAGTGTCACCCCAGTAAATTCAGGGCTCAGATCTAGAACTCAGCCCACAGAATGGGTGCAGTAACTTTGTGAGGGAGGAGGTGTGAATCTCTTAAATCAAATGTGCTTTTAGTGGTGTGGTAATGTGAAACTACAACCTAATGGATAACAGCAGCCTTCAGGCAAAAACACCAGTTGGGTGATGGATAAGGTCAGTGGCATTAATACCTAATGAATATACATATTAAATATTTTGACAAGTAAATCACTTTACTACTTATTGTGGTAGGAATTCTCCCACCTTCAGGTAAAATAGTGTGTTTGGTTTTCTATTAATTTTAGTCAGTCGTGCTAAATGTAATTCTCTGAAGTGATTTGATATTGGGTGCAAAATCTGCATGGAGTCTCATGCTTATCTCCACCTATAGAGCAGC
Organism: Phainopepla nitens; assembly: GCA_013400175.1. NCBI lineage: Eukaryota > Metazoa > Chordata > Aves > Passeriformes > Bombycillidae > Phainopepla > Phainopepla nitens. Next base: position 192,219 of record VXBQ01009335.1, read on the forward strand.
TGCAGGTGTCAGTGTTGCTGAGCCAGTCCTGGGGCCAGTGCTATGCATCCGTGGGAGGGCTTGGTTGCAATGTGAGAACCCATTAGCCCTTCTTGTCAGGTGTTAAGGAGCTGGAGCTGTCCCACCCTCTGCATCTACTCAGTGTATCACATGCTTAGCTGCTGAAAGTCATACAAATACTAAGCATATCCCAGGATGCCTGTGCTGGCATCTGCTCCACTACACAAGAACTGCAGCTTGCTCATCCTAAAGGAGCGCTGAATAATCTAGTGGTAAAGGCAGAAGAATAAATGTCACCTAGTCAGACTATGATTTATAACTTTTACCACATCTCAAGTTGTTTCATGGTAACAGCCTCCATAACAAACTTTCTGGGCTCGGCTGCAGTTGGGATGCAAAATGCCAAACTACTTAGGTCTAATTACCTGTAACAGGTTAACTCCCTAGCAAAGTCAGATTAAAATAAAAGCTTTGGCAGCAAGTCCTTCTTAGTTACAGTGAATTCTTCCCCCTGCGCTTATTTTTTCAGCTGAACACCTCTTAGGTGCCTGCTGTACTGCAGTTTATTTCCCCTGGATTCCTCTGGCTCTGGGAAGAGCTCCTTTCTGACACTCTGGCAGTACAGCAATCTCCTGCTCCTCTTGGACACCTCCCAGGTTGCATCCCTCTTGTCTTTCCCTCTCACTTGCCTCACCTTGCAGCTCAATACACCCTCTGCTCTCTGGGCAGCAAGAGCAATTCCCACTTCCTGAAAGGTTTTGTGTGACAGGAGCACCCCCCAAGACAAAGCCACCTTTCTCCCTGCTGCCAGTCAAAGCTCTGCAAACATTTTGCATATGGTATACCTTAGTATTGGTATAGTAAACAATGAACAGGTGAGATTATAGAAATTTAGGAGAACTAGGGTGCACTGAGCATCATCTACACCACTCAGAAAACATAGTGTCAGGATCTGTTGCTTACCCCTATAAGCAAGAGCCAGGGCGCAGAGCTGAGTGAAAGGGGGCAGAGGAGCAGAGCAGTAAAGAGATGATGCTGAGAGCAGAGGAGTTCTCATGGGGAGTTAATAACTCCATGTAACCTTTTCTCAATACAACAGAAGGGCTCCACATGCAAAATAATCAGTGCAGGGTAGCAGAGAGCGCTTGTTAGAAAGGGCAACACCTCAGGTCTGAGCCAGGGTTTAACAAAATGATTCCTGTTTCAGGTAAACGCTGTTCACACAGCTGTGCTGTCAAGACACAGAGCCCAGTGGGCACATGCTGCTGTGCTCTGGTTTATGCCTCTACCAAGTGGGCCCCACAGCATTCACAGCTTCAGCTTCCCTCTGACTTCATGAAGAGCACTGTCACACCTCTGTGAACATCCATCTTTCCACAAGCATAAGAATAGAGAGTGAAAGACAGAAATCCTGTCACATAATCCTCAAAAACTTGGCAGAGAAATAAATGGAAAGTAAAATAAAGAACATAAACAAAATATCACCACAGATATCCAGAAATAAAATTGAAGGGAGAGGGTCATCAGTATGGCTAAAAAAAAAGTCTGGGCAAACTACAAGAGACAAGAAGGGCAATTAAACAGATAAACAGCAGCTGCAGGAAGGTACATAAGTTCTTTGAACCATTTCCCTATTGTTCACAGTGGGAGGAGGGTAAAAACACTTCTGGGAACTTCCTTCAGGTAACCAAGCATAGCTGTGGCATGGGGTGAGCTCTCTGAGGAAGAAGTGTAGGAGCAAGTAGAGAGACCTATTAGCAGTCACTCCTCAGGGCTCGATCTTGTTCTTCTGAGAGAAGAGAATGAAGTGGAAACAAAGGAAGTAGCTGAACTAACAGAAGTGCTGCTTATCAGTGCAAGGTGTGTGACAGAGCCCTGATACGTGGGTGTGTTCTGGCTCCTGTTTTTCCAAAGGGAATTTACAGAGTGCATTTCAGCCCAAAGGAAAATTTTTAGATTAAAGTTATTAAAGGTAGGTTCATAGGCTGTACAGAGGCAGCTAAACAGAGAGAAGTTATGGATATGCTACTGCTGCTGTTAATAACACTTCCTACAAATAATGGCGTGTAGGATGCCAAGTCATCTTTAGTCTAGAAAGCAAGGACAATACTAGGTAATTTACTGACATTATGAGTCTCTCCTCCTCCTGACAGTCATCTAGATCTTCCTGCAAAAACACTGCTTCCCCTTGGCCTCCTTATGGCATATTAATGAGATTTTCGTAGGAAAGGAAAATCTATTGGTGATTATTCATGCCATAGAACAGGCAATTAATGAATTCTTGTTCATTACCTTTGCTGAGACAATTACAAATGCTAGCACTCTTGAAACTATCACCCTTTTAAAAAAATGCCAGTTTGTGGCCTCCTGCTGCCGCAAAACTCAGAAGCTGACGGTGTCCCAGGCCAGCAGCTCCCTGCTTTCCCACCTTCCCACTGGAGGGTCAGCAGCCTGCCAGGCTATGCACAGCTCTTCCTTACCCAAAAGGAAAGGAATTTGAAGCCAATCTGCTCAGTTGCTGTCCTTTTAAGCTCCCTGTCCCCTCTAAAAGAGGACCCTGATGAAACAGCAAGGGCTTCAGGTTGCTCCTGTATTAACCCAAAACCATCATGAAATCAAAGAAGTTACAGTGCAGTGACAACAGAGCCCTAAAATTTGCCTTAATGAGTTTAGATTGGCTTCTTCCTAAGCATTCCTCAGTGGCTCTTTAGTATCAGGTTGCTCTTGGAAATCACAGAATCACCTAATAATCACTAAAACTGTTCAGAGCCTGGAAATGAAATGGATTAGCTGAGCTTAACAAACAAGTTACCTCTCTGTTTCTTAAGCCAGGTTTTATGGGTAGGTTAATACAAATGAATATTCATCGATGTTCTTTGTCCAAACAATACATGCTTGTTTTTCCCTCATTCCTACCATTAGATCAGCCATGCAAACAGAACTCTGCTGTAGTATAGAGCAGGCAGGCACAGCCTGAATCCTAGGTGGTGAATTTCCACGGCTGACCACTTGTGCCTAACTCAGCACAAAGCAGCTCACTCTTGAAACAGCTAAACTACATTAAACCAGTTAACTACAACTATGCTGAGTTAAAACAACAAAACACAGAGGAACTTGGGATTTGTTATAAACAAGCTAGGCTTTGAAAGTTATTTCTGCCACAAAACTGTTTCATAGTTTCTACTTAAAATGCTTTTTTCCTCAGGCAATGTATTTCTACTGAGCAATCATGCCCTTTCTCATTTGGCAAGCACTGGTTCCCTCAACTCCCACCCATTTCATACAAAGCAAAAATTAACATGGCTTCATTGGCAGAGTGAAAAATACTTATCCAGGCATTTATTAACCAGGGAAGTCCTGCAGGCTTGGATTTGTCTTTTTTTGTAACACATGCTTCAATCTATAATCAAACTTCTTCCACCCAGATAGTCCTCTGATATCAGAGGACCACGTGGTGTCCTGATTGATAGCAAGTATGCAGAGAACTTAGAAATGAGCAGTCTCAGGACAGAGCTGGGAGCTTTCACAGTCACCGATGCTGTTTCTTCCAGCCATGTTACCAGACAAGACACATTCCTAAACTCCTTACCTAAAACTTGCTCTTCCCACATGTATACTCCTTGCTCTATATCTGTAGATTATCTCTTAATCCCCCATGCTCCCTCTGCCTCCAGGTCATAACACCACACTTGGACATACTTTTAGGATTTCAGCCAAAATGAAGTTTAAGGGCCACAGTGGCTCTTTTGGGTTAGGAACCACCCCAGCAGCAACATTAAGCAACCACTGTTAGATTGTGATGAAATGAAAAGATGAATTTAGGAGTTCATCTGTTTTTCTTCATGTTTCAGACCTGATATTTTCATGGTTAAGTAAAAAAAGAGAAATATACAGCTGTCTCCAGATACCTTGAGAGGTGATGCTTAATGATATTTCTATGCTGTGGACCACTAAAGACTACTTCCAAGACACCAAATAATGTGAAAAAACCCACCCCAAACCCACTGCTCATAAACTTAAATTCAGCGCTCAGGTTTCCAGATCTTCACTTTGTCCACAAAAAAAGTTGAAATCTTTTGATAGTGGTGAAGGACAATAATTAGCCACCACAGGCTGATCGCCGTGACAAACTGGAGAAGCACCAATAATTTTTGACAACAGTGAGACCAGGGACCTGCTGTTACCTAAATGTGGCCTCTTTGCAATGTTTCCATCTTGCAGAGAAGTTGTTACTTTCAACCACTTCCTGGAAGAAGCTGCAGAAAAAGAAGTGCGGGGGAAAGCCAGGCTCCAGCACTTCATTGAGAACCTGCTGCAGCGCGTGGATCTGGCAGAAAGGCAGCTAGAGTATTACCAAAACCAGCAGATGGTGTGCAACCACACCGACGTCAGCGAGCACGTGGTAAGCCAGCAGCGGCCTTCCTTCTGCTGTCACCCAGCCCCTGGAGCCACAGGGCTGGGGTTTGAATATGGGTGGGCTGGGTGGCTCAGGCTAATTGCTACTGCAGGCAGATGTGCAGTTGTGAAACGTTTATTTGTGTTTTAAACTGCCGCTTTACACCAGGGAAAGGAGCAGAGAGCATAAGAGCAACAATAGCCAAAGGTGGTAAAGGGAGAGTGGAGAATAATGAAATATTTGATAGATATTTAAAATTTTTTTCCAGCTTTGGCTATTGCTGCTGTTGCCTTTGCCATGAACACTTTTTTATGTGACTTGGCAGTCTTTTTGGGATGCCTAAAGATTTTTCAGGAAGGACCTAGATGCCTATAGGTGATATATCAGCTTGCTGGCAAAACATCTTGCCTTTAGTAGTTACCTATCATGGGACTCTTAGAAATGGTGAATAGATTCCCACAGGCCTGTACCCCACGGATCAGAAATCCAAGAACATTACTTTCAAAAACACATTATTTCTTTAAAAGCCCTCATTTTTAATACCTAAACTCAGTATTTTTCTACAATGCATTACATTTATATGACAAGTTTTAGGCACAGGACTTCCAATTAAACTTTCAGTTTAATTAAAATACCCCATGCTGTCTGTGCTAAGTAGTTGCCCACCCTGGGGTGTGAGGAGAAGGCATTTGATCATGCACAGCACTGAACAGGTATGCAGTGGTGGAAGGGAAAGGTTCCCAGAGCTACTCTGAAGACAATAAGCTCTAGGTAAGACCTGAATAAACACAGATGAGCTGAAATCCAGTGCAGGCATCTCAAACAGTATCTGGGAGAAGATTATGGGGCACCATACAGATGGGCCTCAATATTAAATCATCTCTCTTGCTCTGGATGTTTATTGTGATGCCAGGCAAGGCACCTGCCCTGCTTTCTGGGTACTTCAGCATTCTTGTAAGGTCATCCATCCAAACATTGACCATGCTGACCTTCAGGAGGTACAGGAAAGTACACCATGAGATGGCTCCAGACTCCAACCAAGACAGATGACAAGCAAAGTCGGGCTGGGCAAAAAGCCATCTGCAAAGTGAGGACAATACCAGGGACAGAAGGCACATTTACAAGAACATAATCATTCTCAGATGCCAAATCTGACTTGCTTGTCTCAGTGACTTCATTAAATGATATTCAAAGGCTCAGTATAGAAGCTCTGATGAGAGCTCAGTACAAAGAATTTTTTAGTTCTAAAATTGTTTTAAACTGAGCTGGCATTAAACACCTCTTTTTCTGACCCTCACCAAAAGAGGGACTAGACAAAGTATTTCCAAACTGTGAACCAAACTGCTGTAAAAAATGAAGTAGTGTAAATTTGGCCTGGCATTGAAGCTGTGCTGTCCCTAGCTGGTCTCAGGATGTGCAAGAGGGGGAGAGAAATGCTTGTTCTCTCACCCTCCACCCTTCAGTGCAAGTCTGGCAGAGCCAAGAACTTGTAGCTGGTTTCCTAACCCCTTGTGTGAAGGAAATGTATCGGTGAAAAATTAAAGGACCTGAGAGAAAGTTAATTTCATACAGCTTATTTAGCTACTGGCCTTAATTAATTATCGTGGACACAATAATTACTTCCCATTGTATCCATACTGTTTAATCTAATGTGAAAGAGCTCTGCTCAGCCCACACTTCTTTAGCAATTTACTCTGATTATAGGTACAATAAAAATTATGGGGAAAATCCAACCACTAACGACTGACATGATGAATTTTAAACACATGTTCATAAGATGGAAGAGTAATAATCTGTAAAAGAGGCAGCTTTTTTGGTTTCTTTCCTGCATGTTCTAGTTTTAATAGCACATGAGAATGGAAACACAATTTTAAAGATTGTATATATTTTGTCCTTGTACTTTAATTACTTGAAAATGTAATAGTAATAACCTGGTTTTGTTTTCATTGCAGTTTACAGACATTTCATTAAATAAGAAACCCAGATGCCTGTACGTATATCTTCTTTTTTTTTTTTTTTAACTTAAATACACTTAAGTTGACATGCTTGCATTTCTGCTTTTGCATTTTACCTTATACATTGGTGTTGTGGTTGCCCATAGCCATAAGTCACATATATCACAACACATGTCATAGCTGAGATGGACAAAACACTGTTCAGAGTGCTAAAGCTGCCATGTGCAGCATCACACAGCCTCCTGACTCCCTCTTCCTTAGAGAACTAAGATTTCCCCAGGCTGCACCACAGGACCAGATCTTCCCCAGGCAGCACCACGCAGCCTTCTGGTTTCTTCTCTCTTCTGCCCACCCAGCTAACTCCTGTCTGTCCCTCACCCAGCCCCTGACCCTGGGTGTCCCCTGCACACAACTCACCTTTTCTGGCCCTCTGCCCCTTCCTCCTCTCAGCACAGGCAGCAGACTCCAACTGACACTGAGGCAGCAACCCCCTCTTTTATACCTCTCACCCTTATTGGGCACAGCTGGGCCTTGTTAAGGGTAAAACTGCCTCTGCTCCTTTGTAATTAGTACAGCTGCCACAGGTTGGGACCTCCATGTGGTCTATATTTATGTCATGTATTTGAGGAAAAACAGATTTCTGCTAAAACTGAACTAAAATCAGATATTCTCTAAAGAAAATAAATAATGCTAATTTTCTGTTAAACAAAATACTCCTTCCTGCTGACTGTAATAGCCTATTACAAAGCTACAGGAGTTGAATCTCTTTGGCAAACACAGTCCAAGTTTCAGTTGAAAATGTCTTTAACATTCTGTAGGCAGGAGAGAGACAGTTGTCATTTCCTAACCGACAGTAACAATCACATAACCAAACAAAGCATGGGCACTAACAATCTCAGGTTACTCAAGCAGCTGTCCTGGGAGCAGCAGAACTGATTTGGGCTGGTCTCCCATGTCTTTGTGACTTAGTCATGAGCCCCAGGAGGTGGTTTGGAGCATCACATGCTGCTTGGCCAAGTGACAGTCAGGCAGTGCATCCTTCTTCAGGGCAGCCTTTCCTTGGAGGACATGAGTTTAGGACTTTTTCCTGTTGCACCACCACAAGTCATTCTCCATAATACAACAGATTAGTAATATGTGTGAGTAGAAATTCACACTCTCTTACAGTCACTTATGTAGTGGAAATGCTGCTTTCAGTGAAAAAGCATTTCGCACATCGGGAGCTGTCAGCTTTGCATTTCACATGCAGTGACCTGCATCTTCCTCCATCTTGGGTATTCTTACCCTGACTGTGAACTGGGGATAGACATCCATCTTCTCTACCATAAAGTCATTCAATTTAAATACAGTTTAGCCCCTTTAGGTAACCCCTCAGATCACATTGACCTTGACCTTCTGGTTTTAATGGCTTCATTCAGTGCAGCAGAGGACTGCCTAACATCACCTGCAATAATGCCTGTGTATGCTTTGGGAATAAATGATGTAGCTTCTTCACCATAACAACATCTGAGAAAAACAGAGCACTGCATCTTTAAACCACAGCTAAGTAATGGACTGTAAAAAATAGTACCCAAGAACTGATAGTAAACTGGAGTGGCCAACACCTGTGTATTTACATAATCATTCCTAAACCCCAGCAAGTGGTCAGAGCCCAGGCCTGCACCAGGCCAGGATGACCCAGTGCCTGCAAGCTCCAGCTTGGACCTGCACAGCATTTCACCCCCTAAACTTCCCCTAGTGAAATCTGCTTAGCAAAGCTGCCAACCACGTAATGCTGTTACATAGGTAAGTTCCTACCATGTCAGATGGCCCTCTGCCTCCTACCAACAAATACAGACTTCCATGACACCCTTCTCATCCTCGTAAAGAGCAGGAGAGGGTACACACAGTACACACAGCTGAGTAACCACAGCTTTTTCCAAAACTAGCTTTGTCAAGTGTACAATATGATTTAACTCCCAGAAGAAGTAATACTACAGATATATGGTTTCCAGAAATAACAGGCCCTATGGGATCCCTTAAGAGATGGACTTCTACATCAGCACATCTGCTCTTCACTTCAGTCACAGGAGCTGGGTAGACATGAGCCGGTGCCTTACATTCGTAATTCTGCTGTTACATTACATGTATCTGCTATAAAACATTTCAAGATTATGTTAAAAGAGACTATAATGATCTTAGCTAAACTGTGGAACTGCAGTTTCAATGTAATATTTCAGAGCAGAGTGCATGGTTCAGCCTTTGCAGCACTGGGCACTTTGCTGTCACTCCCCCTGAGCTCACCAATTCCTGCAGATCTTTCTGGGCTTGAACCATCACAGAGAGAACAAAGAATTCAGCTTACTTTGGCCTTTAAGCTTTCATACCCTTCTTCCCACCAGTTTTTGTATTCCTCTTTCTTCTTCTCCTGTTTTAAATCAAAGCCTAAAAGGGAAGCTAAAGCTTCCCTGCATGGGTGGTCAGCACAAAGGCAGAGCATGGAGCTTCCTGGGCTACTGGCCATTTGTAGCAGCAGCTCCCTGGGGTGCAGGTGCAGTCCAGGGCAGCACTGAGAGTCCACAAAGAAGTCCCTGCACGTAATTTCTATTCTTACTGGTGCTGTGTGGTCTTCCAAAGACCAGGAGATGTTCATTCTTTCCAGAACATTGATGTGAACATGTGCATCTTTAAAATCCCTGCAGATGACCAAGTGTAGACCTCAGTAAGGTCTCAGCACACCAAAATCAGCAGAATGCTGATTGGAATAGAGAAGTGTAGATGAGCACGCATGAAGAGTGCACCAGTAACACACGGAGGGGTTACTTTACTGAGGAATGCTTTTGAACACAGAGAAATATAATTCATCTTACAACCCTGTTTTTAACATGCAGCCTCATTCTGTAAAACAAGACTATTTTTGTCTTAAAAATATGTACAGGTTTGGGATATTTTGGGGACCTGTCAGTTGGCAAGACTAAATAGTAGTTGTTAATAATCACTGTTATTAATTTCAGGAGCCGAGGAAGTCAACACGCTTCATATAACATCCCTGATGCAAAGCCTCATTCCTTTCAAAAAGGAAGGATCTTGTTGAAAAAAGCAAAGGATGAAAAAGCCAGCTTGCAGCCAGTGAAATGCTTCTATGAATCTGTTGATTGCCCAAGAGAAATATGGAGAGCACAAAAGAAGGGTGAACCAGTTTGCTCTGCCAGGAAAGTGAGTGCAAAATCAAAGATGGGTAAAAAGGCCAAACCGCTACAGGAACGGTGAGCAGTATACAGCAGCACAGGAACTTGGCTTCAACACAACAAATAGGGAATGAAGTTAGTCATCCTACTTTTTCCTATCATCTGGTCATGCCAAAACATATCAGATATAATATATAGAAATATATATATATATGGAAGTTTTCTATTATTTAGTTACGCCATTCCCTCTTTGGGCGCTATAAAAGAAGTGACATTTTATTCAGTTTACATGGAGGTTTTTCTATTTATTCATATATTTATTTATTTAATTAATTAGTCATTTATAGAGCATATTTTAAATGACTGCAGTTATCTTGCTGGGCAGTACTGTGGCTTTATGTTTAATTATTTTAGTGGCAGCATGTGGCCTGGTAATTTATTTTCCATCTGTGTTATTCCTGAAGTTCAGAGGAATCCATTTAATCGGCACCTAAATATTCAATCTTTCAGCTTGGGTAGGTGTAAAATCGGTGACTAACAGACATACTTGGATGCAAAAGGCCTACTCAAAGTTGCTTGAAGGCTGTTTACAGCTGTAGATTGCTACCCTGGGTTTTTGGCTATAAGCACATTTCCATCTTTTGTTAAATACATTAAACTACTTGGTCCTGCCAGCAGCCACATTGTCTATTGGTACAAGTTTGGGCTCCTTTGAGGTGTCCCTGAGCAAGGAGACCAGAAGCTGCCCTGAAAAACACAGGCCAGACTGGGCCAGAGGAGGAATTTCAGTGCCAAGTGCCAGCAGCAGGTTAGCAGCTGTGGTGCAGCTAAAAGCATGACAGGCTAAAGCAGCGTGTTACTGCATGACATGTTCAATGTCTGTGCTTGGTCTCGGGCATGAGAGGCCCAAATAACCATGATTATAACCCAAATCCTTCACACTTTTATCTTTGAAGATTCTTGACAGGGCTGAGAGATCACTGACTTTGCACTAAGAACCCAAGTGCAAGGCAGTTGGAGATGACTGCAGAACAGGGATGTGTATGTTTACACGGGTTTGTGCCAATTAAAAGGATCCTTATTTATCAGAGAATTGATTTATCAAGATGATTTTTTGTGTCTAAAGTTTTTTGGTAACATGAATCCTCATGCCATGTTTACAGATATCAACATCCTGATGATGTTACTGATGAGATTTGTTTTCTCAAGAAAAAGAAAGGATAGGTGAGACAGGTCTATGTGATTTATTTTTTAAACGCTCATAACAGATGTAAATTGTTTATGTGGAAGGTGATTTTTACAGTATGTGTACAAAGATTTGTGAAAAATGTTTTTCATTTTTTATAACTATGTCTGTAAACAGAACTGAGTATTAAAAGACAGTGTGTCACTATGATTACTGCTGCAATAAGCACCTGAGTTGCAATATTTTTAAAGCAGAAGATGACCAATCAGTCAGCTAGGATCAGGTAACTACAGATGTCATACATCTGTCAGTGTACAGAGCTCCCAGAAAGTAGCAGACAGAAGAAAGAGTATTATTCCTCACTTTTATTTTAAGTAGTGTATATAGAACAATCAGATATATGTTTAAAAGTTTCTCAGCACTGTTTCAGTAGAAAGTCACAGTGTAAAACCAATTCAGGTATTTAGGTTCTAATGATATTTCAATATTTATTTAACTGTGTCACAAGGCCACACTTGGCCTTATGCTAGGCATTGTGTGTGGTGAAAAGGAGTCGTTCATTGTGTTGCATGGGCTTGGGTCAGATTGTATGTTACAACGACTTTTATAGGCAAGCTAAAATTGAAGCATTCTTGAGATTTTTTCTATTGCTTCCCACATCCTTTCACAAACCCCAAAAAAAGGCCGTTTTTGAAGATAATAAAGGTGAACATTAGAAAGATAATAAAGTAAGATATATTCATTTGTTTCTTTAGCCACTTGACACTGGAAGAATATTTTTATTTTTAAATGCCTATCTACTCAGTCACCAAAGTTAAATGCAACTACTAGTTCACAAATGAGATGTTTATTTTATTATTTATCATGCCAAAATCTTGATTGTAAGTTGTCCTTTTGGGGGAGGAAGAGGAAAAGAGTAAGAGAAGTTGCATGTTTTTAAATTTTTCAAAGCCTAATTTACACTTACTTGCTAAACAAATGCCAGTTTAGTTAATTAGAAAGAAATTGGATTGTACTGTAATCCCAGGTAAAAGTTTTTAGAATATAAACATTCTAATAATAAAGATATATTTCTCAGTTACTGTGTCATTTAACTCTGTCAAATACATTGTTTCTTACAAAAGCCTCTGAAACAGCACAGAAAAAGCCAAGCAGCAGCAGCAGCTTGGACTTAGTTTTATCCCTCAGATGAAGCATGGCAGTGAGTTGGGTTGTGACCCTTCCCAGCAACCTGCAGAGGTCACTTGTCACCTGCTGCTCTCCTACTCTAATGGTGCTCAAAATCATTGTTGAGGTGACCCACAGGGTCGGATAACCTGCCCAAAGCAGAGGCAGGGGGAGTGGAGGGAAGGATCAGGCAAAGGAAATTAAGGGCAGAGGGGCTCCCAGGCAATGTCAGTGGTGGTGTCTCGCTCACACACTGCCAGTTGCAGAGCCATCATCCCATCAGGTATCTCCCTGTTCAGACTTGGAAAGAGAGGGTTTCCCACGGGGGAACCAGGTTCCTGTCTCATTAACAGAGACAATATTTGAGAAGAATAGGTACCTGCACCAGGCTGAGTGTAACCAGCTTTAGCTTGTGGGGACTTCTGAAGTCAGGAAATGTCAATTTTATATTTTTTAAATCTGAAAGTGTTCTGGCAAAGTTGACCACTCACCTTTGAAAATGAATTTGGAGCAGAGTTACCACGTTTTGAGACGCTTTGAAGGCACCCATATAGGTTGTATGCTCACATCAAAGTGAATTTCATTAAGACCTGGATGCCTCATTCCCATATAAATTTTTAAAATCCCACCTCATTTGGAACTAAAAATATCTTAGAGCAGAATATGTACTGGCTGGGCTGTTACAGGTGAGCTTTCTGCTTAAACAAAATGTTCTGACAGACATGTGACATTACAGGCCAGGAAAACAAAAGACTAATTGAAACGCAGGCCTTTAATTAGGGCTATACATAGAAAAACCAATCACTTTGAGATGCTCCTGCCAGTTAAAGAGAGAGCATGTTTTCAGAGCACTTAATGACATCTGATCCCTCCCCCAGCTCTGACTCAGTAGTAACAACAGCCTCCCCCTACCTAGGGAAGATCTGAATACATTTGTTCTGTTTCAAGGAGAGCTACTGCAAATATTCAGTGGGATATTCAAAGAGATAGCTACCATTTAGAGCAGGTACTAGGTCAAACAAATTGTCACTTCTGTCATCCCTAATAATCCTTCCAATGCCACTGGCTCTGTCAAGCTACTTGAGCAAAATCCAGCTCTTCTCTGTCTTTATTCTGCGTCATCAGGTAGTTGCCTCTATTTGTTCTTACCTCAGACTAATGCTGATTGTTTCCATACATCCTGTCTGAAGCGGCTGGAGTGGACTATTTAGTGCTCTCTGCAGTGAGCATGGGCATTAGTTTTTATTGGTTTTTAGCAAAATTAATCCCAGAAGTGATTTTATTACATGAAGCTCTTAAAAATAGATCCGGCTGCAACACAAACAAAATGTCCTTTCCCATTTTGTTGCTAATGCCACCCTCTATCTAGCCACGCTTTTTTTATTCTGATCTCTTGAATTTTCATTTGTATATCTTTCCAAGGAGAAAGAGAAACAAGCAGCATAAATTAAATGCAATCATTGGTCTGACAAGCTTTTCCCTTCTCACTGTCTCAGTCCTAGCATCTCACACTGCAAGCAGGTAAAGGTTGGCTTGAATTTTTCATAAAATCATGGAAAAAAGTATATACAACGGATTCTGAGTTCATTAGAATGTTATGAAAGAGGAAGAGGCTCTTCAGAGCTGAGAGGGAAGGAGGAAGAGAGATACTCCACTTCCTAGAGAAGTCACTTTCAAAGATGAATGTGACAGGTTGGAGGAATTTAGTGTGTGCTGGTGTGAGATGAGGGAAAGCCAGAATCACACATAAGGCAGCAGTGAAAGGATGGGGGCCTCATTACTGCCTGCTGTTTCTTAGGGGCTTTGACCTACAAAACGTCAGCATAGATTCAGCCTGACACATTCAGTCCTTAAATCACTCTTTACACACATGTTTTGCAGCCTAATTATTAATTTCAAAGCAGTAGACTTTAGCACTAGACTTCCCAAGAAATTCCCCAAACTCTGTTCATAATATGTGCTCAAGCCATACATATTTGCCTTACAGTGGAAACCTGTGCTCGTGGGGGCTTGTCAGCAGTGAGGGATTTCTGTGTGCTCCCAGTCCTTGCTGTCTCCTGTCTCTGCTCAGTAGCTGATGGCAGCTGGCTGGAGAGTCCAGGCAGTTCTGCTGGACTCTCACCTCACTGTCAGCCAGTTCCTACAGCAGTGCTTTCCTTCAGAGAACCTCGCTGATCTTTTTGTCTGCTTCCCTACCCTACTTCCCTCCTTTCTACCAACCCAATGCCTTTAACAAAAGAGGAGGCTCATGCAGCAGGTGTGTTCCCTGAACCTCAGCCCACTCCTAAGTCCCTGCATCACAGCAGAGACACTTGCAAAATGCTTTCTGTGGCAGCCCGTGGGCAGTGGTGGCACTAAGGTGGCACATTCCCACTTGTTCTGCCGCCTTTGCGCTGCCCGGGTGACAAGACTGCCTGTCGCCGTCCGTGCTTCCCGTGCCTCCTGGCAGACAGGCAGTGCCCTGACTAAAGGTCAGAGGGGTGTGTTTCTGAGAGGACATCTGCAGCCCATCACCCCTCAGCTGGAGAACAAGGGTAACCTTGCCTGAGTGTCCTACACTTCAGAAGTATTTTCACAAAACATGTTACACACGTGGTACTTGCCCTTTGTTGAAGAACAGCTCAGGCAGGTGTAACAGACCTCTGCACCTGAAGGGATTCCTTATCTCCCACTGGCCAGCACTGAGTGGGGTACTTTGGTAAAAGAGAGGAGGCTGAACTGGTCGTATGAACACACATACGTGCTCAGGTATGCACACTAGGAGAGGGTAAAGAAAACAACCAAAATAAGGTTGGTTTTGTTTTGATTTTACTCTACATTAATATTCTATCACTATTAGAGAGAAACCCTAGAAGAAACTTCAAAATAAAACTCCACTGCAAATTTCCAGAAAATTTTCCTCCTTGCAGAAAACAGTAGGCTCTGAAGATACTTTTAAATTTTTTTCTCATGGAGCAGAAAAAAAGCAGGCAGGAAAACTGGGGTATTTTATCATGAACCAGCATCACCCCAAATCCACAAGGTTTGCACAAAGAAATGCACCCAGCAGTGAGCCTGTAATTGTTTCTCTGTCAGCCTGCCTTGCCTACCAGCCCTTCTGAGATCCAGGCTATGGAGGTGACCTCCTAAATATGGCCTGGTTTAATTATCCCACCCTCTCGGGCTTTGTGCAGGCACCTGTTTAGGAGGAGCACGTGAAAGTCACCGGTTTTGCGTGCTGCCAGGGTATGCCGTGGTGCTCGTGCCAAGCCGTGCTGGGGCTGGGGCCACCCCCAGGCAGAAGCCCTTTGTGAGGATTAGCCTGAGGAACCAAGGCGTGGATTAGGCATTGCCCAAAGCCTGGCAATGGCAGGTGAAGCAAACTGGATTCATGGGAGCTGAACCCATTTCTGTGACAAGAGCCATGACTCTCCTGTGGCTGCCAGCATGGCTGTGCACTTCTCAAGCCTGCCTAGGTTCCCCATGAACCCTAAGAAGATTTGGGATAAGGGATGGCATGGGCATAGGCTGAAAAACTCTTTTGCACACAGCAGCTTTAAAACAGGGTTTAAAAGGAAGGGAGGGACCATCTCAAAGGGCAGGTTTTGAGCACATACGAACTCATCCTACCCTTCTCTGATCCCCTAGAGGAAGAGGAGAATTTCAGCCATGCTGGGAGCCAACTAGTTCAGTGATGAGGCAGAGGGAGACTGCTCTGCCAGCGAACACCTTGCCAATGTACTTCTTAAGGGCATTAAAACATTTTATCCATTAGGAAATAATGAAATTAAAAGAATAATCACAACTAAATGAAGGAGCCATAACTCCTTTGTCGGTTAATTTAATTGCCCTAGTGAGCACACTGAGCTGTCGGTGACAAGTTTTATTGTAGTCCCTTTCTATAGAAAAGGTTGTTGCCAGACATTATCCAGATTTCATCCATAGACTCCCCTCCAAGGGAGCAGCTGAGTGCAACAAAATCTGGAGTCCAAGTGAACAAGGAGGAACATTTGCCAGGGGAAAGGCTTAAGATTCCAGAAGCATAGGTGGGGAGAATGAAAATGAAGACGCAACTGCGACATGAGACATGAAAGAGACGTGGCCCGTGCTGAAGGAAGGACCAGGACAGCAATATGGTTTCTATTCCAATTTATTCTTTTGGGGGCCTTCAGTAAGTTTTTAGTTTTGCTAACCAATTTAATGAGGAAGTGGAGGTGCCCTTCCCACCTCAATAAGGGAGAAGGATAGTATTGCCACCTTTGTTTTCTAGGGTAAACCACTAAAGGACTTAGAAAAACCAGATTATCTTTTATTTTGGGGACAGGGGTTTCTATTCCTTTGATGTAAGTAGATGAAAACCTGCACCACAGATAAGCATCTCCGTGGATTTCAGGATTGGTGCTGTGAATCTGAGTATGTGAGTCTGGGTGATGTCAAAGGTCAGTTCATTTCCTGAGCAAAATGTAAATAAAACACTTGCATTTTAACTGTGTACACGCTCAAGAGGACAACACATGTGAGTCAGCTTAGATGTCAGTTTGCAGTGGGCAGAAGTGATTCTCTGCACGGAAGAAAATCTTGCATCGTTATAAAAGCTGGTGTGAGTACAGGATAAGACCAGCAAATGAGTACCCGTTTTGAAAATTCAGGTTTTAGGCAAAAACTGTTTTGCAAGAGACGCATAAGCTGGCAGATGAATCCAACCTGAGCCTTTTTGCCACTAGGTGGTGATGGCTGACAATGAATGGGCGCAGGATGCTCTCAGCTCCTCTCTCGCCCCACCGGGAGGCTCACACCCCCTCACTATTCCCGTCCCCCTCGGGAGCACTGTGTATTCCACTGGAACACGCCCTGCTGTTACCAGAGACAGGCCGCTCCATCTAACCTCCTCCTAACGAACACGGTAATTAGACGACTTGACTAAATACGTGGAAGCGTCATTTAATTAACTGGCAATGGTGAACGAAGAGGAGACCAAGAAATGACGTGCTACAGGTGGTCATTGCAACGGGATGCTAGCAGCTAAGGTAGTGTCAGTAGCCGAGCCGATTTCAAAATCACACTAACTGAACATAAATGGCCAAATCTGCACAACATCCACCCCAGTTCCCCGGCAAAAAGCAGGGTTTTCGGAACAGAGCGCCGGGCAGGCTCTAAAGTGCAGGGATTGCAGCACACGGAGGTGAAAGCCTTGCTTCCAGAAGGGGCCAAGCGCATCTCTCCAGCGCTGCCCCAGTGGCACCGGACAGCAACTGTCCCCTCACCAGCCCCGTGGGCTGCTGACACCCTGCAGCCACCGTGATGCAGGGCCACACCCTACACCATGCCACAGCAGCCCCATCGTCCCTGCCACACCCCCTCCCCCTCCCCGAGCTTAGCAGCTACTGCCCTTCCTATTAAGCACGTGATATTCTGCTTCTTCATAACCCTAATTAAGGGGCTTTATTCTTATTATAGAAATTAAGTCTACTTGAAACAAAATAGCAATTTTCTGTTATTAAATGATGACTTTCTGAAAGACATAAGAGGACTAATGCACTCGGCAGCAGCTAATGACTGCATGCCAAAAGGTCCTTTGCTTTTAGAGTGTACCAATCTGCTTCTTGCTGCTCTGCCATGACCCACGTGTTACAATCTGCTGAGGACCACCCCAGCCAGTGCAGGTACCCCTGAAAAGGGGACTCACAAGGACCCACCCCTCCACAAGGAGATGGCTTCATGCCACAGCCTGCCCTGCAGCAAGGAGCCTTGCTGCCAAGGCAGAAAGCCATGGGGAAAGGAAGGGAGAGGGAGAGCATACAGGCCACGCATGTGTGGGAACCACGGCAGGGGATGCTTCCTGCAGTCCAGGGAGCATCCCTGGTGGGGTCCAGGGGGATAAAGAAATGACCAAATCTATGGCAAAGCTCACCTAGGAGAGGTATTAATACTGAATTCAATGTACCTGTTAGACCTCTCACTATCACACTGATACAAGCCTATCTCCTGCCCTGAGGAAGGTCTTGGGGGGCTTTATGATTGCAAATATATATTATAAAGACCTTTTTTTTTTTTCTAAACAACATCAGATGACCTAAAAAAATGTTTTTATCCATCTGGCATAGCTCCTCTTTCACTCCAGAAATTACTCCAATTCTTTCTTGGATTGTTTCAAGGGCAGCCCTACCTTTCTGCACCTCAACCACCAGTGCCCAAGGAGGGAGGCAGGCCTGCCTGGCTGAAGTCACCAGTCACCCACAAGCAGTGGGTGACACGCTGGTACAAAAGCAGTATTTGCCACTCTCAGAGCAATCCACAAGCAGAAATTTGTTTTTATGAAACATTAGTCATTTTAGATAACAACAAATTGGTACAAATCCCATATTCACATAAATTACCAGCTTTGAATAGTTGACCCACTTTACAGCTAATCTTGGCACAAAATCTTGACTCTGAAATTTGAGGCAGATTGCTTTCAGTTTGGTCAACTTGGAAAGAAAGAAATGAAAAATATGTTAATACAGGGCTCAGAATGAGGGCTGCTTTTCACTTGAACTGAAACTGTCTCAATCTTGCAGCAATATAGGGCCTAAGAATCTTCTGCAAGTGTCCAGTTTAGATTATCTGTGTTAGGTTTCCATTGGAAATAAATGCTGGTGAGGGACACAGCTCAAACCTGTCATTTGGGTATTATCTTACTACTGTGGCAAATGCTGCTCTCCCTGTATATTGGTTTTGCATGGCCTGGTTTTTGGTAGCAGGAGGGCCACAGAGGTGGGTCCTGTGAGAAGCTGCTGGAAGCTTCCACCATGTCCAGCAGAGCCAATCCCTGATGGCTCTGAATATGGACATACGGCTGGCCAAAACTGGGCCAATGAGAGATGTTGGTAATGCCTCTGTGATAACATATTTAAGAAGAAAATCAAAACAAAGTCACAAAGTTTTTACTCCTAGCCAGAGAAGAAGAGGAGGTGAGAACATGTGAGGGAAACAACATGGAGACACCAAGGTCAGTGCAGAAGGAGGGGAGGAGGTGCTCCAGGCACAGGAGCCAGATTCCTCTGCAGCCGTGGTGAGACCATGGTGAAGCAGCTGTGCCCCTGCAGCCCCTGGGGATCCATGGGGGATGCAGAGAAAACCCCCCAGCCCGTGGGGGAGGTGCCCATGCTGGATGCCTGGAGGAGGCTGCGATCCAGTGGGAGACCTGGTGGAGAGAGAGGGCCCTGCTTCCAGGCTGGAGCAGCCTGTGCTTGGAGGACTGCACCCCGTGGAAAGAGAGATCCACATGGCAGTAGTTTTGGGAGGGCTCTCTGCCCATGGGAGGGACTCACGTTGCAGCAGGTGCAGTTTGGCTGCTGTTCATGAGAGCAGACCCACACTGGAGATGTTCACAGAGAACTGTGTCCCATGGGAGGGATCCCATGGTCTCACAGGGAAAGGACTCCTCCCCTGGAGCAGCAGAAGAAAATAAATTCACTTTGCAACCTTAAGCTGAGCCTGTTTTGCCCTGGTTTNCAGGGGAAAAGGTGTTTTAAGGGCTTATTTTACTTCTCATTATCCTCCTCTGATTCTGTTAGTAATAAATTCACTTTGCAACCTTAAGCTGAGCCTGTTTTGCCCTGGTTTTTTCTGGTCCTTATCTCACTCATGAAGTGTTTGTTATTTTTTTTTCCCTCCTCTGCCCAGCTGTGGCAGAGGAGGATGAATGAGTGACTCTAGTGGGTGCCTGGCATTGGGCCAGTGTCAAACCATGACACCCTGCTACCACACTCCCAGCCCAGTATTTCAGAGCTCCACAAAGGGACTGTTCTGCCCATTGTATGGGGCAGTGCACACATTTCTGAAGACAGCATTTAAGTAGAAAGGCTAACCACTTAATGTCTGGATATATCTACTTCTATATTCATGATCTAGTGGGTGGTATCCCTGCCCATGGCAGGGGAGTTGGAACTAGATGATCTCTAGGGTCCCTTACAAACCAAAACCCTTCTGTGATTTACATGTCTTGCACCTAAAACACTGAAGTGTTTCTCATGTCAATTAACCTGACAAATCTCTAGGACCACAAGCTCTGCTGCTTAACAAGCCTCTGCAGCTATTGCAGGGTCCTATGGGCTGCCCGACACCTTCAAGGAGCCACAGCAAACCTGACTATTGCTGACTGCTCCTTGTAGAATTTGAAACTGAAGCCATAAGTTTTGGATGTAAACCCTGTTTAAACACATGATTTCTTAATGAAAGTATGGGCTAGTGGGAAAGTTAAGCCATATTCTAGAGATATTACAAACTAATCAGAACAGTAGATCTATATCACAAGTTGGCCAAAAATTCAGCTGAGCATCTGAACACAGTCTAAGCCAACACCAGCTTGCACTAGAAAATAAAACTCAGTTTTCTGGAGACCAAACTCTAGCCCATCACCCAATCCTTCTCCAAAAGGACACCAAGATCCATTATTGTGTCTTCCCCTCTCACCTCCAACTTCAAAGAAACATGCCATAAAGTTGCAAGCTGTCAGCAAACTTTTTCCTTCTCTCTTGTGCTGAAGATTCTGTTCAAACCTCAGTGCAAACTTTTAATCAGCAATAACACTCATGCAGTATGTAGAAAATATTTTCTTTTTAATAACACACAGAAAGAGGACTGAGAGCAAAGCCATTGATTTACTATAACAGAACAGCATGTCTGTTTTACAAGTGTAAAATTTCTGGTTGGTAAAGATTTGAGGAGACAGAATATAAGCAGACAACTCCCAGGTAACCAGAAAGGAGAACTACACACAAAAGGTAGGTCTAATATTCAGAATACCTGCACACATTAACAATGTAATCCTGCCACTAATCATAGCTTGTAATGAACTGTGGCAATAGGGTTCTTGGAAACTGGATGGACTCACATAGCTTGTTATTTTAAATAAATACTATAATTGATATGAAATCCCAGCAACTAAAGTAAGAAAAACAGTATGAACTACCAGTCTTTTATGGGACAAAAAGAATTATCCATAGCTATCTAAAGGCTAGTTTGGCTTTCATACACTTACATTTGAATTTTACATCATCTTGCCTCCAACTCGGTAAAATGTAAAGGTTTTGTTAGCAGTGTTTCAGCTAACTACAGGTATTCTAGGCTTAGCTTGTGTAGAATGGAAAGAAATACTAGCCTTTTGCTTAAAAGAGAAAAAGTAGATTTATATTGATAAAATTAAAACAAGGTGAGGAAGCATTTACAAGCAACAGCATTATGAAAATCTTAATATCAGATTCTAGAGGAGAGAATTGCAGACATTTCTCTTCTTATGATAGACAGACCCAGTCCTGATCCAGCAGGGAAAATTCAGGTGATCTCACCCACAAAGCCCGAAGGAGGCTCTGCAGGAGCTACTCCTGCACACAGGCAAGCCAGTATCCTACAGATATGTACTGCTTACAGAGCCACAGTATTTGAAGTGGTGCAAGAAGACTCTTGTGTTATGGCAATGTTCCTACTGCTTCTCCTGACTTTACACCTGATGCCCCAAAAGAGAAGCAGGGAGTGTCAGGAAGCCTGGCTCCTGCCACTTGTGCCCTCTGAAAGGTCATCACCTTTCTCTGTTCCACTTTCTCCACTCACAAAAATAGAATAACAATTTCTCCTTTGAACACTTTCAGCCCTTTTGATGGCAGTTGCTACAATTACATTATCATTGCAGGATATTAGATAACCTTTGTTACTCTGTGGTGGAATGTCCATGTGAGCAATTTGTCCATTTTACAGACAAACTGTGGCACAGTAAATTGCCATAAGAATGGTGAAAAGTGAAGATTCACTTTTGTTTTTCTCTCTTAACAGCTACCAAATGCTCATGGGAGTACACAGGGCCCATCCTAAGACCTGCCTTATATGTTAAGTGTGCTCACTCATCTTAAAGAAACTTATGATACTTCTTTATTGAACACTGTCTGCATTATCAACTTCTAAAACTGACACCAGCTCCAGTGCTTCACAGAGACCTGCCAGCAGCTGGCAGCGAGCTGGCTGCTCCCACTCCCAAAGAGGATTAATGCCGAATAATGCTGACTGGAGGTAGAAAACCTAATTCCATTTCTAGACATACTAGTATAGAACCAGAGCGAGTAATGTTGTCTACAAAAGACGGGTGCAATGGCATAAAGGGATTGCAGTTGGAGAGTATCAGGCTCAGAGGAACTGATGGCATATTTTTTTTGAGGACATACATGTTCAGAAACTAATAGAAATGTTCAATTTGCTATAAAGATCTCCAATGGAAAAGTAACACTACTTCCAATGATCCTAGCTCATGTAAATAATGTAAAGTAGGACACATTTAAATTTGTTTGATAGCTACCCAAAAAATTTATTTACAATCTGTAAGGTGATATGCCCTTAAGCGTTACAGTAGCATGTGATTTCATTAGCAGCAAAACAGGCAAAATATACTGCCAGCCAAAATCCCTTTCTGCCCCCCACCAACAGAAGTTATGCTAACCCCTTATACTAGAATAGTTGTAATAGGAAAAGACCTCTAAGGGGGTTGTTTGGATTTTGCTGGTTCTTTTTGTTTTCACAGAACAGAAGACATTTCCTAGTCTACTGTGTATCATTTGTCTTTAGGCAACCAGAACCCAGCTGCATAAACCCTTCCAAAGAGCGAGAAGGGCCAGCAGGATTCAGGCAGCTGCAGCACTCCCAGGGACCTGAACAGGTCACCCCAGCTCCCCTGGCATGTTCAGGCCACAGAGCATCATCCTGACCCATGTAAGTATCTCCACTACACAGAGTAGTTGCACTGTGAGTAGGGATAAGGTTGAGATGACCATTTCAGTGGCAGCAGCTGATGGGGTCAGCATCTAGAATCACCTGGACCACATTCTCCCTTAGCTTTTTTCTGCAGCTTTCTAAGGAAAACACTGTTTTCTGAATTTACTGAGATTTAATTGCCTTTCTTTGAACTGCTCCAAGATGAGAACTTGTCTTCAGCATGCCCTGGCCAGCTGGGAGAAGTCATATCCCTGGCCAAGTTCTCTGACCTTCATGCTTCCCTAGGGCAGGACAAGACACCCGTAGCGATGCTGACTGTGAGTTGGGACTGCACACTCTGCCACTAGGTTATGAATTCAGGCTGTTTGCCAGACACAGCTGGGGAGGAGCTGCTGTATGGGCTGAGACTGCAGGGATGCAAACTCCAGTTTTGCCCTTGCTGTGCTTTCTACCAAGGAGGCAGCCATCCTCTGGTAGCCCAGATTCTGGGACAAAGCAGAACTAACTGCACGTCAGTCAGATCTGAAGAGGCACGCTGACTTGCTTGTAGACCAGCAAATGATTTGGTGGTATTTCACAGTGACCCTTCCCTACTGGTAAACTAAACCTAAACACTTTGTTTCTTCAGTTTCTCCTCCCTGGTCAGTGGTGGACTCAATCAAGGACATGACAGATTCTGTGGCAGGGCGAATCTCATCTGAACCTCACAGTGCAGCCTCACAGGCCTGCCATGAATGTGCTGATCCCAACACCCCGAGCGACTATCACCAGGACAGAGTGTGGGATGTGAAACTTTGTCTTCCCTCCCAGACCCCCCTAAATACTTTCAGTATCAGGAAATTAATAAAAATGAGTAAAATAAAGGAATACACAAAGGACTACAAATATCCCCTTTGTTGTATCCGATTTGGACCTGGAGTATTTCCCAGCTTCAGTCTAGCCACTTGATAATCTGAGGTGGGGAATGCTACATAAATTACCCATTATTCCCACCAGATGAGCTGTCAAAGACTGCGGAAGGCAGTTCATGCTCACTTCACCTCTCTGCTGGCTCTTTGCTAAGCTCTGTTAAGCTCTGTTGCTAAACAGTTTTGTCTCAAGACACTAAAAGAGACAAAGAAAGAAGGAAATAAAGAAACCCTCGACAAGTGTCCTGTAAGTGTACTTTTGAACAAAAATCCAGAAGGACACAATAAAACCCAAAGCAATTGCTCTGCCTCTGTGAGCTCATCATTATGCCCCACAGCTGTTAAAAAGCCTTCACAGCCTCTGCCTGCCTGGGGTTGCCACCAGTAGAGACACAGGTATCCAGCCCAAAGACTCCTGGAAAAACACAGATTAAACTCCCCTCTTTTCAGAGGTAATCCCTGAGAAAAGTAAAGGCAGCTCTGGGGCACAGTTTGTGCATTTCTTGAGTTGCAGCGACTTGTAGTTATTTTCAAAGCAAATCACAGTGTCATAGTATTGCATAAATACAGAGTCCTACTGCTCTGCTGCAGCTTCTGCTCAACACATCTAGGAAGTCCAGCCTCCAGGCCACTCAGCCCAGAACTTGGCACCACAACTAAAGTAACACCTCATTTTGTTTTCTCTAAATTAGTCATTATTATTAAAAGTTTCCAACCAGTTGCCAGAACCTATGTTTCTGCCTGACCCTCATCCTAAGGTTTCCTGTTTGTTTTTGCATCCACACTGCAGACAGCACAAGGGGCAGAGCAGTATTAGTCGTGAAAAAGATGTTTTTACATGTTGGTCTACCCCAGACACCTGGAAGTACTTGTAGCCCTGGAAAGGCAAGCCCAGATACTGCGTGGCCCTAGAAAGCCAAACATCATTTCAAGTTAGCAAATGCTTCCTGTCATTGCTTTTGGGCCAGACGAAAGCCCTGGAGTGAGGCATCCCTAGGGCTAGGAGAGACAAAATTCAAACCCAGGATGAAATCTAGAACCTCAAGTCTCTCTTGCAATATCCTGATGTTTCCAGCACGCTGCTGGCTGGCACACCTTGGCACAAGCTGCTGCTGGTTTGCTGTGCTGCACAACACCAGGCAACACTTCCAATTTCTCTGCAACTGCAGCACAGTGTATTACTGGCTAATGCCATATGTTCCAGGCCCTGCAGCCAAGGGCATTTGGCACAGTCAGGAACCACAGCCCCCTCCAGCTGGGAGGCAATGAGAATCTCAGGACTCAGTGAAAAGCCTGGAGGCTAGGGGTTCAAACCCAGTACTAAATCCCTCAGGGCAGTGGCAGTAACACTCACGCCAGGAGAGAGCCCTGTATCTCCCTGTCTCAGCAGCACAATCTTTATAAAGCCACTGAGTGCAGCTCCAGCCTTCACTACTCTCTTTTTCTCAGTGCAGATGTGGCAGTCAAGTGTGGACGCCAGTTTGCTTTTTACTCCACCATGATCCGGCTGGATGTATGACAGGTCCAAACTCTACAGGATCAAAGAAAGACAGGGTTGGAAAGGCCCCACAGAGATCATGTACTCCAGTCCCTCATCCTCAAGGCAGGATCAATTTCCCCCTCATCATTCTTGGCAGACTAAAAAATAGAGAATAATAAAGAAACCAAATTTCAGGGAACCAGGATTCAGCTATAACTACAGAAGTGTAGTCTGGACAGGAATAAGGCTGAATGCATTTATTCCAGAAAACCACACCACAAAAGTAGTGTCAGGAGCTTGACTGTATTATTTTCTAAAATAAACAAACAAATCTGGAAGCTTTAAAATCCAGAATAGGGATTGAGAATTATTTCATAATCCTTAGTCACCTACATAGTCAACCAATGCAGAAATGCATCATAACACATCCTAATAAACAGTATGCAAATATTTTTGCAATCAGAGGATAATGACATCAAATATTATTAATATGTCATTTGGCACACTATTGTAAGAATTACATTTAACTATGTATTAACTGGAGTTGTAGCAAATGATGTATTTAGCTAATTGTATGCAATTAAATTAGAATTAAAAATGGGATGTTTCATAATCTTCTTTGCTTTTCACTAAAAATCTAAGCAGGGAATTCAATAAATGAAAGCTGCTGGAAAATCACGTGGAACATCAAGCACTGGAGATTAATATAACACAAGGCATCATATGTTGCTCATCTAAGTTTATTAAAAACCACACCAAGTCTAAATCTTTGCACACTTCATACTGAGCTAAACTTAACTCCTTTTTTTACCCTGATTCTTCATTCTATCTATTATATCCCCCAGGCTTAGATCTGTCGCATCACTATATCCAGAAATGAAAATAAAATAAAATAAAAATATATTTTTTAAATTCATGCCTGTGTTGAAACACGTGTGTATCTGAACTGCGAAGGTAGTGCAGATCCAGTACAGTATTCATCTTGAATAATGCCCCCCTATAGCATGCACATGTTGCACTTGTGTCAATAACTGGTAACACATGAACAAAAATACAAGTGTTACAAACTGCAGCATGGTTTGTTTTAGAAGATTGCTCTTTGCTTCCCAAGTTAACTGCTTATATGTTTGTTAAATATTAAATGCCTGGATGTGCTCATGCTTTCAGAGAAAAGACCAAGGACTCACCCTGTGGCAAATTCTTTTTTGGACTGAAGTTATTTCAAGGATTTCTCTGTAGGCATTGATCCAACTTTGTACAGGCAACTGTCTTTGCAGTACTTGTAACTCAGTAAAAAGGACTTGTGCATACAAATTAGGCCACTAGTGATATAAATGAACAACTTATTTGCACATTTAAACAAAAGACAAGACTGGTTGCTTGTGCAGCACCATTGCATTAATTTTCTCCTTTGTTCTTGGCAGCACACAGACCCCTCTGAATGCAGGGATGTACACCTGACCCTACTTGTGCAGGTCAACCTTTGCATCCACCTCTCTCTCTGCCCTGCCCTGTCTCCTGCTGCAGTCACAAGTGGTTTCATGCCCACTACAAAGGAAGCTGGATCAATTCTACCCACCACGCATTTCAGATTGCACAGTTTCACCTTAAAGCTTTGGCAACACATCAGGACTTCTCTCCTAATGACTCTAGCTAACTTTAACTGCTGTTTCTACTATTTCCTGTAGGCATCGATATCAGTGGAAAGCCCTGGACACATTTTAACTTTTGTATGGGCTTTCCATTTCCATCATTCTTTCCATCTACAGGGATGGAAAAGGTCTGCAGAGGTCCAGTCTGCTGGTGTGTGGCAACTTACCACCTGCACCCAGAGACTTCTCTTAGATCTAAGGAGCAGCAGAGACAAGAGAGCTGCTTTGTCTGCTCATAAATCCTTATCTGCAGCCCAAACTCATTCCTTTTTCCATGTGTATGCTTGCTACCTGCCAGAGGTAGGAGGTGTTACAAGGAGGTGAGGGGGCAGGCACTTGCAGAGCAGGAACCTGCAGAGGAGTCCTCTTGCTATCCCTGCCTCTATCCATGTCTGCCAAGGCAGCAGGCTCAGGCCTCTGTGCATGGGAACACATAGTGCCAGGAAATGAGTAACAGGGACCAATGTTCTGTCAGGTTTTGTCCCACACTGCAGGGAAAGCTCCAGGATCCCTCATTTTAACTCACTGTTATTTATTTAGACATGAGGGAGCTCCATCTGCTTTTAGATGCTCATAGCCAGAGTGTTTTAATTCCTAGCCCAGAGGGCATGTCAGATAGTGAAGTTATAAGACCAGGTATCCTATCTAAACAGAGGAACTGCTTTCATACACAACTGCAGTTATCATCCAGGACCTGCTGGAGCTGTGGGGAAGTTTCCATTTGCCCTGCTGGTGGTGGCAGGGGTTCCAGCTCTCAGCACTTCCTGTCATCCCCCACCTCACTGGCATGTTCTTCAACCCTTCCATCCAACAGTGGCAACTCAATGAAGCACTGCCACAATTTAAATAGTTATTTGCATTTCATTAACAATGACAACATTTATTTTAATACAGTTAAATCAGAGTAGCATTTAATTTAATTTTAACAAGATAGTTATTAAGCTAACCAAATATCAATTGATTGCTGAAGTGACTACATTGTGAAACAAGTAAGTTGCAAAATAAATCTTGTTGCCAGGCCATTAATGTAAAATCACATAAATAATAAACGTCTAATTAGGTTTTCTCTAATGAAGAGCTCCAACTGTTCACTGACATTCTCTGGGACGGCTGGGGCCTTCCCAGGTTGGCTGTCAGGGGAGAGGGGCCTGATGCAAGCACCCAGAGATCTGTACAGACAGACCCAGGTTGGGTAGCTGGGTTTAAAGAGAAGCCCAGCCTCCCCACGTGCTGCCTTGCTCTGCACCCCTCCAGGCACTGGGTGCTCAGAAACCTGTAGCACTTCACTCAGGCATGGGTGGGAATCCAAAAGTCAGGAAGCACCAGGGACTGCTCCTGTCAACACCATGGGGCTGTAGGGTGTGGGGGTCATTCTCCCAACAAGGGTCACATCTTAACATTGTCCTCAGCATGAACAGTTTACCACTTTTCCCTGCAAATTAGCCTGCATCTGGAATACCAAAAACGGGTCAGTTACAGCAGACACAAACATTTCCTTTTCTAGTATTGCTAAGGACTTGTAATTTTCATCCATCTGTATGTGTGGATATCACTTTCAAGGGGGTTGTTTGTTTGGTTATTTAAACACAGATCGCTTAGGGAGATCTTTTTCTGACCATCTGCTCTGTCCAGCTGTACAAAACAGACCAAGAAACCTCATTCAGGCAATTGTGAATCAAGTCTGCAAGTTCTGCTTAAAACGTATCCAAGTACCTGCATGCTTGATTTAAAGCTTTGAAGTGCCAGAAAATCCACCAAATCCCTATAAAAATTGCTCCAATGGCTAAAGCTGCCCACTGTGAAAAGTGTATACCTTTATTGACCCTGAATTTGTCTAGTTTTAATGTTTAGTCACTGTCTCTTGCCATGCCTTATTTTGGCCAGCCACAGCAATCCCTCAGCTTCTTCCTCACAGAAGCTGAAGCAGAGCCTGCCATCAAGAGAGGGCAGGGGATCTTCTCTCTACCAGCATGATTTTTGGAGGGAAACCAGAGCAATTTCAAGGAAAAAGGCTCAGAAAGCCAGTTTACTAAAAAGCAAATGAGTTACAATTTTCCTTTTTAAAAAATAACAATTACCCAGAGCTCACGTACCCCTTACCCTTAAAATTTAGCTGAAAATAAGACTGACTACACAGAGCCCATGCCCTCAAATAACTCACACAAGCTGCACTTTGCCCAGAATTTCCCATACAGGCACATAACCCCTCTTGCAAGTGGATCACTGGAGGAGAAGCAGTTGTATTCTGTTTGGTTCAGTTTATGGATCACCAACATGCATATTAAGATCAAGTGAGTGCCCAGTGAGAAGCTGCTGTCCCTGCTAGAGCTGTTGGAGCCTCCTAAGAGCCCCTCTGCCTGTATCCCATTGGGAAGGTGGCACCACAGGACCACCACCTCCCATGGATGGGCACCGGCAGCAAGGAATGAGAGCTGAGAGGGGACATGGGGAAGCCTGGAACCATGCACACACATCCCCTTGCTCCCTGCAGCTCTTCCAGGTGAACTGCGAGCCAAAGTAAACCGTGCTGGATTAGTCACACCCGTTAGACAACCTGGGCCTAACACCTGAGCTCCTGCAGTGAAGGTACTGCAGTTCACATCGAGGCACAAGGGCTCGCACAGCTGAGACCTGTCCAGGACATCAGACACAGACCAGTTTTGCACAGTTCTGCTGTACCATTCTGAGGCAAAGAAGCCACTGGAGTCTATGACAGTAGTGTCCTGTCTCCACGTGACCATTCCATGTGGTGTCCAGCTCCAAATCCAACCCTCTCCACTGTCTCTGCCCACTTCACTTGTGCACACACGGGGAGCAGGCCTTGCACAGAGGCTGCCACAACACACAGAGCTCTAATTACAATAAAAGCAGCAATGTGGATTTGTCAGTGTTACATTACACAGATCAGAGGCTGTGATTTTTAAGAAGAAAGCAGGTGTTTTGGAACATGATCTATTTTTCCAGGAGGTTAAGATAAGTAGTTTTCAGTTAATTATTTTGTTTTCAGCTTACTATTTTGCAAATCATCTCAGAAGTGAACTAGCCAGCTTGGAAGACTCTCAAGATTTTATACCAAATTTTACACTTGACATTGAACATAGAGCAGGATGAGTGGTGGCAGCAAGGCATCTAACCTGCTTCAGCTGAATTGCTAACACCAGGATTACAGTTTGTAGCCAGGTGCAAGGTAACCACACTTTTTCATGCATCTTTCCATTGCTGTTTTCCAAACAAGTAACTTAAACGTATCTGGGAAGAAAACCAAAAACTGACAGAAAAAAGTCCAGTAATTGGGCAAAAACTGGAAAATGTGAAGGGCCTCTGACTATACAGCCTGTTGGAGACTGACTGAAATAGCCAAGGGATGCACATGGGCATAGAGGCCACTGCAAGCTGGGAAGAAAAGTTGTCAGCCACAGAGCCAAAGAACACACATCAATCTCTTCAAAACCAGAGGATGCTCCTTCCATGAGGCCATGGATACCCATCATCCCTGAAATAACCAGCATGCAACAGGTTAAAGCAGTTATGCTGGAAAGGGAGAGAGCCTGCAGTGCAAATACTGTTAGTACATCCTTCACTCAAAAAGGAGTCAATTATTAACTCCTCCTAACTGGCTGCCACTCCCATCCCACCTCAGGCTTTGAGAGGACTGAGTGACCACACTTGGAGGTTTAACAATGCAATCTCCTCCTCACATGACTAAGCAGGACTGCACCAACACCACCCATCCACCAGCTCCTTTGGTCATGGCAGAGGAAAATTCACTTCCTCGGCTTATCATCTTGCAATAAACCTCCCATGGAAACATTTTCTTCCTGTAAGAAACATCATTTTGAGGAAACCCCCACAAAACCCTCCTGAAGCCTTTGGGAGAGCCCTGAGAGCTTCCTGCCAATGCCTACCAGCCAGGAGCCATCTGTGAGGGCTCTCACCCTCCTGTGTGCTTGTGGTTACGTGGTGATAACCACAAACAGCCACCACCAGCACACAGGGACCACTTTCTTTCTTGGAAGGGAACAACAATAAAGAAGCTTGAGTTGATGGTAACAGGACTCTTTGTGCAATTTTTGCAGGTTTGACACTGGCTAAATGCCACTGCACCCACAAAGGAATCATTTACTCATTCTCCTCTGCTATAGCTGAGCAGAGGAGGGGGAAAGAACAATTAAAAAGGGGCTCATGAGTTGAGGTAAGGATTGGGAAGAAACACTTTAAGGGCAAAACAGGCTCAAAATTTAAAAGCTATAAAGAAAAATGTTAAAAATTAACCGAAGTAAAAGAGGATAATGAGAACTAAAATAAACTGTTAGAACACCTTCCCCACTTCCCCTTCCCCACCAGCTCTTCTTTCTTTTCTGAAAGGAAAAGAAGACAGCGCAGGGAGACAAAACATGGGGTTTTTAGTCAGTTTGTCACTTCCAAAAAAAAACCCCCATCTTTCTTACGTTTGCTTAAGGAGAGGAGTTTCTTTTGCTATGCCATGGGGTCCTTTCTATGGGAGACAGTTCTCTGTGATCTTTTCCAATGTGGTTTAAATTGTCACGAGTAGCAGTCCTGCCCTAACCTGCTGCAACATGAGTTCCACCCACGGGCAAAGCAGACTTCCCACAACTGTTTTTTCACGGACCATTTGGTTCATGGGGTAGTCTTTTAAGGATGAGCTGTTCTAGTATAAAAGCAAGGGTCCTCCTTCCTCTGTCTCTGGAAACAAAGGTTCTGTCTCTTGTTCAAGCCTCTCACCAGATCACAGCTTCTCAGCATCACACGATCCAGCACAAGCACATTTTTCTCATGGGCTGCAGGTGAATTCTGCATTCCCCCATGAACTTAATGAATTACAAGGAAACAGTTTGTTGTGTTACAGTATTCACCACAGCTTGCAGAAGAATTTCAGCTCCAAGGTCTGGAGCACCTCCTCCTCCCCATCCCTCCTTTGCACCGACCTTAGTGTCACCATGTTGTTCTCCTCATGTGTTTTCACCTTTTTCTTTTCTCCGTCTCAGGAGAGAATTAGTGTCTGTAGGTTCATCTGTTCCCAAGTTCTATCAGCTGAAAAGTTTTTATAGAGTTCTGCAGCATTGAAAGGTTGCTCTCGTCTGGGCTCTGCATCGAGGAATGGCTCACTGTGCCTTCCGTTGCTGATCACGCGGTCCCCACCGGCACTGTGCAAGTCACGCTGGCCGCCACGGCTCTGTTAAGTGCCTCTCTTCATGTGGGATGCTGCAAAGGAGCTGCTGCCGCCCCTTTTGCCTTCCTGCTTGCAGTGCAGCAGGGTAGATGTGGCCAGGCAGGCAAATCCCATCGCTGGCCGTGCCAAGATGGCAGCAGCTGCATGGCTACGTCTGGCTGTGGTCGCTCTGGGCCTCGGGGCTGGGCCCAGCGGCGTGGCCCTCACCACCCCTCGTATGTCAGAAAGAGACAGAGCTCCCACAGTTGTGTCTTTCCTAAATACTTTATCATAGAGGCATTTCCAGCTTTTCTAATTGGCTTAGCAGTGGGCCTATTCTCAGAGCCAGACAGCGATTAGTTTTGCTAGGCACGGAGGAAGCTTTTAGCAGCTCCTCACAAAAAATCACTTTCCTGGCTGGCTTCTTCCCTCCTCATCAAAAATCAAGCTATGCAAAAACCACCACAGTAATCCCCTCCTGTCTCATGCGCTCCTCCTCACTTGCATGTGCTCCTCTGCCACCCGAGCAGCACTATTCCCTATTTATTACCTGGGAGCAAATGTGGCAGGCAGGGTCTCACAGGAAGCAGGAGGGCTTGGCCGCTCTCCCCTCCATCTCTGAAGCAGGCCCACCTCATCTCCCAGCCCCTAGCAGCACAGCAGCCACCACCAAGGGGAAAGGTAAGATCCTGCTCCAGGCACATCCCCTTGGTCTTGGTAGGCAACACACTGTGCCCTGGTACACATCAGGAGGCAAGGACAGCTTTTTGGGAGCAATCATTGCTTGCTTAGTTGCATAAATGCTACCAATAACCACATTACCATCTAGCAATTGATTACGAACATTGTAAGCTGAGGGAGCCACGCCATGACTTAGCAATTGCCTTCTTTCCTGCAAAGTTCTTCTCCCAGACAGGACTTACTAAAACCTACTCGGCCCAGCATATCAGTTTCCAGGTACAAAAAAAAAAAAAAA
>VXBQ01009335.1:225007-274125 GCA_013400175.1 Phainopepla nitens
AAAAAAAAAAAAAAGAGGGAAAAGTAAAGCAAAGCACAGCAAGCATGCAACAACGTTGTGAGCTCAGATGATGTTAAATGAATTAATTTGATTCATTCTCAAATTTAATTGGCAAGATTTAATGGTTCACATTGAAAGCATGAATAACTATTTTGTTCTGTGAATGACTATAGTTTAGTGACTCGATGTCAGTGTATTTTGCCCAGGGTGAAACTTGCTATATGAATTATTCACTGCTGGGTGAATGAAATGAACGGGGGTCATGCTCATAGACAGGATGCCAGCTGTGGTTATTTGACATGACGGGGCACACTCGATTCTGACAAAGGACAATAGTTAATTTACAATGTGGTACTGGGGCTCAGTCATTCTCCTTAAGATCTTTATAGAAAGCATGGCACTTTTTGTCTTATACTCCACATTAAGATGAATTCCATGTGCCAAAAAACACTGAAGCATAGCTCACTTTTAAAAATGTTCAGTAGTTTAAAGGCAAAAAAAAAATAATCTACCTTCCTGTCTTGTTTGGCTGAAACATTGCTCCAAAGAAAATGTGTTTAAGGCCAACTTAAAAACAAATGAAGGAACACATCTATATATCACTTTAGCATCTTGTCATAGATGCAGTAGTTGATAACTCCTAGGAACCTCTCCCTGATAGGAAAGGATCTGGAAGCCTCTCACACAATGAGGTCTCAGACTGGGAATAATAGAGCTTTTACCTAAGCTTTTATTTCCAAAGCCAAGAGAGAGAACATACTGAACAAAGTTTCTGCACTAAAGTATTTACAGTGAGCAATCAGAGTAGGACATTTTCCCAGTCTTCTTAAAAACCTGTTGCTCTAATACAAGACATTTGTAATCTGGAAAGACAGATTCAATGCAATTCAGCTTGATCTGACAAATGTGCCACAAAAGTTTACTTATGCATACTAATGATACATTAATCTTCACTTTACACTTCTCAGCTGCATGCTTATTGCAAACATCTGTGTTGCTGAAATGACTGGCATTACAACTCATTTATATGGTTTAAAACTAGTGATGGACAAAAGCTGAGAGAGAGGGGAGTGTGAATGGGCTGAATCAATGCCCTGGTGTGCATGGAAATAACTTCACTGGTAACTTCCAAACCACCAGCATGGCACAAAACTTGCATGAGTATTGCATTGATAATATACCTATTTAGTATTTAGAAAAAAGGCTGAAGGAAAGATAACTAAAAGGCAGCTTTGATTTTCCCTCCACGTCACACACTCCCTACCATCCAGTTGAGGGAGAGGCTTCTGTTTCATAGGCCTGTTGGAGTCACCGCCCGCACCGCAGGCACTTGATGTGAGAGTCTTTGCTGCCCACCGCGGGGATCCCCTTTACCGGGAATCCCCTGAGAAAAGTCTGTGCCAGGCTCAGGAGCCAGGAATAACTGGCTTTGGTCTGCAGTTGTTTATTATTTCTTTATCACAATTCAGAGCCTTTAGGTGACAACAGGCCCTGCACACTTCAGTGACATGTGACAGAAAGAGACCAACTGGACGATTCCAAGGGTTTTTTATACAGATACCTTATCCAATTGAGTTCCACAACGTACCTAACATGTAGTATATTTTTCTTTTTCTACCAATTCCTAATTATTCTTCAGTCACGTAACATCTGCATTGTGACTTTGTCTAACCAATCATTTGTGCTACCCAAAACTACAGAAAATGGAGTAGATTAAGAAGGAGGAAGAAGCTGAGTCAACTTGTCTTTCACCTACATCCATGCTAAAACCCAAAATCTACTTTTCCACCCTGTGATAAAATACAATATCATCTACTATATACATTAACAAAAACTCAACTTCTCACAAAGTCCTGGAAGCTTTTTCCATGGCCAAAGACTAAAAGCTGTGCTTTTCTGAGAAATAAAACATCACAGGACAGGCACAGGAGATATTCCTGTGTCCTGGATTCCCACATAGGCCAGCAGCTCCCTGGCTGTTGATTACCAGTAAAGCAGCTCAGCTCTTAATGCCATCCCTAATTCAAGTATTTTCTTTCCTTATGCAAAAATGGTAGATTTTCTCTCAAACTATGGTGTGCTGGAGGCTGTGCATACCTGTAAAATGAGCCTGCTTGGATTTGGCTTGTTTTCATCCCTTCTGATGCTGGTTGATTTGGCATAAATCCTGCCTGAAACACAGTTCTCACGTGGTTAAGAGTAATGAGATATTTCTCCTTGTAATGGAGATATTATAGTAATGGGATATTTCTCCTTGGCTCCCAGATCTATCAGGTATTTGCTTTTAGACCAGATGGTGCTTCTGCTTCGTAGCTGCATGTGAAATATTCAATTTCTGCACTCACATTTGTTAGGCATTTGGCTTCCCCATGGAGATCCTGGATACAGGTTAGTATACCAAAAAGGCTCTCAAGTGGTCTTCAGAGTCTTTCTGTCCTTGGACATCCAGGTATTATCATTATTTGATTGCCTCTATTAATGTCATGACATTGTGTACTCTTCACAGTCACATGGAACATCTCAGAGACCCTCTAGCTAGGCTGATGGATAACTGGGTGTGAGCAGCTAAAGCCTTTGCCATAAACCACTTCATTTCTAAGCTCTTTAAACTGGTTTGTGGCTGCCTTGATTGATTGTTTTGGTGAACCTCAGTACTTACAGTAAAACTAGCAGGTCTGTGTATTCACGTTAAGCTAGGAGAAGGTGAGGAGTCAATTTTGAACATGGTATATGATCATCTCTCAGTGCCCGCGGGCTACTCTGGCACAGCATTCACAGTAACATGTAGTGAGAACATGTACCACAAGCTAAGTAGTATAAAATAATCTCCAAAGGCTTACAAAAGCTTCCCACTCACACAATTCCCTGTCTCAAAAATCAATGGTCATGAATCCTTCTGCAAGGCAATTCATCACCAATTTTCTTAATTGTTGCTAAAACTTCAGTACCAAGGAGGAATGACTTGAGCCCCACAACACCATGCTGCTCACTGCAGAAGCATCTGCCAGCTGACAGACCTGCTTCATACCAGCCTGCTGCTGA
This sequence comes from Phainopepla nitens, assembly GCA_013400175.1. NCBI lineage: Eukaryota > Metazoa > Chordata > Aves > Passeriformes > Bombycillidae > Phainopepla > Phainopepla nitens. The sequence goes on from VXBQ01009335.1 coordinate 228,050, forward strand.
TAGAGCCCCACTCCCCTTTGCTGTTCCTCTACTAGCACTGTATAAATCACCAAGAAACTTGGAGAAACTTGACAAGTGCATTTCAAATCCCAAGAGCTGCCCAGCTGAGTTTGTGCTTTCATGTTAGGGCACTGTGGAGATTGCTTTTGCGCTTTGTGGGTTAGCTCATAGGGGAGAGCTGAGTAGCCCACAGAAGCTACTCCAACTTCTTCCTTGCACTTGTGCTCCAGAGGCACTGTGAGCCTTCTCTCAGGCTGGACCTGTGGCCAGCTCAATTGCATACTTGTGTTCGATATGACTGCATTATACTGACATATACCATTATTAACTAAAACCACAAGAATACAGAAATAGATGCGTTGTTAGGAAAGGTGAGAAGTGGGAGCTCATTTTGCAGATACTGATTTCAGCAGCCTTAAATGTACCCAATCAACTTAGCACATCACCGGGCCACACGGGGTTCCCTGGCTCAGATCTGAGTTACAGTACTTCACTTGCCATTTCCTCACACACTCTCCACTGCAGGCCTGGGGATGGATGAGAGAGGAGCCCATTTCCACACCAGGAATACCATTTGCCACCCTCTGGCTACAGCTCTGGCAAGCACGGGAGCAGCAGAGTGGGTGCCTGACTTCGTGTGCGCCAGCCCAGAGGCAGGGCAAGAACACCACGCAGGGGGCACGGCAGGGGACTGCAGGGCACTTGCCACAGCCACGGCAGGGGCTCTGCTGCCTGCGGGGCGGGCTCCAGCCTGCGGAAAAGGCACAGCAGGTGCTCCCTCCAATGCTTACTCATCAGCAGGGATAAGGAGGGCGGGGGGGGGAATACAGGAAGAAAGAAAAACAGCCGAGTAAGAACGGAGAGTAAAGTAACCAAACCAAATGCAAAGTAAAAAACCCAGCCCACTTCCCTGATTAATTTTGGTCGCTGCATTCACTAAGAAAAGGCTGGATGGGACAGCAAAGCAGACCATGCAACTATTCTCGGAGGACTCATAAATGAAATCCTGTCTCACTGCCACCTTCTTACAGAGATGCTCTGCAAACACGGCCCACTTCTAAAAGAGCTAACAAAGGCTCACGTCGAGCACTTATGCAATGGCGCAACTGGAGGGTGCGCAGGGAGACTTCGCTCCTCTTTAGCCCTTTCAAAAGGAAGAGTCTGTGCCACTCTGAAGCCTACAATAGAGAAGCTATTAACTTGAGCTATGCTTTCCAACCCCTGCTATGTTATTTTCAGGGCTGACTGCTGCAGTCTGTAGAATAATTCCTAATTTTTCTCTCTTTCTGTAAGCTCTGAATGTTTATTTTGTGTAGACATCTGTCCAATTTCAGGTAATTTCACGTCTGGAATGTCTACAGAAGTAGGTGTGTGGGACTATCACAAGGCAAAAATAAACATTGTTACAGGAATTGCTTCTTAACGCTGAGGACTTTTCATGGAGAAGATTTGTGCCTTGGTGTATGTGTGCTGTTGGCAATGATCTACTGCATTCAACAGATTGCATTTTGTTAGTTTGTTACAATTTCTATAAGGAGTATAATATCTGTCATGCACAGAAAATCCCTTTCATGGGGAAAAACGAGAGCTACAGAGCTCTTCACTGCTTTCTTTGTGGTCCTTCTTGTTTCAGGTACATTACTGATTAATAATATCCTACCATAAATTTAAAAGATTGCAGTAATTGAACATGTTAAATATTGGTGATGCAGTGAGCCTCTGTATTGCTAAAGAGTAATTCCACAGCACTGTCTCAAAGCAGAAGCACGCTGAACTATGCCATTCCTTGCTGCTTGCAGCTCCTACTGATGCTGATAACTCTCTACCTTCAAAGCACAGCTGGATGAAATGTAAAGAAAAAACTAAAATAGTGCACCTTACCAACCATGCATATTCAAGTGCCAATCAGCTAAAGGCCATCTGGGAACAGAAAGTCACAGCTATTATCTTCTCTCACAGTCCCTACTGCCATTGCTGGGCTGGGAATTTTTGCAAACACACATGCAAAGTTACTGTTTCTTAACTTCGGGGTTTTTTTCACCATATTACAAAGGAACACTGCCCTTCCCATGCCAGGCTTCCTCTGGCCTCTGCAGACAGAGAATAACATGAAAAAAATTCTTTTCAGAAGTTTGCTGAATTGATGGACAGAACAAGGAGCAGATTACTGCCTGCTTCACTCCAAGCATGATGCATGGAGCGCCAGCTGCTCACCCCTCTGGCATAGCTACAGCAAATCATCCCTGGCAGCACTGGCTGGTGCCTCCTTGACTCCAGCTCACAGTTTATCTTCTGTCAAAAATCCAAGTCCAGCTACAATCACTGCAATAGTACCAGGCACCAGTGTGAGGATCAGATGAGATCTTTTCAAGTTTTCAATGGGCTAGGAAGTTCCTCTGAGTAATAAAGGATCGAATATCTGTGATGTCCTGTTTTATTCAATGGATTGTGTTTTTAATTCAGTCATCTCACAGTATGACTGAATTAAAAACACAATACTCTGAGAATTCCTCCTCTTTGGTCCCTGTGTGACATTTGCCTGTTAACTGTACCAATGCCTACATCCCCAAAGGAAAGATCCTGGGCTAAGCAGCAGACTTATACCTGGCTTTGGGCAGCTTGTTCCTCAAGCAATTTGCATCACAAGAGTTTGTCTTCAGCTGCTAGCAAAGCACTCCAAAGCATGCCACTGCACATCCTTATCCCAGCACTGTCTCTTTGGTTTGGACAAATGGCCCCCAGGGGTCAGGGCTGCAATTTTGTGTGTTCTACGCCTGCTTCTTTTTTTACTGTGATTACTGTGAAAGTAATCATTGTGCTGTGCTGCTTAATAATAGAGCAGAAAAGCTTCTGGAAGTGCCAAAGCAAAGGTCCTGGGGCTGAAGTCATGTGGACGCACATAACACACACACATATGTGGTTATTCCTGTCACCCAGATTTGTTGATCCACTTGTCTTTATAAAAGATGAGAGGATCGAGAGAGTAGACTTTTACCTCACAAATGTCTTGATTTTACTTACTTGTCCCCAAGTGTCACAGGCCCCTTGGACAGCCATCACCCCATCCTCCCACACATCTGCCCAGAGCACAAATGCCAAAGTAAACATTTTAGATACAGAGCTGCTTCTTGGAGTATTATAGAGCCTATTTAAACAGATGACTTATGTCTATGGAGTAATGTATGTGGGAAACAGAGATACACATCACACTTTTAGGAAGGTCAGAAAACTGTGATATTTCCAGGAATACAAATGACCTAGGTTTAAGTACATTGCAGAATTTCTATTATCATCCTGTTTAGAAAATCCTCGTGCCTGGATTTCAATTCAGTTTTTCTACTAAGTACCATTTAAATGGCTAACTGAAAAAATGTTCGATTACCTTCATGAATGTGGATATTTCCTGGTATCCGTTGTGCAGATGCACAGGATTGCAGAGGATTTTGTTTACATAGGCAATGGAAAGTTTGTTGTGATTCACATACACAGCAAATATTTCAGCAATACTTCAGCTGTAAACACCAGTTGGTGAAGTTGTGCATCAGTCACTCAGTATGGTTTTTGGATGCAACGGCTTTGTTCAAGCCTTTCTCTCGGGTAAATCTACCAGCTAGAATTCCATTATTTCATATTTAACAGTAAGTGATCAGCTGAAGAAGGGACATTTACAAGTGTGAAAGCAAATGAAAGTGTGGGGGAGGAAGGAGGGAAAATGATGAGTGCTTTACTGAAGAGCTCAGCAAAATATTGTTTGTTACTAGACAGGATTTCTCACAATAAAATTATTCAAAGAGAAGGGACACATCAGAGAGGACACAGACAGAGCTGTGATCACAGGAGCAGAGCTCAAAGATGGTGTGGATTCAGACTATTCAGGAATATCACAGCATGGCCTCTTCTAAATATCATGGTATATTTTTCAACTGACACCCACACATCAAAATACTGCCTGTATTTGGTGAAATCTAACGATCTAGTTACTGCCACTTGTAACTCTTGGAGTCCAGAAGCTGAAATAATATTTGGTTAAATTAGCATTGGTTATCTCTATAAAAGTCTTATCCCACTCTTGCCAATTTTAGAGTAAAATTTGAGGTCTGCAAGTATGGATGAATGGCATTAAACCCCACTGCACCTTATATCCATCAGTGCAGATCAATACTGAAAAGCTACTGAAATGGAAGAGCAAGTCTCTGGAAAAGTCTGAAAGGGAAAAACCAGCCAGTGATGTTTTCTACAATAAAGGAGGGATGTGACATAAGAAAAAAGTTTGAATGTCACATGGGTTGAGACTTGCAGAAGGTGGGGAAAAGTATTCTCCTAAGAACATATTTTTGGAACTGCTGTGGGAAATCTCTCTGCAGGCAGATCTTGCTATGGGGGAAGCTCACACCCGCCATGAGGGAGGACTGGCCCATTTGGAGCTTAGGATAAACACTTGGCAGGAAAGCAAGCTCCATCAAGGATCTGTATCAGGACTGGGCATGTCAGTCCTGCAAAGATTAACACATATGCTAAGCTTTCTGCACATGAATGTTCCCACACTAATTCATGGGTGCAAACATATGCGTGTGCATAGAATCAGGACCTCAGTGCCTTTCTTCTCTAGATCACATGGAAGTTTTTCTGACTGTAAACGTGCAGGAAGGGTTTTGAGCAGAACTGAACAGTTTCTGCTACAGGCCAGAGTGTTTTCAGACCAGCACACAGTCAGAAATATGAGTGGTACATATGGCTTATTGTCACAAGATTCCCTCAACAAAAGTGACCCTGATAACTAGGAATTCTTTCATTTTTTTTTTGAATTTAATTTTTTAATTGCTGCTAAACTTGTTTCTCATCTGCTTAAATGTACCTTTATAAAATGGAGAATTTCCTTCATCTAAATTCAACTACACATTAGCTTTTGGCCTATGGGAACCATATAAAACAGTAATTATTTATTTTATTACAGTTTTGTCCAAATTACTTAAGATTGTTCACACTTTCAAGGGAATTTTTGCTTACGTATTCCTTACTAAGTCCAGTTCATTAAAGATTTGATCAGATTTATATCGTTATCAGTGTTCTTGTCAAAGGAATTCAGAACATTTTTATCAGTGGATCATTATGTGTTATGGGCTTTTTATTAGTATTCTTCCATTTGTGACAATAACTTGTCTAATCCCATTTTGTTATAGCTCATTTGATCTGCTGATGAGCTGATGGAACTTGAATTTTGAAGCAAAATTATCAAATCAGATGTCGTCAGAGTAGTCAGTTCTTCAAGCACTGACAGTCTTGATATTCAGACCCAATACTTTTGTAGTTCACCAACAACTTTTTTTTATAGAAGGATAATTGGTGTGCTATCTGACCAATACGTAACAGCATATTGTAACCGTGAGCAGGAAAGCTGCTCAATGTACACCAGGAATTAGTCGTTCTGGGTCTTAGCTGACAGCCTTAACCAAGAGCATTTCTCCTGCGCTGGGAAACTGAAGTCTCTGCACCAATTACTGCTGCCTTTTTACTGGCAAGGATTAGGAGGGGGGAACAACTTTGAGGATTGGATTCTACAGATGATTCGGTTGAATCATGAGTAAATCAAAAGGAAAGATGAAAAGAATTCCTGGGAAAGTATTTATAAACCCATGGGACTGAATGACAAGCATCGGAGATTGCTAACAGAGCTAGTAGAGGGAAGTGTGATACCTTGAGCAGTGATTTTTGAAAGTTCATGGAGAACAGATGAGGTGCCAGAGGATTTCAGAGCCACAAAATACAGCACTCAATTGAGTTATAAAAAGGGGCATCCAGGAATTTACTAAGCAATTCATTTAACTTCAATAGCAAGTAAACTATGTAAGGAGTCATAAAGGAGCCATTATGAAATCTTAGAGCAACCCAGAATAATAAATAATTGGGTGGGAAAGGGCTTTAAGAGGTCATCTAGTAATCTCATCAAAAATCTTGCAAGAGTCAATATTCAGAAAAATACAGTACTTGGATATGCACATTTCAGTTGGCCCTTTCTACACACCCGAGGAGAGAATTCAGCCTTTGCCTGGGGAGGGAGAGCATTCCTTGAGCAGAGCTCATTTTAAATGGAGGACTTCCTTGCCTTTTCCACACAGCTTGGTCACATTAATGAGTGAAAATCTTCAGAGGTGACAGGAGAAATTACAGCAGCTGGCACAGCAAAGGAAAGCTGTTAAAGTGATGATCCTCTCTTTCAAATTAATATTCCCTGGACAGAGACCCAAGTAACAGATTAACTGGGGGCGAACTGTGATAACACAAGCAGCTAATGCCGCGATGCAGGGCTGTGGGGGAAGAGTGTTCTGGTGAAGGGAGGCTGTAAAAGAAATCCTCTCCTGTCCAAACCCACAGAGCAACAGAGAGGTCAGCCTGCCTTTGGAGAAGCAAAAGAGGCTGCAGCCAGCACCAGGGGAAAGAAAAACCCTGGTGCCTCCAAAATTCCCACCTGAGCCGAAGCAGGTGAGAGGAGCTTACATCCATGCCCATCCACAGGTTGTCACTCCCTTACCTTCCCTGCTCTTCTAACAAAATCTCTGAGAGGCCAAGCAAGGGGAGCTCTGCCGTGGCTGGGGACAAGGACAAAAGTTACTTCTCTACAGCTTGAAAGGCTCTTTAACCTTTAACTGTAGGGGTTTAAAACCTTCCTTTTAACCCATGCTTCTGTGAGCTTTTATATAGTCACTGCAACGTTACATGGTAATATTTGGGTCTCAGGTACTGTACTGAGTTTTGCAGAACAGTTCAGGAGATCCAGGGAAATACTGGGCAGCACATTAGATAAGGAGACTAGGATGAGGACTCCGGTGCTCAGCCTAAAATGCTGAATTGCAGCCTGACCTTAACAGAAGTGAAACTGAAACACCGAAGTGCCAGTGTGGTACAAGAGATTTACCTCTGAGGTGAAATCCAGTGTCTTTCCTTACAGCTGCTCACCAAAGGCAACCAGCCAAACAGCATGAATACTGACTGAAGCAGCAATCTGTGACTACAAAACTTATCTAGGATGTTGTCCAGCCAGGTGCATGTATGTTTTTCCCCTTAAATGCAAAATGTCACAAGGTCATTTTGAAAGGATTGAGGAAAAAACTCCATTTATTTGTCATTAGATGTAGACAGTAATAATCAAAAGCAATAATCACACCATGTGAGGAAATTGAATACAGATAAACTGCAATGCTAAATGAGAGAGGAGCACCAATTACGTGCAACAGAGTTCTTATTATATGGCATTCTGATTACCTTAAATTATATTTTTAACAGATATCCATTTTTATTTTTACTTCTAAAACAGGAAGTTCTTGTCAAGTATTGACGTCAGCTAGCCTCATCAATTGTTCCTGTAATAGCTCAACTACCACTACAGCCACAAATGCTATGAAAGAGCTAAGTACTCCCTGCACAAAGGGGATTGGGTTTGGGCATTGCCACAGCAAGTATGTGTGCCTAGTCTTTTACAGAGTAGTAATTGATATTGATTTTTTGTGACAGAGGTTCCCTCCCGCTATGCACTGGTCTTTATTTAAAAAAAAAAAAAAAAAGTTAAAGACATGATGATCCATCTTGAAAATAAATCTAATTTTTTTTTCTTCTTTAGAAAATGCAGTGGATTCGGTATTCATTAGAAGTGCTGGACTGACTCCATGGCAGGCCTCCAGCACAGGCTGCAGGAGAACAAGTCTCCATGTGGAACTGCCTGCACCTCTTGACTGTGCTTTTGGGGTGATCCTTGGTGCAGCACAGCAGCACCACATGGACTTCTCTTTGGCACAAGGGCTCCCACCCCTCCGAGGCCGTGCAACAAGATACCATGACCCGCTGCCGCCTGGATCAGAGGCTACCAGCTCTGACAGCCATCAGCTGGCAGTGTGGCTGCCAGTCCCATGTCCCGGTCACATCCAACCCCTGCTGTGTCCCGACCTGTACCTCCCATTATTTCCTGTTTGTCTTTCCTTTATGTTGATGACCCTTATTATTATTAAGTCTGTATCCTTCTCTCTCACAGGAGTCCTGGATTGCACTATTTATTTATCATTGCTCTTATTTTGGCTTTAAAAGACATCCAGAACTGGGGATGGGAGGGAAATGGAGGGGGGGAAGTGGATGCTACTGTGAGTGCCTGCTAATGGTTCAGTGGAAAACTTCAAACTGTGCCAGGCTAAACAAGGAGGGCCAGGAGAGCTGCAGAGGTCAACCAAGTCAAAGGTAGAACTTAAACTCCCTGGGGAAGACAAGGGAAATCTACAGAAAAAAGTGAAATGACACTTTTGCTTCCTTCCTGTTTATCACATGAACCCAACTGGGGTTTTACCTCCTGGTGTGAAGAAGGTATTTACCAACAGGAGTTTTCACTTGGCACCACAGAGGGCTGGAGGCTATCGGCAAGCCGGCCATGCTCAGACTCCCACACGGCATCACAAGGGGTGCCAAGGCCTCGCGGCATCGCGCAGCCCAGCAGCTTCCCAAGCCTTGCAGAGCCACTTCTGACTGTGCACCTGAACCCTTGGATTCATTTACTCCTCCTCTGCACCTCGAGAAGGGCTGCACATTCACCAAAACTTCTTCACTGGCCGCAGATTTCAAGTGGCCTTGGATGCAGTTTTAGTTCAGGTACCGTGTTTGTTTATGACAGTACCTTTCACAAACATGAATGTACCTGTTTCAGCTAACTGCTGCACCTACACAGAGACTTTGCATGGCAGCTGGCATCTACCCAAGCCTTATGGATAAAAACAAATGGTTTTGAAGGCTCATGGAAACGTGCTCTCCCATAAAATGTCCAGCACCTCTTGCTCCAGCCTGAACTAAAAATACTACAAGTATAGTTCGGGCTTTTGTCATTCCCACTGCCCACGGGAGCAGGATGTGCAGAGGCAGAGGATCAGAGGATATAAAAAGTTCATTCAGGAGTCTGTCTTCTTTACATTCTTAAAGTGACCTCAAATACTGTAAGCTTGCCTTTCAGTTTTGACTGGAAAGTTTGGCTTTCTCCTGACCCTCTAGTAGCTGGTGGGAAGCAGCAGATGGAGCCCAGCCATCACTTTGATGCTGCTTTCCTGTGACTCTGAACAGCTCTCCCAGTTCCCGTGGCCACAAACTGGCCATGACTCCCCATTCCTGCCCAGCACAGCTAAGCATCCCCACAGCATCCATGTCCCAAACTCAGCAGCAGGGCTGCTGCCAGCTGAGACCAATGTAGCCCTAGCGCACCTTTGCCAGAGCAAGGCCCGCACAAAATGGACCCCCGGCTGCACCTGGTGGCACCAGTATTAATTATGTCCCACAATAAACAGTAGAGCAAACTGGACTTTCTGATTAACTAAGTCAAGCTCCTCTGAAAAGTGTATAAAGTAAGAATAAACATTTATTCTTTCTACTTTTTTCCATTTCTTCTAACTTTCTCAATCTAAGATTATAAGCATTTCTTTCTGAAACCTGAAATCTTCCTGATAACCCTAAAGTTTAAACTCAAGTGGTGGTGTGATTTGGATGAGATGGTGACCATGTATATAAGATGAAGAAGATACAGAAGTTTCATTTCCTACAAATTAATTCTCTACAAGCTGTGTAAACTTTCCTTCATATAAACAAAGTCTTTACAGACAAAGATGTTAGGGTTTTTCCCCTTTCAATTATTTAGAGAAAAAATAGAAATGCAATTTTACTGTCTAGGCACTTGAACCCATATCAGCAGATCGAGAGCTGCTCTGGTTGCCTTCCACAGTGCACTTCCTCATGCTTCTGACTATAAAACAAATGTAAATAAACTTGCAAAGAAACAACCTTGTGCAGCCGGATATTACTAAGCAGTTTCAAGTTTCTACAGTAAACTGACAACAATTTGTATTTATCCCCCTCCCCCCAAATACAAATGCCATGATCTCTCACTACAAAGGGGCAACATACAAGAGAGAACTCAACTGTCTTGGCAATACCATGCTGTTATCTTCACTCCTATCACTTTTCCAAGCCCTAACTTCAGGGAGGCTCCAAAATTCAGCTCTGAAAATGCATTAAACAGTCATTCTGCAAAAGAAAGAGTAATCCACATAATCAAATTGAGTGGCCCAGCTCTGTTTTGTGTATTTGCTCTCAGCCTGTCCCAGCTGGACATAGAGGTAATGAAGGGGAGCTGCAAATTTGCTTCGCCTCACTCTTGCACTTCAGATCCTCTGTGAGGAGAGGGGAGTTGTCCCTCCTCAGAGAGCTCAGGGCCTCCACAATTTGAAGAAGGAGCATGACAGACAAATAAGCCGATTCAACACCCTGAGGGCTTGTCATACCCTCCTGGAAGGGACAGGGAGCACCGTGAAGTCTCAGTGGTGATGGAGAGATGCTGGCTTACCTGAGGACACAGAGAAGTGGGCTAGAGGCTGTAACACAGGAGGCACCAGACTCAAAAACAAGACAGGGGAAGGACCTACCCTCCAAGGACATGAAAAGAGCCTCATTTTAACCTGAGATTTTTTTTTCTTCAAAAGTCACACTGGTAGAGCTTGTTTTCTGAGAAAACATGGAGCACGGAGTCCCTGGGAGATTCCTCATGTGTGCACTTTCAGGAAACATTGCAGGTGTACCAAAGGGCTTGACTCACAGGCCATTAGATGTGGTTTTGCCAAACAGACAAACAAGTTATTGTGGACAAATATAAAGTACCATCAGAAAACAACAGCATCATCTTTTAAAAATATTCCAGAGCACTTAATTCCATCTCATATTCAAGTGTCCAGAAGACCAATTAGAAATGCTATTTGTTCTTTGTTTTCCTTCATGGTACTAATCTATACTAGTACATTGCTATCATTTAAGAGGAAGAGTGTTTTCATACATCTGAAAAATATTTTTGTTTCATTAATGCCCCATGTCTAAAAATAAACCTAGCAGATCTAGAATGAATGCTCACGATATTTGCCTACCTTCAAAAAAAACCAAACCAAAACAAAACCGCCGTGCCTGAAGACACGACCTCCTAGAGAAACCAGGGACACCTCCTCTAAATGATGCCGTTTAGAAAATAAAGCAGAAGAAGAGAGTCACTTGTGCTCACAGTTCCCCACGCGGGTTTAACCTGTACCTTCAGGCATTTTGCAGCACCCCATAGGGAGCATCCATGCTGTGTTGCCCAGGGCTGAGCACTTGGGCTCAGGCACCAGGAGCAGCAGTGCTGCCAGGCTGTACCCGCAGGCAAAGGTCGCTGGGAGCAGTGACTGCCTTGCTCTGGCTCATTCTGGATTGCTTCGGGATTAAATCTGGAGGGCAACATTTCAGAGCAGCAACTTCTAGAGCAGCTATTTTGCATCAAGAATAAAATAGCATGGGAATAAGTTGTCACTACAACCATCTGTACTTCAATCAAACAACCGCATTGGATAGCGACAGTTAACCTGTTCTCCATGTTTGTGACGGGTTCTCGGTCACACGTGAGGGGCTCACATGAAGGCAGGGCTCCACCTCCTTCTCTAGTGCTTCTGTCTCCAGCCATGGCTTCTTAGCACAGATACAATCTGCTGCTGAGATAACAGTCTCAAACTCTGCCTTTTTATATTTTTTTTCCCTTACCTCTCCCCAGTGACTCTAATACCTGCTTTGACAGTATCAGTGGTCTGACTTTCCAGCTTTGACTGGAGGAAAAAAAAAATACCAGCAGTGAGAATAGATGCCTTAAAGATGCCTTAATTCTGCTTCTCCTTAATTTAATAAAGCCAAATATGTAACAGAATCTGATTTTTCACTTTTCTTTATTAGGTACTTTATCATTTGGGCTCCACTGTCCAATTTGATTTGTTATTACAAGATAAAGCAATTACATGCTCAAACTTGATTCACTGTAAAACTCCAGCCTGTGAAATCACAGCAAAAGAGCTGTGCTGTGATACCATGGCTAACAAACATATATTTTTTGTGTGACACTTGAGGAGAGCAGTGACCACAGGCCTGTGCTATCCTTCTCTTCTGCTGCTGCCTGGGTCTCCCTGAAGTGGCACAGAACCCAAACTGGGGAGAAACCACCACAGGGTCTGCCACAGAGGGCAGGGAGGCAGCCAGTGCATGGGGCCAAATGCAATCCAGACCAAAGGGGAGCCACAGGCAAGAAAAGGAAGAGCATGGTCACCCATGAGGAAACCAGGAGAGAAAAAGGAAAGAAAACCTCTCTCAAGAGCTGCAGAGAGGTTTTGCCAGACAAAGGGAGAAGCCAAGCAACTGCACAGCTGCTCTGTAAATCACTGCTCAGATGTGCTACATGGTCCTGACTGGCTGGGGTGCAGCACCTGGCCGGCCCCTTAGCTGGTCCAGCAGGCTCAGGCTGTTTCCAAGTGGGGTGAAGGCCAACAGGCCTCCTTGGGACCCCAGTGTCCTGCAGGAGCCCTGCCTGGCAGCCCTGCCTGCAGGTGCTTACATCACAGACAGCACTTTGCCAGCCACCAGCTCCTTAGCCCCAGCACCAGGGCCAGACAGGGGGAAAGGCAGCTGCTGGCCACTGGCCAGCACATCTTGCTCTGTTCTGACTACGTCCTGTTTGCTATGAAACAAATCTAATGGAGGAAATGAACGGGATTTTGCTTTTAAAAGTATTGTGTCAGGTACATTAACAGTTCTACCATACGTGTTACTCAGCTCTTCAGAGAGTGCTTGGGTTTCATTTCTGCTGTAATTTTATCAGCATCTTGCTCAAGCCTCTCCTTGGTTTCCTGCTACTTAATTTATTTTCCTTTGCAGTCATATATAGAGCCATCTACAGTGCTCTGCTGGCTGCCGAACCTCTGGAAACACATCACACCAAAGTGTTGCAGTGAGTCACCTATGGCTCTTGTTTGCAGTTTTTACTCATGTAGCAAATACTAACTCTGTGTTTAGGATCTATCACTCCAGTGATTGCTCTCATTCAGCTTAGCAGTTGCTGAGCACAGATAGTAAAAATGAAGACTTCTGTGGCAGAATAGCAGTCATTTGTCAGGTTTCAACAAAATCTCTGACACAGAGGTGGCTCATAGAAAGGAAAAAAACCATTGTCAAGTTATTAGTACAATAAAGGTGAATATAAACCCAGCTGACATTCCAGAAGCAGCAAGTCATTAAGAGGGTGCTGCAGCAAGGCAGCAAGCAGGATCAGTTCAGCTCCCCCAGCATCAGCGCTGAGGTGAATGTCATTCACCCTATTTATCAGTGACATTACTTATTCTGTGTTAGCTATTGGTGGAATATGTGGATTTGACAGCTGTCTGTGGATGACAAGGAGCTAACAGGTATATCAAGTATCAGGAGCCATACCATGCTAAATGTAGATTATTTAAATAACTTGGAGGTTTTTAAGAACAATGAGATATGAACTTCAATGGGAGGGGGGGAAAAAGGCAGATGCCAGACTATAGCTGGGGCAGACACTGGCAGAGGATGGATAAGTCAGGCTCACTCGTATGGAGCAGCACTGCAAGGAGGAGGTTGGCCACCCACAAGTGCTGTCACACTCTTGCAGATACACTAATGTGGGGACTCTGATTCTTCACTGGAACTGGGGGGGTATGCAAAGTCAAGGAAAATGGAATTTTACAGCTTTAGGGAAGAAGCAGTGCAGCCCAGAGCCACGTAGCCTGGCTAGTGCTGCTGCCGTCCCCAGGGAGGAAGGGGAGGTGTATTTTGGGTTGGTCTGTTATCTTCCCTTACCCATAGCCACTGATGCGTGTGCCCTGATCCCATCTCACAAGGCAGCTGCTACTCTGGCTCTCAGCAGCACTAGCACTGGCAAAATGGGCAGTCAAGCTATTCCTCTTCTGCTTGGGCATTTCTCTGTATTTGCCAGTGTGTAGAAGCAGGCAGAAACACACTCCTCTTTGGCACAGAGAAACGCAGCAGGCAGAGCTTCCCTCCACCACGGGTGGGCTGGGAAAAATACTCATCTCTGTGGCAGACTCCCTGCACCTCACTTTCTTCCCACCTCCAGCCTCAGCACACGCTATCTATGTGAAAGTCCATACGCAGCAGGAAAGGCTACAAGGAGAAGGGAAAGCATTTTGTTTGCTTCAAGACTTTAAACAGCTTTTTCTGGGATAATGCCAGGACCCCTAGAGTATGAACTCCTGTTACTGAACTCCAAAAATTCAGAACAACTTTAAGACAGCTTAAGTTTGGGGGCCAAAACTGGCTACCCCAAAAATCAGTATTCAACCTTGAAAATACACACCTGAAAGGATCTTGGCTTAAGCTGGGGGTTCTGTCACAAGCAAATCACAAGCAACTTCTAAACTTTTCTTTGAGAGTACTGGGTGTTGCAACTGAAAGAAGGCCCCCAGGAGCCAGAAATGTGACACAAAACCAGCATCTTACAGAAACTGGGGAGAGATATTAGAAGTTAACTGCTCCAGGGAGCCAGCAGGTGTTAAAACAAGTAATTAATTTAGTCTGAAATGGGAGAGCCCTGTCGTCAGAGGGCTCCTGTCCCGTGAGGAAAGGACAGACATTGGCCTGATGAGGTGTCTGAGAAAATGTTTTTCATCAGGAGACGATGCATGAGAATTAAAAAACAGCTGACAATACCACTCAGGAAAGAAGGGCATCTCTAACTGGACTCGTAACTGCTTACAGGGAAAAATCACTTCATAGGAAAGAGATAAATGTGGTCTCAGCTGAAACTAATGCAAGAGGCCCAGCACTGAGGTTTTACAAAGGATGTGAACCCAAATAACAAGCAAGGAAAGAGGGTATACCTACAGGAATAGATACACAGACCCTTGGGGTCAGAGGAAGGAGGGTGAACAACACTGGCAGGTTGGTAGCTGGAAGCAGGAGCCACTGCTGCCTCCACACAGCCCTGCCCACAAGGCAGGCAGGCACAGCCCAGCACTGCCAGACTGCTGGTGCTGCAAAAAGCTACAGCTCAGTCCTGTCCACGGGATGGGATTCACCCTGTGTGTTACCCTGTGCCATGGCAGAGACCACGGGGAAGGCGGATGGGAAAACTCCCGGGGGTCTGTTCCAAGAGGCGTGTGGGAAAACATCTGGGAATAGACTCTCTGTGGGTTCTCGGGGGCGAATTCACAGTAACAAAAGATCTCAAGAGGATCTTGTGGAAAAAAATGAAGAGCCCTTCCCCCCTCAATTCTGGTAGTTTCCAGATGGGAAATTGAAATGAAACTTTTTTTTAAATGTTCAGAAACCTTTTGAACTTCATTAGTTTTCATTTCATATGGCTCTGCACAAAGAAGTTTATAAACCTGCAGCTCTTTTAGATGAAATGATGTAACGTTCAGATTATATCAGTCGGAGCGGGGAGGGGAGTATTCGTCTCAGTAATATTTTAACAAAAGAAGTCATTTTATGCAGTCTTTACAATGCTTTCTTATTTCAGGGGTCATGGGAGCTGCATAACACCAGGTCTTCACAGTCTCAGAAACCAAATTACCTAATTTTGAGGAAACAATACCTGCATGTAATTAAGCTCTTAACTTTACTCATGTGAGTAGTTTGAATTGGTGCATGGAGAATAGTTGCAGGCTTTCAAATGCACATGTGTAAGTTTTGGCAGGGCTTGGTTTTTAACTATGTTAATTTTGAAGCCTTGCTTTCTTTTTTTTTCAGCAGCAAACCTAGAAAAACTACATATATGCTATCAACTTTGAAAATCCTGTAAAATCAGTTTTGGAGACTTCAAGGAAATCAAAGGAAATGTGATAAAATTAAAATGCTCCTACTTAAATAAAATTTTATTTCCCTTCCAGTAACATACAATATTTAACTAAGAGTTTTAATACATTCAGTAAAATATGAGCATATTATTAACCTCCTCAGAACGACACCGTTTACTGTAAAGTCATTACTATTCTGTTCGCTCATGTCTGGCCTCTTTGTTTCAAGTCTGTTTTCCCAGCTTACAGTATCAGGTCAACAGACTCTAACATAAATGAGTAATGTGTCTGGAATTTTTCCTTGCAACACCAAACCTCAGACCAAGCTCAGGCAGAAGGGCCATGCTGTGAATAGGATGGGAAGCAGCTTCAGCTGTACATCTTCTCTACATTCTCCATCCTGTCCCGCTTGCCCTTGCAGGAGGCTCCTACCTAGGCTGCTGTCTGTCCCTGACTTCACTTCCTTCCCTAACAGCTCTCAGAGACAGCATCTGAACTTTTGGAAGTCAGGACCCACCCTTTCTCAGGGTCTAGTAGACAAAAAACAATTCTGTGCTTCTCACAGCCTGTGTTGAAATTGATCTGCAAGAGTCACCTCGGAAGTGCAGAGGCAAACTCGTTTCTGCGAGGTGGGACGGTCAGAGAGGATCTACTCAGCTGATTAAGTATTTGTGCTCATTTCTGAGGTGCTGCCCACAGTTAACTCCATGAAGTGAGGAAATGCCCTGCTTCTTGCTTTCTGTCCCCACAGCCAGCAGGGCCTTATTAACAGTGCTGGAGGTGTCAGCACAAGAGAAGGATGTCAATCTTTCCTCAGCACTTTAAACTTCCATAGACTTCGGGTCTGGGGGAAGCTGGATGTCCTTCTGAAACATTCTGTCAGTAAATCTAGTCTTAGCAAATAAAAACCAAGATATTAACAAATAAAAACCAAGCTGTGTGAAAAATGTCAGTTCCATTTTTGCCAACTAAAACATACAGGAAATTGTATGCTTAACATATGTGGAGAACTGCAAAACCGAACCACAGATAAGTAACCACTATTATACAGAATGGTAAACACAGTTGCAGAGGTAAAATGGATTATGCTGCCTGATGTTTCCTTTAATATGAATTCCAGCTACAGGCTTGCTTTGCGTATGAAGGTTAACAGAAGATCCTTAGGACAACTTAAAGAAACAGAATTGAATTCATACAAAATAGTCATGTATTTATCCAGTGCCTTAATACACTGATGGCAAAACATATCTATTACAGTACACAAACTAAACAAATCGTTTGTGAATATGCTAATTTCAGAAATGCACCAATAGCTCTGATAGGAAGAACTTGAATATGAATGTCATACAAACCAAAAAAAGAAAAGAAAAACCAATCTAAGTGGCTAAGCTAAAGCTTTGAATGATGTCCAGAATCCAGATGAACCAAAGCCTGTCACCCCAAATCTGAATCATAAGTGCAGGTCTCCTCTGGGATGCCCCAGAAAACCCTATGCAGAAATCACAGCTCCACCAAGGTTTGAGCCAGTGGAGCACTCTGCAGTGTGCCTGGATGCTGCTGCACCAGGAAGGTAGGACACAGGTGACCCTGAGAATATGGACCTGGCCCCCTCTGTCAGCAGGGTAAGTACATAAGCAGGGAGTCTGAAAAACACTGTTGCAAATATTTTTATTTATCAGAACAGGAGGGTGTTGGAAATCTTCTCTTTGTTCTTTGAAAGCTCTCGTTTTCCTAAAGGAACAGCTAACTTCTTTCCTGAGTGCTGAGGCTCAGGGCTACATATTTTTCCATACTAACTTTTTTCCCCAACAACTGGTGTAGTTACTCCAGCAGCTAAATCTCCCCTTTCTCGTCACTAACACAGCCAATGTGAAGAGAGGGGTACTGTGTGGAACAAAGCATACGCCTGAGAGAGGCAAGCCACTCAACCCTTTCACTGTCTCTTTCAAATGAGGCAGAACAAATTAAAAGCAAACACTATTCACACCTATCAGTTCAATCAACCTAATGTTCCAAATGAAGGACTCCCACTCTTGGATCCTCTGCCAGAAAGACACAGTATGACATGGACCGACAGAGATTAATTTTTTTAAGACCTTCAATTTTCTATGCAAAGAAACACTTTAACTTTTAGGAAAAAGTGTTTCAGGCAGCATCCTTAAGGGTGAATCGAGACAGCATATGCCAAAAGTAATTTATGAGGATTTTTCCTCCAAATTCTTACTGCCATATCCATCACACAGGGAGGGAGTGATGCTGAGTGCTCATGGTGCACAGGCAATAACCACGAGCAGGAATTGGCTGCTTCTCACAGACAGCCCTGAGTATTTGCTCTTTTGGAATGAAACTCATATTCAAAGTGATGACAGAGAACTTAGCAGGGAGAAATTGCAGCACCCAGCAACCCAGACAGCCCCCAGCCCAGGGTGTTGCCAAGCCCAGGGGTACTCATGTGTGACAAGGACCCTCTTCCCAGAACACATCCTAGGGAAGGCTCCCAACATACTTAAAGTTCAGGGCTACTAATCTCTTTTCAGACTGGTAATTTGTGACTCACAGGCAGGTGTCTATTTTTAGGGATGGCTTCAGCAAGCTCCAAATGGAAGCACAACAGATTGTGGCCTCCAGCCACTTGAACAGCCCAGTTCCTGACATGAGTCTGGAAGCTTTGGCCAGTGCAACACAGGCACAAATTATAACTGTTCAGTATTGTAATTATGTGTTTTAACCTGTGGGTCCCCCTTCACACAGGTTATTTTGAATTTTAGAAGAAATTTCACGGGTTTGTTCTGTTTTTCTTCTCCCTGCCTGCTCAAACACAAGTTGGAAGCCTTTCCCAAACCACTCCATCACCATGTCTTCCAGCACGAACTGTCTGATATGCTCTGAGTCAGCTACATCTGAGGAGCCACAGCTGGCCTGGAGGTAAGCCAAAGACTTTTCCCTTCAGTTTTGTTGCACAATGTGATCTAAATACCCAGTCCCATCTAATTTGTTTCCTTCTGGGGTTTAAGGAAACTGTCTTTCACTTTGCGAGGTCTCGAGTTAGGGAAACATCCTAAGGTCAGTGTCCAAAACCAATTCAGACAGCAATACAAATAAACATTGATTGGAAAAAGAGACACAGGGTGGGGGGGTGGCAGGGAAGCAACAACAAACTTTTGTGACTAGACTATCGCTTTCATTCACATGATGCTCTGGAATTTAAGTTTCATCTGTTTCTATGAAAAATATGAATGAAGCAATGTATAACCAAGGAATGAATTCTTACTTGATTGTGTGTCCTGTCTTCAGCTGGGGTTAAACTACAACACTGTGTAACATTTTCCTTCTTGTGAATTTGTCAAGATAGTCTTTTAGTAAAATAGGGTTAAAAAAATTTTTTTTTTTTTGAAGTGATGCTGAATCACTAAAATTCTTTAAGGTGAGGATTGCCAAGATGCTTGGAAGTCAGCTGTGGTAGAGACTGCATTAAGAAGCAGCCCAATATGCATTTTTTCACTATCTTTATTTTTACTTCATACTCACAGACAACATATCTTTGTAAAAGCCAGTATATTTCACTAATTTCTATTTCACAACTTTAAAAAGCTGTAGTGTGATCTAAAAATGAAATTTGATTATCCAGTGACACAGAATTTTGAAAATAAATCATCTCTACTCAAAAGATATTGAAATATTAAGATGCTAAATTAATTTTCCTCTTGGCTCAAATTTTGAGGCAAAAGGAGTTTTTTAAAGCATGCATGTATACTTTTCTAGTATTCTATCCATATTCTAGCAATGACTTGCATTTTGGCTGACAATATATAAATTATTTTTAGTAGCAAATTATATTAGAAAGAGAGAATCTATGATGTGATTCTCATAGCGGAACAACAACTGTACATTGTTTTAAATGGGTCCTGTGCTTGCAAACATCCCTGAATTGACACCCAAATACGGGGTAGAAAACAAACAAAATGCCACACACATCCACTAAGGGATAAGTGCACCTCTCCCAAGAGGCAGAGACTCACATCCACCTAAAAAACAGGCAAAAAAAAATGTCATCTTGCTGCCACCACACCTTGCACCACAAGCGAAAACCAGAGGAGTATGTAAGATTGTGCTGCACATCATCAGTGTTTCTTAAGATTTTCGGGAGTCTCCTGACTCCTTGGGTCTTGCCCTGTCCACAGCTGCTCCATGCCTTGGTGGGGAGAAGATTATGGACTCAGGGACCCAGAGGTGCTGCCCACCAAAGGCACTGTGCACACTGTGCCTGGGCAGCATCCAGGACATGGGGCAGCTCCTCTCTGCTCTCCTGTAGAGGACCTCAATGATGACCATCTAAACTACCTCTTCGGTCTAATGCACCTTTTCAAGAGGCCCTTTGGAAATTGTTCATCAATGGACAGATTTTTTTTCCCTAAAACTGGTGTCAGTGGTGTGAGGAGCATGGCACTATGAGGGAGAGGTGCTCTGATGGCACTGAGCTCAGCTAGCACCCTCTGCAATACCCTTCTGCTGCAAGATGAAGGACACCACTGGAGCACACCTTCCTCACCTTCAACAACCTCGTGATGACTCATGTGGAGTTGGTGGGAGACACTGTGACTTTGTAAAGGTTTCAGACCACCTTTTGTCATAAGCCTGGTGACAGTCAGCCCAGGCTGGTGCAACACAGAGGCTTCCTGCCTGCCCTGTTCTTCCTCTGCTGCCTGAACTGGAAGCTCTGACATTGGCTGTCCTCAGAGAAGCCAGCACGATCCTCTTTCTCCAGGATTACAACTACATCCCAACTTCCATCCAACACAGATCTCTCACTGATAACCAGACAGTTAAGAAGGGCTAACTATGATTTCTCATCTTATCAGCAGTTTTAAAATCCAGCATATTCCACACCAGGGTGGAGAATTAGTTTCAGTTTGACTGGTCCTTTTATTTATTTGTTTAAGGACTACTCCTGCAGTGAGCAGGGAAGAAATCCATTCCTATGTAGAAGTGTGATGCCAAGTTCCTCTGACTTGCAGCAAGACTCACCAACATTTCCTGGTTCCCTCCATCCTGAAATGCTAGCAAGAAGCCTATTCTATACCCCACAGCAAACAGCAAGATCTTTCATATCACAAAGGAATAATTTAACTATGGGAAATAAATTTACCTTTTCATTGAAAATTCTACTTTGAGTATAGCCAGCTGAATGTAATTCCACATAAACTGGTGATAAATGGAGAGGAGGAA
Source organism: Phainopepla nitens (assembly GCA_013400175.1). Classification (NCBI taxonomy): domain Eukaryota; kingdom Metazoa; phylum Chordata; class Aves; order Passeriformes; family Bombycillidae; genus Phainopepla; species Phainopepla nitens. The sequence goes on from VXBQ01009335.1 coordinate 248,914, forward strand.
CTTGCAAGGAGAAGTGCCAATTTGCCTGTGCCCGAATCAAAGCAGCTGCTACTTGAAAGCATTAGGGCAGCAGCATGCGCAGAAGCGCATTGTTCAAATGGAGTTCCTGTTGCAAAAATAAAAGCTTGCACATGGTGAAAATGAGGTATAAAATCTTGCATTCTCTTCCTCATTAGCACAGTGGGACAGTAATATCAGAGGTGTTAGCTGGCAGGTGTGTTCATACAGAATTGCTCGTTCCTGTTGTACGGTGTAGCAGAGAACAGAAATCGGGTTTAAAAGTGAACATGCACCAGGTCTCTTTTCACCCAGGCTGGGCCCTACAGCCATAATTCATTACTGTGGATAATACATATTGTTCAATAGCACTGTATAAAGTTTTTTCATGGATTTTAACTCTTGCAGAGGTACAATATTATTTCTTGAGGTCAAGTCCTCAGAACAAGAGGCAGGGCTGAGAAGCAGCATATTCAGGGTAGGCAGCAGCAGTAAGCACCCACATGCAGCAGCCCTGGCTCATGCTCCCAGGGCTCCCTAACATGCTAACATCCCCAGGCTGCACTGAAAGGATGCCTGGGTGCTGCCTGACCTTTCCACCCCAGCAGCAGAAATAAGGTGAGAAAGAGTTTCTAAGAAGCTCCTGGAGATACCTCCAGGATTGCAAGTGTTTAAAACCTTAGCATGCAAAGGCTCCAACAGGAGCAAAGGTCTAGGAGCATCTGCTGCAATCCATGGAGATGATCCCAGTGATCTCACTGGTCTCAGTAACCTGTCTCATGGGTTGACTCATTTGTTTCTCTTTGGATGAATAACTTTTCAGACAGCTCATCTAACACAAATCCCTCTTGTCTATGCATACAAGTCTAGTATTCACCAATTTATAAAAATACCAAGAAATTAACAAGTCCAGTGATAAGCCTTAGAAATAATTAACTGCACTGCCTGTTTTTCCTCTGTCACCCATTTCTGCCTAAGATGTGATTACTACAGCTAGCAAACACCAACTTTGTAGATGCTGCCATGCCCAGGCTCATTGTAAGGAAAATATTTTAAAATAAAATCCTCTTCGTTCTTTGTTCCTTTCTTAAAGTGCTTTTTTTCTTTCTTTCTTTACACAGGAAATAAGCTACAATATTCTTTGAATGAATCAAAGGATATTGTTCCTATAACCTCTTTGCACTCACCATGCAGGGGCTGGAGTGCTTCACCTAAGAGCCTTGTTGCTGATTTTTTTTTGGTTTGGTTTTGGGTTTTTTCGGTATTTTGTTTTGGTTTGGTTTTTTGTTGCTGTTGGGCTTTTTGTTTTGTTTTGTGGTGCTTTGGTTTGTTTGTTTGTTCTGTTGTTGCTTTTGGTTGTTTGTTTTGTTTGGTTTTTTTTTTCTGTTGTTGCAGACCTATGGCATGAACCAGGTCTTAAGATAGCATAAAGGAAATTGTTGCCAAATTGGCTGGTCATTACACCAGCACTAGAATAGAATCTGATTCCAAAGTTTTAAAGAAAATTCATGGATACAGGAGACACTGCCCTAGATTTCTCTACGCCAGGAATGGACTGATTTGATGCAGCAGGATGCTGTCACCCACTGTCAGCCAGCTCCTGCCCTGGCTGAGATCAGTTACTGCCCTCAACAGGAACTGAACTGGACTTTTCTCTTTCTCCATCACATTTTGGCTGAATAAAGAATTTTTCAATCAGGGTGGGATGGGAAAAATTAAGGGCCTTTTAGGAATGGCATATCCTGAGTTTCCAAAAGCTGTCTCGGTCAGCCCAGAGTCTAGTCAGCTGGTGCACTCATCCCCAGTATTTACACTGACAGTGGAAACTTGCCTGGAACACCTGCAAACAATTACATCTCTGACCCTCACATGGTAAGGCCCTGTAATGCAGGATACTCCCATTCACACTGCACATTGCAGCACCTACTGCTCACTTCCCATGGAAAACATCCACACTAAACTTATTTCATTATAGCTAATTGGCACCCATTTGAATTCTTTTAAAAGGTGTGCTTTGCAATATCTGTCATCTCAAAGCTTCCCTTACCATGAGGAAACATCTGTCTTCTCTGTGGATTGAATGTAAAGGTTTTCTGCTTCCACATTATTTATGTATACCAGAGAGTGCCAGAGCAGAGTAAAACAAGGGTTCAGAATTGTAGCATGCTCTGCTATTGACCATGCTGTCAGCTCCAGTTCTGAGGCTTCCCACCCATATCCATATTTTTTCCCTCCACTCCCATCTGTCCAAAAGCATCCCCTAAGCCACTGTTCACTTTCACTACAGCATTTGTCCAAACCAACACTCCAACCTCAAGTCATACCCCCACACTGAGCCCTCTGCCTCCTCCCTCACTCCCGACCTAGACCTGTGTTACCAACCCAGAGCCCCTCACTGACCTCAGCACAGCCTGGCTCTCCATGTCCAGACTTGCTCCTGCCCTGGGCTAGGAAGATCACGCCTTGCCATGGTGCTCACAAGTGGAGTTTTGGGTAGGAGCAATCACTTCTCACAGCCACCCTACTCTGAAAAAGCCCCTGCACATCACATCATTTACACAACTTTAGAGTAAAACCCACCAAGAGCCAGGCCTGACATCCATCTATGATCTCTACCTCCCTCCTCTACTACTTTAGTTCTGCAAGGCAAGGAAAGTATTGTCATGAATTCCCTCAGCAAAACTAGATCCTGGACTGGCACGGAAAGGATTGCTATCACCTCAAAATAATCCTTGCACAGGGAATGTACAGAAAGGTGGTTTAGGAACAGAAACATTAAAAGGAAAACAGAAACCAGCAACCTGGCTTGTGTGACAGAAGGCATCAAATGCCAAGTCTCTTCATATTTACAGACTCATGCTGTTTATGGGCCTGACCAAATGCTTCAGTAAGAGCGAGAAAAAAAGAATAAATAATGGAGTCATCAATCTATAGCCTTTGAGACTAATGGAAAGAATGACTGTACCACAACAGTCAAGCCACACTCTAGTCTCTGGCCTTGTATTAGGATCTTTTCTTCCTTCTCTCACCTACAGATTTTTAACTAACATTTTAGATCTAAATTCTCACACACAAAGAAAGCCTGAAGCACGGGCAGATAAAAATACATGGAGTTGAGCAGTACAACAGCCCTGGACTTTTGCTGAGCCAGCAATTGGGCAGCCAATTGCTGTGTTCCTTGATGGGCTGTGAATAGACACTCATACAATCTTATTCCTTGTCCTTCCTGATACAGGCTTGAGTAATGAAAAGAAAAACAGCATATAAAACAACTCTGACTACTCTGATGGCTGAATTGAAAAGTTTTCCTCCAAGGAATTTGTTAATTGAGAAAGCAGATTAGAAAAAAAGTGGCAAGAAATATGACTAATCTCTCTGAGACTAGAAAACTTATTCCATTGACTAATAAGTAACAGGAAGAAACTTTACATTTCCATTTACACTTGCATTTCCAGTTATATAGTTACAGAAGAAATTATTAGGAGGGTTTTTTATTTGCGGACTCTCAAAGGAAAAGACAGAAAGCAGAAGAATATAGAGTTTGAATGTAAGGATAAAATACAGACAGTGCTCAGGAAAAGATGCCAGCTTGCAAATGGCAGAAGGAGAGACCAAGATCACAGCTCATGGTCCTCTACCACCTGATGGGAGTCTGCTGTAAATTGTTATTTCCTTTTGAGGACACTTTGTGAGGTTACCAGCAGACCTGCATTGTTGGTGAAACAGCAATGAGCAAGAGAGCTGTGTAACACTCAGGTCACACTTGCTGGAGTCACCCTTTAGCCTTAAGTTTTCTGAATTGTTCCCCTAAGTCTTTGCAAGGACCTGGACCACTGGTCATAATTATCCAAATTATACCAATTTCCTCTTAAAACAACACACATCTTACCAAAATATGCCTGTAACAAGTAGCAAGTGCCCCGGCGATGCAGCTCATTCTGGTACAAAAATAGCAAAATACAAACCCACAAAAGTCAACAAAACCACTTGTTTAACAGAGGAAAAATACTGTCATGAGTGCTGAGTTGCACTCAGGGCTCATTGGAGCTACAGCTGCTCCCAGTGAATTATCCACCACCAAACTCCACTGGAAGCAGTGTGAATCTCACAGTAGTGGGACAGCAGTGTGTGGTGTGACAGAAGCAGAGTGCTGGACTGGATCCTTCAAGCCCAGCTTGTGTGTTCAGTGTGAACACCTTACATGAACTACATGGCATGCTTTCCCTAAGCCTGGCAGGAGCAGGGGAAAGAGGAAAAAGCTAGCCCGTAATTCTTTTTAAAAAGAAGCTGTATTAATTTAATGCAATAAATTGAAAAGAATAAATGTCAGGGTTTCACATGTCTGCAAAGTGAAAGCTGGTTTCTAGACTGCCTGTTTGAATCAAAACACATACTTAGTTTTGGTATTAGTGGAAAGAAAACTGATCTGTCTCTCAGTAGGTTATTGTGGTGTTTTACTACTGATACTGGGATTTTACATACCAGTGCTGGACTGTTTAGGTCCTGCTGCTCATGAGGTTTGGGCTTTTGGATGCATTAAGAGGGACACTGCTGAATCCTGCTCATTTCCAGCCATTACTTGCCAAAATAAATGGCAGCAAGATCAGTATTGCTTGGTTTGACACTCATAAGCAATGTTCAGGCTGTAGTTCGCTGTTTGGGCTTTGCACTGAAGATAGAAAAATACAAACAGGTAGAAGAAAAGAGACCACAGCCTTTCAAGGCACCACAAGCCAGGAGGCAAGACAGATGAGACTGTCAGTATCTTGGACAACAGGTTTGGACTTTAAATCCTTTTTGACTGCTTGCAGAAATGCTCTGGGAGGGGGGAAAATTCAATGGAGAAAATTGAAAGATGCTTCTGTCAGGCTCCCAGCTAAGGAAGGAAAATAACTTGTCCAGGCAGCAGCTCTGCAGAGGAGGACCTGGAGGTGGGTGGGTCGCCAGTAAAACCAGGAGTCAGCTGCACCATGGTGTTGCAGAGTCAAACTCAGCACTGGCATGAGTACACTGAGCTAGAAGCCTCCACTACTCTTGAGGTCACACATGCAGTGCACACAGCCCTGCTCCCAGGTCCCATCTTCCTCACGAGAAGGGCTAGGCACTGCACCTGACAAAATACAGGAACAACTGGAAAGAATACAGGGAACAAGAAAAATGTTGGGACTGCTTTCTGGCCTTTCAAGCAAGGAAAAGAAGGAAGATAATGAGATTATTTCACCTAAAGAAATGAAAACTGAGGAACTCATGAAAACAGTTACAGATATGTAAAGCCTGTGGCTTGGAAGAAAGAAATAATCTGCTTTCTACTGTCCATGATATTCAGAAGAGTGTAGGAAGTGATGCGTTCATTGTACATCTGAGAAGATGTGGTTCCAGAATGAGATAAACCCTCTGAAAGGTGAAGAGGGAGAAGAAAACTAGAGCTTGCACTGGGAAAATGTGAAGTTTCTAGCATCCAGGAAAAGCATCCTTCAGAAATGAGGGGTAGTGCTGATCCTGCCTTTGGCCAAGGGCTTTTTCAGGTCTGCCTAGCTCCACAACAACACAGGAATGGTCCTTCCTGGCCTCTGGTGAGCCATTCTGGACTGTTATACTCACAGAAACAGGGAGTCAACTGGAACACTGCAGAGAGTTCCAGCACATACTGGGAAAAGCAAACTTTCTTTTTTGGGAAGAATAATATATAGAACAAGGGCATAATTTAAACTCAAGGAAAGGAAATAGTGCCTTTACTGGCAAAAAGTAGCATCTAGCTTCACGGTCACCCTACAAGTTTTTACAGCAAGTTATCTTCTAATTCCATCCTGTATTGTAAATTGGAGTTGCTTGTTTAGCAATCACAACAGCTTATCTCCTGCAAGAATGGGGTAATCCTGGAGTGACATGCAGTAGCTGCAAACACAGACCCTGACTATCCAGCCCTGAGACAGATGAGGGCTGTCCTCACCCTCTCCCCTTGAAGACACACAGTTAACAGAAATGGGACACCTATGGCTAGAAAGAAACTTTTAAAAGTATCTTCTGTCAAGAGATTAAACTTCCTTCTAAAAAATATTTTCTAAAAATACACATGTATTACTTTTAAAAAGTTGCCACACCACAACAAGAATTGTAAAGAAAAAGCCACTTTTGTTATATTGACAAAATACCCCACAAACCCACAAAAAGGGTGACCTGCTGCTGTTTGAGAAGGAAAAGGAGAGTCCATTTTAGAATTGTTTTTTTATTGGCATGCCTGTCATTTGGGGCTTTTTTGGATCTTGTCCTTAAAATACCAAGCCCCTCTTCCACTTTTGGTAGGATATGTACAGTAGGAACCGAATGCAGTTGAGACTCAACATCAGCACTAGCCTCAAGAGATATTTTGGCTCTCAGAACAGCCTTTTCTCTGCATACCTGCCCAGCATTTACAGGAGACAGGCATTCCCACCACAGACTTTCACAGCAGCACAAGGTTCCCACTTTGGTTTTGATCTAAAGGTGTTTACATCCTTCCACAAGCAGTCCAATTTGATGTCTTTTAAATATAACCTACCTGAGCTTGCACTTGCCAAAAGAATAAACATCGTCTATTGTTTTCATTCATATTTTAGTTGTGAAGAACTTGGTTTAGAATTGCTTGCATAATGATTTAGCAAGAGGTAAATGTCATCAACAAGAGAAACACTGAACATGTCAAACACATGTATTATTGTCTCGCATGGAGAAGTTTACCTTAGTAAAATTCTGTGTTATGTGGAACAAAAAAGAGCTGAATCACAACCTCTTACAGTGTTATCTTCTACACAGTTCCCTAAACAGTTTCTTTTCCTACAGCATAAGCTCTGAGAAAGCTATAACTGGTTGAATTACAATTCTGCACTCATCTGGGCTGAAAGTGGGACAGTGAGTGACACTGGTGATTGACAGCAGTCAGCACACCTAGATCCACTGCTGTGCATCAGGTTTAGTGACCATCTGCCCCTCTGTGTTAGACCACTGCCTCTCCTTGCATGGGCAACCTGTTACACCCTCTACAGGCTGGAGCATTCTACATGTAGGAAGAAGTTATTTAGAGAGTACCACAAGACATGGATATCCATGGCACTTGGTCACTTTATGTCACTATAGATACATACTTTTATTTAAAAAAAACAACCAACCAACCAAACAAAAACCTCACGAAAACAAAACAAAACAAACAGATAAAAAAACCCAACAAAAAACCAAAACAAACCAACCCAAAAACCAAAATAAAAAACCATCTCAGGTGGGTCACCAAGACAGCAGGGAGGTGTAGCCAGCAGCAATGGGCATGCCTGGTCCACTGCTTTTGTTAATTCCATTTGGCCCTTGAGAAATGGTTCCGTCTGCAGCATGTGTGGTCTTAACCCTTTTCTAAAAAAGCATAAATGCTTTGTATTTGAAAAATGAGAAAGCACTAACATAACAAAGCTGTGTTAATATTAGAAGGAGTTGTGCATCACTGGTTCACATTGAATGGATACCAGCATTATGTTCGCTGGTGCTAGGATACCATGGTGATGGGCCCTGAAGAATTACCCAAAATAGATTAAATGCATGTGGCAAGTGATAATAAGCACAAAATGTTTTCCATACAGTAGAAATGCCTCAGAAAAGCAGAATAACACATTCTATAAATCAGCTCAAAGAATCAACAACGTCCAGGCAGAATACTTGGGTATCTGAATGTGTAGTCAGAGCTGAACTCCTAAGCCCAAAATTGCTAAGAAGCCAAATTTGGCAATAGTATCTGCACCTAGAGAAATTCAGACCAAGGAGACTGGCACAGAATCTGCTGTTGCTAGCAAAAATGTCTGAAAGGAGCTGAGAGGTTTGTATTTAAAGTAAGAGACATTAATCACTGGGTAACACCTACCACAGTGACTGCGTCTTCCCAAGCTGTTGGAGTCTCATCCCTTTTTGGATTGAGTCAATCAAAATATTAAAAATGTCATTCTTTGAAGCTGTTCTGAGCCAGGCTGCTTGTTCACTGCTGTATAAAACAAATCACTCGAAAGCATCTCACTGAAGCTGCCCACTGATTCAGCAGGGCGCTCACACAGAATAAAGACACGTGCGAGCTCCAGAAGCTCTTGTGTGGGAATGACAGGACACAGAGCACCCCACTCTCTCATTAGCAACCACTCTGCCGCATTACCACAGAGCGGGTGACATCAAAGGGACAAGAAATGTCTGGGGTGGCACCGCTACTCGCTCACAACTGTCAGCAGCACTTGGCTCAAACCATCCCTGACGGAGAAATATGCACAGCAAAGCCATTTGTTTACAGAAACAACAGTTACCTAACACCATGGTGAAAATTCATTAGCTGGGATGATTTACCAAGGTGACTCACTGTATGTAGACACATAAAAATATTTAGGTTGCTGCCCCAGATGTTAAGCCACCCTCAACTCAAAGTGACAAGACTTTCTGAAGCAAAATTTCTCTATGCTTTAGAGCCTGGAAGAGCTCCCATCAAAGACAGCAGGTACCAGAAAGCAACTAGGAAGGAATATCCCAGTGCATAGCAACATACCAAAGGTATTCAGGGGAAAGCACATAGACAAAGGAAAAGGAGGAAAAGGTACCAAGGGCAGGCATTTGAGGAAGAACATGTCACAGATTTCCATGGCTTTGGAACACTGGAGTTAATGCCAAATCCTCAGTGCCCATCAGCCAGAGCAGATCATTCAAGTGAGCCAACAGCAGCAGAGTCCACCCGAGGCTGGCAGGGTTTTTCAATGAGCAGGGGCAACAGAGACATCTAATTGCCAAGTCTGTTACTAGGTGACACACCAAGTCCTGACAAACTATAATGGGTGGTATTTTGATGTATCAGTCTATGCAGCAAACTGCAGAAAAAAATCCACTTTCACCAACTCCGCCCTCTGGTTCTTTTCAATGACTGAGACACAGAATATACATGCCAAGAAAAATCCTCTGGAGACCAGGAGGTCAAGGATTCAAAACTTCATGGCCCTTATATTTTCTGTAGGAAGTGAAGAAACATGAAAACTGCTAAGATATAATCATAGAATCATCCATGTGGGAAAACACTTTAAGACCACTGAGTCCAGCCATTACTCCATGATTGCCAAGCCCATCACCAAAACATGTCCCTAGGCACCACATCTACAAATCTTTTAAATACCTCCAGGGATTGCAACTCCATCACTGCCCTGGGTAGCCTGTTCCAGTGTCTTAGGAAGAAATTTTTCGTAATATCCAATCTAAACCTCTGCTGGTACAACTTGAGGCCATTTCCTCTTATCCTATTGCTTGTTGTTTGGGACAAGAGACACACCCACCCTGGCTACAATCTCCTTCCAGGGCTGGGTAGAGGGGGCAATCAGTCCTGCTGGCCACACTGTTTCTGATACAAGTCAGGATTCTATGGGCCTTCTTGGCCACCTAGGCACACTCTGGCTCATGTTGAGCCACTGTTAACCAGCACCCCCAGGCCCTTTTCTGCCAGGCAGCTTTCCAGCCACTCTTCCCCCAGTAACAAGGCATGGGATTGTTGTGACCTTAGGGCAGGACCCAGCACTTCACCCGGTTAAGCCTCACACAATTGACCTCAGGACCATGAATCCAGTCTGTTCAGATCTCTGTGAAGAACTTTTCTACCCTCAAGCAAATCAACACTCTCATCCAACTTGGTGTTGTCTGCAAACTCACCGAGAGTGTCCTTGATCACCTCATACCAATCACTAATGAAGATTCTTCCTCCAAAACTATTTCCATCTCCTGCTAGTGAACAGGACAAGAGACTGAAGGATGTGTAGCAAAAACGAAACCCTAAAACACTCCCAAAATCCAGAGAATCATTTGGGAAATTAATTTTTCCCAGTAAAAACATGTTTTATATATCTTTTTGGAGCATGAGAACATTAGAAGTATAAGCATCTCCACTCTCCACATGCAAGACAGTCCTTTGCTTAAATACTTCAGCTGTTAGCCAGAAGAAACAGGTTTTACTTGCTTTTTAAGCAATTTAAAGTTTTGGGGTTTTTTTTATCCCAAAAGCTGATTGGGATAGCACAGCAAATCGTCTGTATGGTTTATAGATCCCACTTGGTCCTGAGGATATGGTGTCTCTCTCACCACCTTTCAGACCTCAAAGACACCAGGTGAGAGGAATGACTCTAGTGTGAGATCTTACACCTTGTGGCCACCAGAGAGCTGCTGAGCTTGGGCTGGCTTCAGCAAGGCTCAAAGGACCCCTGCAAAGCAAAGGCCCACTGTGACAGTGCCTTACTGGGGAATAAGTGCAGTCTGGATACCTTTGAGCCTGGGCCGTGCCACAGAAGCTCCTGGGTGACTTCCTAAACCAATTTCATACTCCCTTAATAGTATAGGAATAGCAGAATGAAGGTGAGATCTATAGCAACAAGAAAAATTATACCAGAAATATATGTATTGTATTAAAGACAAGAAATTTGAAAAGGGGCAGATTTGAGTTGACTGTTCACCTCCATCTCAGCTATAATAAAAACCACAGTACAAAGTACAAAATATTAACTATTGGTTGATGCAGCACTCACTCCCAAGCCTTTTGTGCCTGCAAGTTGCCTTTGTGTGCTGCCGCGCTGAAGGTCTGTTCGCAGAATCAATGCTTTTGTAGTACAGCAAGTGGAAGCACCCAGCAGGCTGAGAGACAATCACCCTCAGAGCAGCTTATGGGGCCATGCCAAGCAGTTGTGGTTCCAAAAGACCAGAAGTCATGGAAAGACATCAGATAGATGCTAACCATGGCACAGAGCTACAGAAACACACAGGCACCTTTATGATGAGAGCTGAAGGGGATGTCTGACTTCTGCTTTATAATTTCACAGTGCTTGGGCCTGATATGCTCCACACAGTGCTTGAGAAAGCAGACCTGACACTTTCCTGATCACAAAATACTGTTCTGAAACGACAGGACTCATCTCACTTTCTCATAACCTTCAGGAATATAAAATATTTCACATGCAAATCATGGTATTCAACGTGAGAATTAAATTTGGAGACAGAAATACAAGGAAGAAATTTTCTGAAATCAGCATGGTATTACCAACCTCACGCTACTTAAAAACTTAGCAAACTCACAATTTCAAGCTAGGTAGAAAAGTGCTTTGCAGTAGAGAATTTAGATCACAAAATTGGCTGTTATTTATCAGCCACACCTGATATGCTCACTTTCAGTATCTGATGTCTCCCAAGAGCTTTCTAGGACTCTCTCTTGACTAGTCTAGCTGTATATAGCTTTGAGAGGCTTCAGGGTCTTGATAAATTTTTTCCTTATTAAAAGGAAAGACCTACACTGACAGGACTTGGTTTTGAGGCAGTAACTGGAAAAGAGGAGCTATCAAGCAAACGGCTTGCAAGGGAAATTCTGCTACCAACTTCCCAGTAGCAGCCTCTCTCTGCTGTCCAGAGCAACTTAACCATGACCTAAACTTTCAGAAAGTTTCTATTCCTCCTAGCATATCAGATCCCTCAACACTTAGCGATCCAAAAGTAAGGAACCGTCTAAGACAGAGCTACTCTATGTACAAGCAGGAGACAAAACGTCATCTTTTGGGCATTACTGTCCTGGTCCTTCTCCAGCTGAAAAAAGCACGTACATAGCACCAGGTGAGGAGAGTCGCCAGCCGGGAGGGGTGAGAGAGGCCGAGAGAGGGCGCTGGAGCCTCAGGCAGCGGCGGGGCCGGCGCTGCACAGAGAGGTGCCCGTCCCAAAGGTGCCCGGGGGCGGGCAGGTGCGCCCGCAGCTCCGGGTGACAGCCCTCTGGAAATCCTACTCATGGGAAAGGGGAAGTCAAAGAAGCGCTTAGCTTTTTTTTTTTGTTTTTTTTTTTTTTTTTTTAAGTATATACACAAGCATCTTTCAGGGCTTTGAAAGGCTGAATTCTCATAGGAAATTGCACATATTGTAAAAAAGGGGAAAAAAAAAAAACAACATTGAAGATGTGTAGGACAAGAAAACAAAAAAGCAATTTTCAAAGCACAGTCGTTCACCATGTGTTTAGTCTAGAGACACTGAAAACAGCTTCAGACAATTCTTCTGCCTAACACACACTCCTAGAAGAGAGCTGCTGGCCAGCTCTGCCTGCCCACAGCCTCTCCCTTCAGCCACGAGAAATCAGAGAAGGCAGCTCCAACAGCCACCACAGCTCAGGGACACCACACTCCAAACAGCGATGTGCACATCCTTATGGAGACAAGGAAGACTCCACAAAAGTAGAGAGTTCCAAGCCCCACTACAGATTTTATGAAAGAATCACCTTTTCTGTTGGGTTGGCCTCTTCAGTTTCAAATAAAGCAAATTCAACTCGTTTATATATCATAGCACTGAAAAGCATTCCTCATTCCTCATCCAAGTAATTACTCTAGACTTCCCTTGAGCACAGCTAAAAAACAATTGAATGGAGTCCTGTAAGCTAAAGAGAAGTTTGGTCCCTGTGCAGAGATATCACTTGTTCTTAGTAGTTCCACATGAAAAAGCAGTTTGTTCTGCTTGTCTATTTTGCCATTAGGTGTTCTCCTGAGTGTAGGTCACAAAGGCATGAATACACCTCATATTGGCAAATACTGCACAGCTGATCTGAGGGCAAATTTCAGTACCCTATAATAATTCTTTCTACATTTTTTTCCCACAAACATCCTCAGATCACAGCCTAAACAAAATATTGTGACAACTTCCAAGTAGTTTTGGCCTGAAATATATTCCTGATGTGATGTTCCGAGCCAGGTCAGTTTTACAATTCCATTTCAAAAAAAATCAAGGTTAATTATATCTTCTGTCCGCAAAACAGAACATGTAGGACAAAAATTATGGACTGATGTTGAATGCTCCCCAAGGTGAACCTCAGCACCTGCAGTCTCACTCTGATTGTCCTGACCAAGACATAAAAGACCTAGGCTGATTCCAGATTAGGCATAGTGCAAGAGTTTTGTTTAGGAGAACCATGAACCTTACCAAATTTTATATGTTCCACTGGAAAAGTGGAGGACTGTGACAGTGGATCGTCCCCTCACATTTTCAGTCTGACACACATTTCTAACTCATTGTCTACATGAGGAATCTCAGAAACAGAGGCTGCAAGAGCATGGTCAGCTGGACAGCTATCAGTAGATTCAAACACCTGCACTCCAGCTGGCCTCAGCTGTTCACCTCATCTACCAGGCTAGCATTCAGGGTCTCTACAGCAAGTAACAGACAACCTGCACATCTGAAATTGCTCCTGAGCTTCACATGCCCTGAAGAGATCTCCTCAGAGAGATAACAGCCTACTCCACAGCTTCTACTGAGCACAGGTATTTTCCCAGCCTGTGGGCCAGCTGTGCTTAGATAGAAATTGAAAGCATCATACAAAGCTGAAGGTAGCCTTGAGCAGACTAAAATACTTTTCACTTAATTTTGGCTTCTATCTGTTGTCAGTCTCTCAGATTCACACCTCCTGTATACATGTAGCAGAGCCATGATTATTACTCTAAGGCTCCAGAAGCAAGTTATCTTTTCCAGTAAAGATGGATGCCTAATTCATATCCTGCATAAGAGTTAATTCCAGCAGAAAAGAAACTACTCAACTCAAATTATTATATAATTTTGCCAACCTAGAAGGTTGGCTCAGGACCATCACTTGCAAATTCAAAGGACTCCTTAAATGTGGAAGTTCCCAGGGTGCTGTTCAGAGGTGTAGGATTAGAGTTCTCTAGAAGAGAAGATAAAGTGAGTACTATACAGTACTGGAAAATCTGGTAGCTAAATAGATGTTAGTACATCAGGACTCTGGAGTCTTTTTCTTAACTCTGACAAGTAGGTAATTTTGCTCTATTATCCAGACCAAAAGGCTACACAGGGTCAGAAGGCACAGTCAGGACTACATGTAGGTTTTACTCCTTCAGTGGGGAGGGGGTCAAGGACGATCCCTTTGGTGTTTGTGATGAAACACCCTCCCTGTTCCTAACTGCCCCAACCCTGAGCCAGGGCTTCCTGCTGGGCCAGCCACCTCTAGACTGGAGGCTGCAGCAGCAGCAGGACTTCACTCTAAGCTCCAGGGAAGATCTCAGGGCTTGTTTACTATTGTCAGGAGTAAACATCAACTACTGCTTTGTAGCCTTGAGGCAGGGAAATCTTGTGATAGCAAGGCCAGGGATCAGAATTCAGACCATTTCCACACAAGTGGGGTTTGCCACTGTCTTTACTCTATTATCACTCATTATCCCAGCTACAGAAGACCCAAAGACAAAGGTTGCTCTCAATCTCCCAGCCCACTTTTATTCCAACCTTATTCATAGACCATATCCAACTCTACAAAACTCAATCAATCTCTGCTGGTAGCAGAGTTTCTTATAGCAGTGCGGGCTCAGCAAGATAACTGCAGAGGAAGGGAGGATGTTAAAAGAATTGATCTGGAGTAGAAAAGTACCACTGAGGGGAAAAAAGCCAGGAGGGGAATGATCTCAGTGTTTCCCGGGCATTATCAGCATAGACACCAGTAGGAATGAGAAGGAAAGTAAGATTTGGTCCAGGACATGTATGAAAGGGAAACCTGATGGATAAGAGGACTGAAAAGAACAGAAAATGCAGAAGAAGGTTGTTTAGAGAAAAAAAGAAAAAGAAAAAAAAAAAGGGGGGGTGCCAGAGGAAGGGCAAAAACCAGGACTATATCTGTCACTCGTCTCTCCCCGCCCACTCTGAGAAGCTTCAAAAGAGATCTGGAAATAGAGAGGAAAAAAAAACGACAGTCAGATATTACTGTTCCAGCCACTGAGTCATGGCAGGAAACTACTGATACTGTAAACTAAGTTCTGTAAGGTCAGAGACGATTTGAGTTTTGTCAAGGCTCACTGTAAAAGGAACAAATATTTAGAGGTGAAGATTTGCCCCTTCCATAACTCTTGGGGTTACCACAGAACCATTTCACGAAGTATGTTTGAAAAAATCTGCCTTTATTTTATCATTTCACACAAATGCAGATGTTTCTTCTCTTTCTCTCTTCCTGCATCTTTGATTTTATTGCAACAGATGCTTATTAAGAAAAGGATGTGGACAAAGTAGAAAAAGCCACCAGTCTTTGGTGTGCTACTGGATGACTGGTTTACTTAAACTCTTATAATTGCTGTGCCACAGAGAAATAATTTCACTATGATCTGCTTATTCTTTCTTCAAATTAGTCACCGACAGTTGTCAATATTTATGTGGCATTTTTAGACATGGTCTACCTCAATCCAGTATATATACTGGGTGGAATTGCTTCTACTGGAATGGCACAGCCATCCTAATTCCCACAGAAATACAACAACAACAAAAAACAAAAGCTGGAACTTGTTGAGGGCCTGCAGAGGGCTCAGCAGACTCCTCCCAACCCTGTAGGAAAGCACCCTTATACTCCTTGCACTGCCCAGACCTGTTTAGGTGGTTTTGATTCCCCACCAAGAATTGAACAGGTAGTGCATCATGGGATTCCCAGCTGCCAAAACAAAGGCACATACATGCAATCCAGGCAAATTACATTTTTCAATTGATAAGCCCATTTGCAAAGGTAAGATCCTACCTAGCCCCAAAGCGCTGAAGAAAGAAAAACAGCAGACACAGGTTTCAGAGATAACTGAGGAAGAAGCAGTACAGTATAGGACATGGATTCGTGGGAAACTGTTATCTGTGTTACTTGTTAGTTAAAATTTTTAATTACCAAGTTTTGTTTGTGTTGCCTAGTCATACCCACCACAGCTTTGCAGCCACCCATCACAGTGAACGCAGTCAGGAGCTCTTGTCTCATTTCAGAGGTTAAGGCATTATGGGAAGTTTGTGCATCTGCTGCAGAAACCTACTATGCAACACACTAAGCAACTTTCCAACTCAGTCATCTAAAGCTAATTGCTTCCATAAGTCCCGAGGGTCTCTCTCCAGCCCATCTGAGCCACTGTACCAAGGCTGAACCAGATCCGGTTAAGCACAGCTCAGCAGAAGATATATTGTCAAGAATAGCCCCGTGGTAGCAACGCCTGCCAAATCAAGGAACTCAATCATACCAGGGAAAGACACTGGTCACCCTGGAGACTTGTCCCATTCTTCCTCCACCAAGAAAACAGACCAAAGGAGAACTGTACCTTATGAGGCTGGAGGCGTTCAATCCGGTGACACATGGAACAAGAGGACGAACGAGAGTTGCAGGGCAACTTCCTGCACAACCTTCTTATGAACAGGGAAGTCATGGCTGGAGACAGTACTACTCATGGTAGGCTACACAAAAGCACAAACACAGGCAACTGCTGCTGAGAAAAGCACTGAAGGGCCTTGAGTGTGGAATCCCTCCACCTTTTCCTGACAGTAGCTTTAAAGGCTGATTAATAGCTTTGATGTTCAAACAAATAAAAAAATTGGTGACGTTACAGAAACTAGCCAGATTCTATCTATGGTGTGTCACCATAACATATAACATATCTGAACCTCAGAACATTCCTGTCAGAGATCACTGGCCAAAAGGAAAATCTATTCTCTTTTTGCATGGGCTTACAGGTACTGATAAACTTGATGACATGACGATGATTTCCAGCAGGGGAGCAAGATTTGTCTCAGTTTCCACACCAAAATCAGCCATGGAAAAGGGCAAAGAATATAATGACTCAGCATCACAGGATGGAGACTAATGAGCAGCAGATCAGAAGCAGGCAGTGGTCTCTGGAAGAACATACTTTCATGAACAGAGCACAATTTTACTCATCACCTGTCCTCAACAACTGCAGAGGTTTCCACGAAACAAATGCCTCAAACTGACCAAAAAATTTTGGTGGTTTTCTTGTTTGATTACTTGAAAAGTAGTGTCTGTTTGGGACCTTCTTTATTTTTTTTCTTTCAGTATCCATTTAATCCTCATAGAGTGGGACCCCACCTCCAACAACCAAAATCTCCCTGTACAGCAGGAGCGCTTATCAGGCAGTGCCTCTCCAGCAGCCCTCTCAGTTCACAGAGAGCAGACAGCAAAAATAATAAGATTATGAGGACAGCATCATCCTTTCACTCAGTCAATGTAGATGCCCCACAGAGTTGTTTCAGCAATTGCTTTTTTTCAAGATGTGCCAGTCTCCTCTCTGATTTCAGGCAGCCACTGAACTCACAGCACATGCCTTTTCACTAGTACAAAACCACTACAAAAACATTTTATCTAGTTAGTTATCACATTACTCCATCAGGAAGGTGGATTTCATTCCTGCTTTAACATATCTGTCATCATTTTGGGCTTATTGGAAAGCTTTATTGTGAATATACTGGAAGATAATCCTGGTCTAACAAATTATTTTGTTGTTTTTTTCTAGGAATATATTGGGAAATGATGGCAAAACTAAGATTTCAATCTGGGTCTCGTAGTGCTCCTACTGTTCCTAGTGGGACTCACTGGATTGCCTCCTAGTTTTTTCTTCTAAAAAATCTATTGCTTACTTAAGGAAGCTTAAATGCTCAAAAGCTCAAAAATTGATTTGTTTATTTTTTAACTAAATAAGCAAGTGCATTTTTCAGGAGTTGATGTATGACCATTCATATTGAGAAAGGCCTTGACAATTAGTATTTATCTTTAGCTAAGCAGAGCTGAAGGATGGCACTGACATGAATTTTAAAGTCTCCATTCCTCAGAGAGTGGAGTGCAGCTCTTCCTGCCATTCTCAGCTTGGCTGGTACTGCAGGAGGGCCAGTCAGGATGCCCTATAAGCAAGAGAATTTGGGCTGTGTGCCAAGCACCCATCTCCCTGCTGGCACAGGTGCCTCCAAGCAGCTCCCTGATCTCACATAGGCTGGAACATTGGAGGAATTCCCTCCTGAAATAACAGACACCACCTAAGCACTCCTGTTTAAAACAGGTACAAAAACATGGGCAAATGCATGCCCTGTAAAACATTCTGAAGGGTTTTAACAATCACTTTGTTGTTTGGTGACCAGGAGTTTGTCAAGCAAAGGTGATAGACACCACCCACTCAGCTGAGGTCTAAACCAAGCTATCAATATGACACAGTGACAAGGCCCTCCGGCTCTCTCTTGCCTTGCTGGTCTGTCATTGCGTATCTTTAATGCAGCAGGAGCTCTGGCATTCCAAAAATCCTCCTCTCCTAGGCAATAAACTGATTGCCTATCTCAATCACTGACATTTTTTTGGGTTTTTTTATTCATTCTCAACTCCATAACTGGCACTTGCATCTACTAGGTTTTCTATTTCTGCAGCTTATGATTTTTTGAAGCAGACAAAGGGATTTAGGAACTTAAACCTCCCTGCAGCAGCAGATGGGCAGATTTTTACCAAAATCAGCCAGACTACAAAAGGCACATTAAGCACTTGCTCTGACACAGCACAGTGTGGATGACACATCTGGGTGCTCACACAAGCTGAGAAGGTGTGTGGCAATCTGTGGCAGGATGAAAATAGAGATGAGTGGGGACAGATCCCTTGATTTATTTTGGAAACACCACCCATGGTCAGTTAAATTTGTTTCCCGGGCAGCCTGGCCATGCATGGAGCAGCCCACAGTTTTACAGCACTCTGCAGCCTGGAAGGATGTGCCAGCAACAGCCCCTGAGAGCCGATGGCAGCAGTCCCATACACAGGACATGTCCTACCAAGGCAGCCCTTGTCCCTCTCCTGAGAGGGCACAATTGGTGAGAAGTACCTAAGATGAGATGTCCACGCTGCATTGCCAGACCTGTGTCTTTCAGAGATGCCTGACAGAATTCCACACTATGTCCAGTGCTGTGAGATGACTGCACAAATGTCCCACTGGTGGCCTCAGCCTCTTGTTTGGTGTATAAAATCTTCTAGCCTAACTCTTGAACATCACCTCAGATGGAGGAGAACACATCCCCCAGTCTCAAAGCTCATTCCACTCCTGTGACAGCTGCAGAAGTTACTATGGAGAAAAGCAGTTCAGTATGAGAAAGTACTGCAGTAAATCTCTCTCTACAGTTTATCATTAGAAACAAGGAGGAATGCAAGAGGCCAAGCTGCTTTCTTGGGTCTCACAGTGGCCTCCCACAGCCCACACTGCTGCAGCCCCTGTGCCTCCAAACTGCTCACTGATCTTCTGCTGGGTAGCTCTAGGAGCCTGCAACCAATGGGTACAGCTGACTTACACAGATATATTTCAGTTCTGTATAAAAAGCCAAATTCATTACACATTAAAGCATGGCAGTTTTAACCTAGCACTTTTAGGTTTTTCCCTACTTTTGCTGGCAAGATCACTGTATTTTCTCATACATGTGAGGAAGCTTTCCCAAATAGTATCACAGGGAGAAAAAAATCCCTAAGTACATCATTCTGTAGGACGCCCAAACCACCAAGCTTGCAGTTAGTGATGCAGGAGCTGGGGAGTAGCTGAGAGGATTGAGCCTGTGCCTGCTCAGTGGGAGGCAATGAGGATCTCCTCAAGGCGTCAGCAGATGGCTGGGTGCTGAAGGTATCTCCCTGGTGACACCCACAGGAAACAGCTGGCAGAAACCTAGGGTGAGGGACACTGCCTCACAAGCTGTCCAACACAATTTAGCCGCTTCTGGGCATCTGCAAGGTCTTCACTGGGCTGAGATCATGGCACAGGGAGGCCACTGCTCCTCTACAGCAAGAGCTGAAGTTCAGACACCTCAAATGGCACTAGTCCTCTACATTTACACATTTGAATCATTCCTCTGCAAAACAAACTAAAAACAACTGGAAGACCAGTTAACCACAAGAACACAAGTTATAGCTCTCCTATCTGCATTGTTAAAATTAGACTTTAGGGTTCAATATGTGAATACCATGATCTGATAACAATTAACAGAAAAATACCAACCTAAAGGGCAGTGACACACCCTCACTGTTCTGTTTACCAATGTCATGGTCATATGAGATAGTAGTCAAACACATCAGCCAACTAAAAATAAACCACATAGGATATATGTTGATAAACACTTATTTCAAAACAGTATAGCTTTTTATATGACTAACGTGATTTAATGTGATTTCAGACTGAGAAGAAAACAACCAATGTTGATCGCTTGCTAACTGTGTTTGGTGGAGTGACACAGGTAACGAACTACCACCAACTCTGGCATTTTATGCTCCTGATAGAAAATGTGAGTAGGTAGATCAGTCAACACCATTATTGCTTTTAATACACCAGTGAGGACTAGTGCAGGATGCAACTAGAAGGCCACAGGTAACATCTTGGAAGAGGAGCAGCCATTTGCATGCAAAAGGGTTCATCCTTCACAACTGAGTGGGCAGGTTTCATGCACCAGCCAACACAGTCTGTATCACAGAGAGGTTAGAAAATGTCTGCCTGGACCTTTAAGAATTTTATTCCCAGTTAGATCACCATCAAACCCTTTTCACAATAGCATCTGCCACTGAACCACTGCTAATTAGTCAGTCCCTGTTCAGCGAGGGAGGAAGACGTGACAGCAAAGATGAAATTATTTTTAAAAACAGCCCCAAAAGCCCCGATAAGGATTGCAGCACTTCATGACCTACACCATGCTTGTCACAGGGCAGGGAGAGGGAATCTGCCTATCGTTACATGTTGCAATTGCTGCGGAAATGCCTCTCTCTTCTTGCTTCCTCTCCACCCTTGTTCAGAGAGTTAAGGTAAGAGGGAAAGCAGCTGCAGCTTCTAGGACACCCCATCTGGGGAGCCAGGACAGCACTGGCAATGCTCCTCCACTGAGCTACATAAGCCCCAGTTGCTTTAATGTTTTCTCCATTAAGTAGCACTTTTCTCCAACTGTTGTGAGCAGCATGAAGAAAATTCGCGGAAGATCTTGAACAGTCTGGGTGTGGCACAGTAGAGGCCACACAACAGACAATGCAGTCAAGGGATTTACTGAAGGGAATAGTTCTCCTGTGCTAGGAGAGAGAGAGCATTGGGAGAAGCATCTTGACTTAGGGAGAGGGATTCATAGCCCAGTGAAAGTCTGTGGAATGACTATCCAAACACTTAGAAGATTTCATTCTGCACACCACAATCTCCAAGTGAGAAAGCAGGGCTCTTCCAGGGATAGGATTACCATGCTGAAAGGTAAACTCCTGAGTCCCAGGAGTGTGAGTCTTCATTTAGCTTTTTGGTCTCATGGATATGCCTGGACAGATAGAGCCTGACTACCTAAGCACAAGAGCAGCTTTATTGGAATTCCTTCTCCATCACTCTCCCAAGAATATGGAGAGGGAGAGGCAATTGCACAGTTGGGTATTTCTGCAGTTCCTTGGTAAGGACAGAAGCATAAAGTCCACAAGGCTTGGAGAAAGATCTTTGAAAACAGAAAGTGGTATGTTTCAAATGAGACACCCACCTTTTTTAGGGTGATGTACTGGCAAGACTTGAAAGTAATGGGCTGCCCTGACGGTTCCTTGAAGACAGGAAAGCCTAGTGGGAGGATGGCAGATTCTGCATCTCCTCTCTTGTACCTCTTTCCAAAGAAAGCAGGGCTTACAGCACTGGAGGGGACTGCTGCCTGTAGCAGTAACCCCCACACTATGGTAGCCTCATCCATGTGAGAATCCACAGAGCATGATGGAGGCTACATGCCCACTAGAGCGTCTGCCTACTCCCGATTCCACATGGAACAGAAATACTAAGCACACTGCTCCAGAAGCAATTTTCATTCTATCAGTGAAACCAGCACTGTGTCCACCCTCCTAAAGGCACTCAGCTCAGCAGTTTACAGAACACACTTGGAAGGGCTAACAAGACAGGGTACCAACCCTGACAGGCTGAATTTTAGCAAAGTTAAGAAGCAGGTTATAGAGAAAAAATGAAATATTTCAAAGCACATATTTGTTGTACTGTCCTGTTATGCACCTGCCTAAGTTGCACTAGTAGTCAGCAAATTTATTCTATAATTCTCTACTTTCATGAAATAGAACTTATTTCTGGTGAAAAATAATATATATACCCCAACATTGTGTACATCATTCATGCAGAATAGCAAAGCATTCAGTGCAGTGGGAAAGTGTCATCTTCCAAAGGCTGCAAAACCCATAAACAGACAAAAGTGACACTCAGTTCTAAGTATTAAGAAATGCACATGAAAAGGAGACCTCCTACCAAGCTGGCAGAAAGCTCAAACAAAAGGAAGAAGGAAAGGACAGGATGAATCCCCTTGTGTCCTGTTTTTCTTTATTATTATGGGGTGCTCTACTTACACAGAGCATGCAGGAAGAATATGCTTGTATAGTTAGGTAGAGTCAACCAAAATCATTACCAAAAAAACTTATGGAAAAAGATATTTTTTCCAAGTGCTTTCAGTAATTATACAAGTTCAGAAATTAACATTAACAAGTTCAGAAATTAACACTGGTGAAGCATTATCTCAAGAAACACTTTGGCATTTGTGCTGTGTTTGTGTAGGGCATTGCTGAGAGCTCACAGACCTTCTGAAACCTGCCATAGTGTAAATGTCTGCTTCAGTCATGTTCCATTTCTCTGCAGAGGAAACTAAACCAAAGACTTAGCACTCTACAAAGCAAGGCATGTGATTCCACCAGGTGGAAACTCATCATATTTGAGAATCTAAGACATCTTCCTTCTTTTCCAAGACATCTTTAGCTTAATCCTGACCAGTCACAGGAGGACAGAGAAATATATATACCCTAAATTGTCAACCTGTCGATACACCAAACAAAAAACTCAACCTCTTTTTCCCCCAAGGCTCTTCTATAATCTTTTGTTTCCACACACCCCAACTACCTGAAAAGCACAGGCTTTCCCATGCTATTGGATTGGCTGGGTTTTGTAATGGCTGCTACTGTGAAAATCCTTCATAATATTCTAACACAAACAAATAGTTTTAGTCAGTCCCCCTTAGCACATATGCTTATTTTCCTGATGTCAATTTACATAGTAATTTAGATAAACTACTAATTAGTAATTTATTAATTAGTAATTTAAACAAAAGACTTAATAAAACTGAGAAAAAGAGACCTTAAAAAACTGAGAAAAAGTATTTCCTAGTAAGATGTTTAAAAGCTGATAGGAACATGCAATTCATGTATTATGCTCATTTTTAATTATGTTTTGTATGCAGTCATTTCAGACATGCTAGAAACAGAGGAGATATCCACTATATAACTTTGGCAAATATACTTACAAATATTCCAGAGGCGCTGTCAGAAGTTGATACTAAGAATAAAAGTCATCAATTAAAAGAAAGGCAGTAGATACTAATCCTTGTGGTGGAAAAGTTATTTCAAAACGTGAACTTAACCACATCCTCTTTAGCAGGTACTGATCAACATTCAATACAGTCTTCCTGAATGGATACAAGGTCTGAGATAACAATTCAGAAAAGCATATAAATATACATTTCATATTAAAAGAAAGGCTCCCTCTGAAAACCAGCTATAATAGTTAGACATTAATACTCAACGACCATGTCATGTTCGGGCCTGGAACAGGTCTGTGCTCTCTCAGAATTGCCAGACACTGCACAGACTGCAGGAGGACCACCCTCTCTTTGGAACAACAAGAGCAGGAATTAATAATCCAAGGCCTGGGAAGGGAAGGACACACTGGGAACTTCTTTCAAGTCTAGCATCTCATAACTGTAACCCAGCTCCAGTGCTTTCCAGGCTGGCAGAACCTCCGGACTCCACCTCCCACACCTGCTCATCCAGCCTCCTCATACCTCCCAACAGAGTCCACTCTGTCCAGAGAACCTGCAGAACACTTAGTCAATGGAAAAGATTGGATCTGAGCACAGCACAAAACTGAATCTAATTTCCAGCAGTCAACATGAGGAACAAACTACACATGGAATAAACTGCTTCCAAGCTTCGTGTTTTTCACAGTAACAGCTTAATTTCTGAGCTTACCTGTAGCTGCCACATAGCTTGGAGTTTACTGCAGAGCCATAGCTGTCTTGCCATTTTCATCACAGAAGTAACAGGTAGGAGTGCTGTTCTCTTCTTTCTGGGAAGCAAATAAAAGACACAGGTGTTTTGTGGGTATTTATTTAACTCACATTCCAGTCATTTAACTAATGACCAGGGGAAGGAAGCAGGAAAAAGAGAAACAGAGCCAGTTTTAACTCAGCTTAATAATCTCCAAGCCATCTGTCCACACCTTTGCACACACAACTGTCATGTCAGTGTGCCATGCTGACAGTACGTGGCAGCCAAATCAACAGTCCATGCCTCTACATGGGCAAACTCTCAAAGAACAGGGCAGCTAATCCCAAATAGCTTGTTGCTGATGATACTCAAGGCTACAATGACATAGAACACACCTGATCTAATTGGGATTCAGCCTTGGTAACAGGCCTTTGTCATCAGCACAGCTGGACATAATAAAGCCTCCACAATTAAGTGAGCAGCAAAACTATTTTCCTGCTTTTCTTTCTTTTAGTAGTTCCTTTATGATGGCACAAGCACTGAAACTGGCGCTCTTAACATTTATTATACATGGTTTGGTTTAAGTTTAGAAATTTGCTGTGCAAAATGGACAGTAACAAGCTTTGTCCACTGAGGCCCTTATTTGGCTGCCACAGGCTGCAAAGCAGCGACTAGGGGTTTGCAAGGCCCAGCACTGTGCTCCAAGGCAGGAGCTTGCTGCTCAGGAATCTCTCCAGAGACTACCATGGTGTTTCCAAGGCAGAATTACCACCTATTGTACTTATGCGCAAGTCTGGGAGTCCTTTTGCCCCACTTCTTTTATCCAAAACCCCACTTTGTGCTATTCTGTTCAACCCCACAGCTCCTCAGCAAGTCACCTGCAAAGAGAAGCATGAGGATGGCGATTGCAACTTCAGCCTCATCTCAGCTGTGTCACAGCCTGCCTGACACAGGCGCAGGGGCCAGCACCTCCCCAGCTCCTCCACAGGGCTGGGGAAAAGGGGATGGCCAAAAGCACACTAAGGGAATTGATTTAAAAGGTCTTGTTGAGATTTCAAAGTAAACGATTCCAGAAAGTAGTGCAGTGTCACAAATCTACACTGGCTGGCCTGTGCAGCCACGTCCACAAGGCAAAAGCTGCCCAAATGCACCCACACCATGCTCTGAGCCATCACCTCAGCCCAGACACCCACAGCCCTCCCACCATCGCCTCAGCCCAGACACCCACAGCCCACCTGCCATCGCCTCAGCCCAGACACCCACAGCCCTCCCACCATCGCCTCAGCCCAGACACCCACAGCCCTCCCGCCATCGCCTCAGCCCAGACACCCACAGCCCTCCCACCATCGCCTCAGCCCAGACACCCACAGCCC
>VXBQ01009335.1:276377-335468 GCA_013400175.1 Phainopepla nitens
CCCTCAGGACAGGAATGGCCTCCCCACAGCCCACCTGCCATCGCCTCAGCCCCTCAGGACAGGAATGGCCTCCCCATAGCCCTCTGTCCCAAACACCTCGCCTGCTGGCAGGCCTCAGACTGTCTCGTGTGAGAGCGGGAAAGTGGAGCCCTATGGCTGTGGGGCAGGAGGCCCAGTGCCTGCCCACTATGGGACTGCCCTTGCCCAGGCCACTGGAACCTGTGAAGTTGGAGAATTCCCACCAATGCAGAAATTATCTTCTCTGTAAGTACCTGAGGAAACAAAACAGTCCGTGAGGCTACTGTAGAAAAGCAACTCTGCCCAGATACACAAGAGATCCTGCTACAAATGTCTCAACTTCAACTGAACACTAACACCAATCTAAAAAAAAAAAAATTAAGTATAAAAATGGGAACTGAAAAAGCATGGAAAGCTGCTCTCCAGCTGGTGGGCTCCTCCTGGCTGCATAAACAGTTAGGAGACCTCAGTAAAAAAAACCAATTCTATCTAAGACGAGCAGCTGCCCTTACACTGTGGTGTGATGTTTTTGCTAATAGAGCCTGTGTGGTGCTGCAGGAAACAGTGGCAAGAAAGGGGAATTGAAAGCCTTGGAGGAGCACTGAGAAGCCACCTTCTCCACAGCTGCTCCCTGTGGCCAAAAACACCCAGTTAGGGCAACTGGTGGCAGACAGGGGTTGTGCATCTAGGGACATGTGAGGGCACTGGATGGAGCAGGGAACCAGGGCACCTCCCCCTGTTCATGGCCTCTGAAATGCCTCAGTCCACGCCTACATCCAACCCTCCCTGCTGGTGCTGAGTCATCCCTCAGAGCATCCTCCCTTCAGGCTATCAGAACCCAAGGCAATGGCCAGTCTTTCTGACTGACACTCCCATCCCTAAATACATTTTCACCGTGGAGACCGTCTCCCTCATTCATCTCTCATCCCAGGAGACGCAACTTTGTGGGACTCCAACTCCGGCTTGTTAGCAGAAGCCAAAGGGAATAACTATCAACTAAGAATAAATACTAATTAACCTGAATCCTTCATCATATCGTGATCTGAACCAGATGCTATCTCTAACTTTAGGCTGCTTTGAGATGCAACCTCTATCTGCAGCAGGCAAAAATAAGATCTCTTCTTTTGATAAAGTTAATTGTGGGCCTCAACAAGACACATTTCTTGGCAATACTGTGCTCTTATCTTTAAATGCTGTGAACTCACAAGGGTTTGAAAGGTCTTACATTTTGAGTGCCTCCCATATGAGTTTTGTGATTGAGAATTCAATCCAGGAAGCTTCCTCTGTCATTCTGGAAAAAGAGGTGCAGTGAAGACAACTTTAACACTGCACACAAGCACTGAATAGAGGCTGTCTCAGAACACTCAGCCAAAGGCTGCACAAGAGCACAGCCGAGATTTAGCCCCCTCAACACAGGGGATAGTGGGGTGAAAGCCATATGGTATCTTCTGTTGAGCTGGTTGAAATCAATAACACTTTACATTGGTTTTAGTATCAGAGAAAGAATATGTTGGGGGTTAGGTGACAGAATAGAGCAGGGTTAAAACCAAAGATTTATTTGCCAAAGTGTATCAACATTTTCAAAGGCGCTTTGTTTTGATTTTTTTCTTTTGTTGGAAATAGCTCCAATGTTTTCTAAACTACTGAAAACCACTGTTAAAAATTCCTGTAACAAAACAGTGTTTCTCATTATGACTGTTGGTACTTATGCAGACAACATACATAGAGAGAGGAAACAATACAAATCAGACTTACTGTAAAAGCCAAGACCTTTCATAAATGCAGCTGTGTTCCCTTGCAGAAGAATAGGTTATTTGGGAGAAAATATTTTTGGACTTCAAAAAACAGTGACAGGGATACCAAATAACTCTTGGCAAGAGTTGTGCAAAGCTGATCTCTGCCCAGTTCCACCTCTCAGGCACCTTCTGTGCAACAGTCTACACTGGTAACCAGGATTAGCAATTTAATCTTCACACCACTTCTTCGTGGACATGTAAGTTTCAACAAACCTGCAGATGAAGTCCTAAAATCAAACCTCTACCATTTTAAAGTTGCATAAACAGTGTTTAAGTGGTTTAATAGTGGGGTTTGTTTTTACAGCACAAATGTCATTCTATATAGCTGCTCAGCAAGTCCAAAGATGTGTCCAGCAGTGCCAACTCCTCAGGTGCTGGCACACCTTCCCATCCAGAGACTCATTGCTGCAAATCATCAAGGGCCTCTTGGTCTGCAAGACATGCATCTCACTTGTGAGGCCAGACATTACCCAACCCCTTTGTTTCATGGCACAAGGAACTGCTTCTGTGTCCTCTGAAATAGACCTTGCTTTCCTAGAAGAAAGCCCTCAAGTTTGTGCTAAAGGAACAAATGGCAGCTCCATCCTCCAGGAGAGCTGAAATAGCAAAAAACCACTGAGAATGAAGTACTGCTCTACCTTCTTGGTGAGTCCAATCAGCACCTGCCTCCTCTCTGTGTCTTGCAAGTGGCTGTCTCCTATGGCAGTAAGGCACAAGTTAGCAGTGAGAACCACTCAAGATAACCAGAAGTTACCTGATTCTTATCAAAACTGATGGGAATTACATAACCAATGTTTTTTTTGAGAGCTCTGTCAATTTAATGCCAAAACTGCTCTTAAGTCTTCCATTTAGGCTACTGGCTGACTGTAAATCTCTAAAGGCGCATAAAGTGGAAACACTAGCCAGAGTTTCAGCCACCTGAACAGTCCTAAGTGCTCAGGTGTATTTTAGGTACTGAAAACAACCTTTAAAACTTGAGTGGAGATTCCTTTCCTTGAAGTGAAGGTTCATAATCTTTGATGAGTCCATAACCAAAATTGCCATCATAACAAATGCACAGGCATCTCCTTTCCTGGATGTGGGTGGTTTTGATGCCTGAACTGGTTATAAGCAGCAATGTACTAAGGGAGTACAAAACCATGAAATTTAGGAAGATGAGTAATGTATGAAGAGTGGAGGCAGTGAGAGATGATCCTCATATTATGTGCTTTTATTTAATAATTGATAAATAAGTATCAGCTTTCCCCAAACTGCCCCTCAGCCTAGCAATTACATGTTGGCTGATTCCTGCTTAGTGCTGTTCTTTTATAATAACAAACTGTTCCCAAAGCCTCACATAGAGAGAATTAGACAATCAAAGTACTGTGTGTGATTTTCCACTTAATTCACTCAGTTATCTGCAATTAAAACAATACAATTCAAGGCCTTGTGTGTTTCTCTGAAAAAATACAAAACTTTACTTGTTACTATTAATATATACAACCTACAAGAAAGAGTTAACAAAGCCCCTTTGTCTTCACTGTTGTAGTAGAGTAATTTTCTTATCTTTTTCTGTAGATGCCCTGGCAGCCATCGATATTTCTTTCAGTTGCTGTTCTTCAAAAGACACACTTTTCATTCAACTGCAGGAAAAAAAAAAAAATAAAGGAATCCAGTGGGACAAATTCCCTTGAGAAGCAGATCTGCTGTAGCTGCCTGGGAAGGAATCTAGGTGAAGGTGCAGGGCTTGCATTAAGGAGATGATCAAACCTATTTAGAAGGTAAGAGGCACCATTTTATCAGGCAGTAATCAAATTTCTGTTAGATTTTACCTAGATATTTTGCCTAAATATTTCATAATTCTGGAAAAGCAGTGTTCCATGGCTACTGATCTCTGTTCACCGCTTTGTATAAGTGACATACCAAGTTTTAGCATGACTATAGAACCTTTACATTTTTTTGTTTTATGGAGCTTCACTAATGAAACCTAATGACAATCTAATTAATATCACACCAGACTTCTACGTGCAAAAGAGAACAGAAGCTGTACCTGGCTCCACAAGGAAGTGATAAGCCACCCTATGAGAGCTGCTGTGACTGTCTCCCATACCACCAAGCTCCCCCAAAACTGAGCATTATTTCCATCAGTCATGAACACGGAGCGTGCAGTGCTCAGAGAGCAGCAACATCTCTGCCTTCTGAGGATGCCCTGTGTCTGTCCCAGTCTCACGACGCTTCCAGAGCTTCTGTGAGCAAAGTATATCTCCACACTATTCTTGGTAGAAGGCTATCCTCCTGATGTGCTGGTCCTGGGTATGTTAATTCAGTATCTCAGCAGTGGTTCTTGACAGAGGCTTGATTCAGCCTACTCCTGCAACAGAATAACAAAGCACTGATTTGGATCTTGTACTCTTAATTATTATTCCACCAACATAAATGAGCATTTCACTTAAGCTCAGTTCCTCAAGAAAGAACTATTGTCTGCTTTGATAAGACGGTATGAAATTTATCCAAACATTTATCAAACTATGTGAAATCTTATTGGAAGAATATGTTCTGAGATTTTGTGAATAAAGTCCCTCAGGATAAAGTAACCCCAAAATATGTGTCAGAGTCGAGACTCCCAAAGTCTGGTCCAAAGGGAACTCACAGCTCATCTAGTGCTCACTTTTATTCTTTTCTTCCAGTACACAACAGCATAAGAAGGCCAGGATAAAATAAAGAACCAAAATCAGCATTTCTTTTTCCAGAAAGGCAGACCTCTGCCAACCCCTGTTCCAAGAAACACAGTCCAGTATTTTCCTTCCTTCCAGTTACTGTCCTTCTACAAAGATGTTACAGAGTGATGAATGACAAGGAAGGCAATTCACCAAACAAGGCACCCATTCCAAAGTTATTTTTATTAAAAGAAATGCTAATATCATACTCATATGACTTTATGCTTAAGAATCCTGCAATTTGCATATAATCTAAGTGAAAGAAATTTAGTTGAAAGACCACATCTCCAGCTATTAATGAATGTTCCCAGAAAGTCTAACAGAAAAAAAAAAAAAAAAAAAAAAAACAAAAAAAAAAAAAAAAAATAATCCAACTACCTCTGCTTGGCATGTTTTTTCCAAATGTGCTTTCTTAGCTTAGGTTGCTTTCATAGAGATAACACTGGCAGACAGTAACTGTATATGTTCTGTAATAAACATACTATTGATATGGCATTTCAGGGCAATTGGATTACTCAAGAAAATTCTGTAAAGCTAAACTTATCATCAGCGTATATCAAGGATCATGTTAATAAACTATATAGAATAAGGCACTGTCCATGAAATCAAGGAGATATATCACTTTAATATGTTGACATTATCAACTGACCTAAAAATACCAATAACATGTTCATTATCATCTACATTTAAGTTTCTTTAAGCTTTGAAGTGCCCTTATGTCCAATACCGAAAAACATGCAATTCAATTCCAGCAAGTAACTCCAAAAATCACATCAAAGAAGTTCTTTATTGGTTTCTCTCAATGATTTCCACATTAAATCTGCTCTTCTACAATCACAGAAAAGGCTTCCTGTAAGGATCTTGTCTAAAAACACATGGTTGAAGTTAGATATTTTCAATGCTGCAACAAAGGACCATGCAACTAGAAAATAGTTAATAACTCTCCTGATGATTCACATATTGAAATCAGTGCTGACTCCTAGTATCAGAAGAATGAAACCATATTTAAGAACTAAAATAAGATTGTGGAACACACAAAAGGAATAGGTTTGAATCTTGAAGTATCTACTTATTACCTACTCACCTTTCAGACACTTGGGCTTCATTAAACTCCCAAGTATCACTGCAAGAATGTGCACTACCAGTGCAGTGAGTGCATAAATGCCAGAATGCCAAGGTAGGGAAGAGGCAGACGTAAATCTGCTCACAGTAGTGTTCCAGATTGGTGCTAAAATAAGAGTTATGAGCTACATTCATTTCAAGTAAATATAAGATTATCTATACTCAGTTCAGGCCTTCTTTAGTCATCATCTCCTTGGGAAGAATTTATAGCTTATATAGAACAGCATTCATTTTCCTCAGTGATAGAAAACAAAAGCGAACAAACTCTTGCCCTTCTCCAGTTCAGGCCAAGGAGAGATCCATGTACAAATCCTTGAGGGTGACATCTACCCAGCACAACACAGCTGCACTTACCCATTCTGTAAGCTCCCAGATCAAAAGCAGCGGGCTCAAGCCTCTGCAAAAGAAAGGTCTCACATCAAAATATTCTTCCAAGTAGAAGCTGAATACACAAACTTACCATGTCTCCTTTTAACAAAAGCTTTCATTCATAATGTTTGCTAGAAGAAAAGATCTTTACTACACCAGAAAGCAAGAGAAAATTATAGTGCCCTTTCAGGCTCGTGCATCTTGAATAGCTTCAGTTACGAATGGACAAGTGCTCTTCACGCCTCCTAGAAGAGGGAAACAAAGAAGAGCAAAAGAAATCCTGGAGTCCTCCAGAAACTCAGCATTTCCACCCAGCTTTCTATTCAAGTATTTCTACCCTTGATTATTGATACTAAACAAATCCGTGTATGTACTCAACAGCAACAAATCAGTAGCAGCTTATAAAATTGAACTGAGCTAGACGTTGAACAAAACAGATTCTTCCCTCGATCAATAATGACCAGAGCAGACAGAAGTGAAAAAGCTGTGGGATGACAGACTTTCATCAGGGAAGGCAAACGGGCAGGACTTGGCAGCTGTGTAAATTCTGTGGTTCGGTCCTGGACGTTGTGGCTTCAGCCCCAGGTCCTAATTCCTTACCACAAACCACAGATCTCTCTGAGTAAATGCAGGACCAGCTCCTTCTCAGCGGGCTTCCATCAGATTTAAATATCATCCATGCAAAAGGCCTGCAGCTGAAGCATCCTGCCATAGGCATGGCTACTCAGCACAGCTGTGGGCATGACACAGCTGAGACCCTTTCAGCTTGATGACAGAAGATGTCCTGAGCACCCTCCATTCCTGCAGGCTGCCTGCCTTCTTGGACAGTCCCTGGGGAACACAACTGAGCTGCTTTCTCTGAATCAGAAACAGAGGACCACAGATTAATTAATGCTGCCTCTATCCCAGGAATATCCTGGGGACCTTGATCACAGTCCTTGGCCATGCTCCACTAGGCACTTTCCATGCATTAGGCAAAAGGCAGGCTCTGTATATCAAGGCTTCCCAAGAAAGGGCTGTCCACCTGCAGCAGAACCTGCAGAGCAGCAGCTTTTGAACCACTCCACAGTCTGAGCTGCTATTCCTAGTATCCAAATGTGGCTAGCTCAGCCTGTTACTGTCAGTCAGTCTTTCTGAACTCTGGCAATGAGGCAAACCTGCATGAGCACCAGTGGTCACAGCCATCCAGGCACTGCAGCTGACACAGGATATAGATGAAAGTCACACATGGGGCAACCCTTGCTTTGCATCTTGGTGCAGATGTACACAGAGAAAGGAGTGAGGGCAGAGCTGAGACAGTGGGAAGCTTAGACAGAAGGAGGGTATCTTACTTAAAAGTCGCTCTAAAGCACATTACAAATCTGTTAAATCACTGTGGCTTACCCTGTGTTTCAGAGTAAATTAGTAACTTTTCAGAAGGAGTGAAGAAACTACCACTCCACTTTTAAATAATGAAAATGCTAAAAAACCTACACTTAACAGCTCTAAAACTGCAGCAAGTCACCCACCAACACCCACTCCTCTTGTCAGCAGGCTTTTTTCAGCTTTGCCTATTATTTGTGTCAAGTCAGAGATGTCTAACGTTTGCTGTGCTTATCTGCTAAACTTTCAGGAGCCCCAAATGTTACAATATGTACCTGTGCCACTGACCTTTTCCCCCACAGCATTGTGATCTAAATAAGTAAAAACCACAGAGTTTCCAAAATCATTTGGATTCACTGCTCTGAGTGCATAGCTGTAAAAAATCTGCTTTAAGATTAACATCCAATTTTATTCATGCCTGAGGCTTCACCACAGCATCTATTTTTGTAAGATTAACAGCAAGATCCCAGTTCTCCAGAAATGTAAAGAGTAACAGACAATTGTAAAAGGAGGATGATGTTTCCTAACCTGCCCTGCTCACATCCAAGAAGGTACATTTTCCTAGCCCTTTCCACATGGCGTGTAATTTCTATTTGCATTTTTGCACCCACTACAGTATGTGTATCAGTCCTTCTACCTCCCATTAGCTGGAATGCAAACAGTGGGTGCCAAAAATACTAACATAAATCTCACATGTGCAAAGCATCCCCTGAAAGACAGCTTTTACTCTGGAGGAGTTAAGAAACAGCCATCTTCCAGTACCTTGCACAAGAGCAGTTTGAATCATCTAAATGAAAATTAAAAGTACAGAAAATGAGCACTTGATACTTTGGCTAATCCATTTGAAATGAGTACACATAAAAACATTTATTTTTGGACATGGCAACCTGAGGACAAATTGAGGGTCATTTTTAACCTAAACATCAGAGAAGATGTTGCTTTAAGTAGTGCCTTTGGTGTCTGTCAATTAGAGCTATTGCATTGCTGTCGACTTGCATTCCTGCTTTAGTTCCAGCTTTGCTCCATCCTACACAGATCAGTACAAATCAATTGTCTCTTGCAAACATGCACTAACCACTGGAAAGTGAAATTAATAAAGTGTGAGAAAATCTGATTCATGAAGCTGACGCTCCTGTGCCCAACAACTCTTCATACAGGCAGGCAAAGTGGTAAAAGATTATCAAATTGCAACTGTCATTCCTGACAAAATGCATCTCAATGCTGGAAGGAATTTTAGGTTTTAAGCTAAACCACCACCTCAAAGGGTTCCTCAGAGCCTGTCAATATCTGTACTTTGGATGGAAAGCTACCACTGAGCGCAGTGTGCCCAACATACAGAACCTGCCACAAAATGAAGTTCTTCATAAGAAAGCTCATCTCAGTCTTGGTTGGTAACAATAACAAGGAGACAAGATGAGACCATCAGTCTCAATTGTGAAGACAATGTTTTCCTCCCATATTATTCTGTCTGTCATGTTCCCTTCAGGTTCCAAAGGAATCCCTGTCTCATATATCATTATTTCCCACAAAGCTTGAAAGCCCTCAGGGGGGGTTTCTTCCTGCCCACTGTACCAGCCTTGAAGTCTGAGTACCTTCAGAACAGTGACAGAGGCCTCTGCCAGCAATAAAGGGGAACATCTGCATACCAATTAAACTGCTGAGCGCTGAAGAGTGAAAAAAAAAAAAAAAAAGAGGGGGAAAAGCCTTGAAAGTAAATCTGAGCCAAGTTCTAATTAATGCCCTAGGCCCCGATTCACCACAGCACTTAGGCATGTAGTTAACTTTAAGCATGTATTTAGTTCCATTGAAGTCAAAAGACAGCATCGAAGAGGCAAACTACATTAGCACAATTTAATACTCTTTGGGCTAATTAATCAGCCATAAAAATTTACTATGAGATCTGTATTCCTTATTTCCCTCACTGTGACATTTCCAGATAAAAATACTTGAATGTGTCTGGAATAAGCAAAAAAAGCACTACTCCTTTGGCTGTCATGGGGTGCTTGCTCCTACAGCTGTGAAGGCCAGTCCCTAAGAACAGCTATCAGAACTAAGCTCTCTCCACATCACAGCCTACTGTCTGTACCTTCTGTGTGGCTGCAGCTCCCAGACACAAAAAGCACAACCCTTGTCCTGAGGAGCAGTAACTGAAGAAATGAAAAGAACTGGCAACAGATGAGCAGAGACACCAGGGTCACATCAGAGACATCTTTCCTTTTCTCTATAAAGAGGCACTTGCTCACTGCAGCACATCAGTGGCAGTTGTGATTGGAGATGGCAAGCAAGGGCAGCAGCCAGGGCTGGGTAAGCGAGGGAGGCTGAGAGCAGATGCAGGTTTGGAGACAGAGCTGGCGAGGTTCCCAAGGAGGCACTGCCAGGCAGAGCTGGGGCAAGGGGAAGAGTGCTGGTGTCTAAAGGCTAGGCAGACTGAGCCTGACCCAGCCCCAGTGTGGGCAAGGGCTAAACTCTCCGCAGTTTCAGTGCAGCAGAACTAAGCCCTAAAAAACAGGCCCAGAGTGCAATCTCCACTAGCTGAATTGTCCCAGATACGTCCAACCCTTCTCTCCCCTTGGCAGGTCCAGCATGGAGAATGGCTGCCAGTATTGCACCAACAACATGCAGGCTAGATGTGGCCTACAAACATGGTCTCCAAGGGCCAAATGTGACCAACTTTTGAGGTCCTGTTGACTTACAGAATGGTTGGTTGTTCCACATGCTTTTTTAAAATCAGAATGCAAGGAGACAAACTGGCTGATAAGTGTGCTCTTGCTAGGGATTTCTGCAAAAAAAAAAAAAGCCCCAGAAAGTTTGCTGAGTATCATTAATGCTGTACATGGACCGTTAAAAGCAAGAAAAACAAAAGCAGGGGACATAAACTCCTCGTTGACAATACTTCTTTATCTTATCCGTCATGAAAACAAAAAAGAACAAAAACAACCCTCCAAAAAATAGAACAACATGAGAATAAAAGAAAGTACCAGCACAGCTTTTCAGATTAACTTTGAATTTCCTTGCTTTCATTGGTTTAAGAGCTCTATTGTTACTCACTTGTTTTTTTTAACTGCAGATACTAAAAATTCTTTTATCTTTCTAAGTCTTTAGAGTATGTTATATAATTACGTAATTAAGGCCTCTTTCAACTGGATATAATTTACTCTATAGTTTACAACAGCTGCACTAGAGCCATTACAGTTTATCATTTAAAAGCCTAATTAGAGGCTTCTTAATTAGTAGATCCTTCAGTCACTAGACTGTAACTGTGTAATATGCTTGGCAGCTACTGCATTTTACAAATCTACATGAAATGTTTGTGTGAAAACAGGGTCTGTACAAGTCCAAAAACGCAGTGCTTGTCCTTGCAGGTCAGACAGGTCAGGAGTGTGCAGAGCTCTCCACGACACCTCCACTCCCCTGTTCAGTGCTTGGCTGCTCTGCACACAGCCTTTCCCTCATGCCTGTGTGGCCAAGAACCCCCAGAACAAGACCCCAGCCTCACCAAACTGATGTTACTGTTGCATGTTCAAACATGATCCAAAGAGAGGACGGGACTGTGCCCACTGACTGCCAGGCCAGCTCTTGCATGGCTCATCAAAAGCTTTCTCCAGCAAACTCAGCTGCTCGCTGCTGTTGCTCTCTCCCTCAGGAACTCTGCTCCGTGCTGGATTCTGCACACACTTCTCTGGGCTGCCCAAGTACTCATATCACTAGAAGGAAGAGGGGAGCCAGCCTGTCATTTATAGCCACTGTCACATATTTCTCAGTAATCACCACCAAACTAGCAGTCGGTCACTGAGGTTCTAAGTGCAATATTTGCCCAGAGAAAGAACTGTAACTCCATCCTCTCCTCTGGGTAGCACAATGCTGGGGAGCAGCTGGTGGAACTAGAGCAGATCTTAAGAGGAATCACTCCCTCAAATGAGCCTCATGTGAACTGGGGGCTCACAAGATCCGTCGCTCAGTGAGCTAAGAGCTTGTCCAGACCGTACTCTGGAGGACTGGTGGGGTTTTGTTCAGTTTTCTCCAGCTCATAACACAGTAGCTGTGTTACAACGGATCAGATTTGGGGCCTGCCAGCATTTGGGAGTGTTCCTTTAAACAGTACAGTGACAAAATCATGAGTTCTTGTTGACTGCAGGATAATATAAATCAGCTATTGAAAACCTGTATCATTAGTGCTATTGCTTTCCAGTGGTAGATGGCTGCAGTAATGGATTGGCCTCTCCATCTCATCCTCCCACTGGAAAGCGACATGTACAGGACCGATCAATAACTTCATCTAAGTTACTTGTAGACATGTCAGGTGCAAATATCACCCTTTCTCAGAAAGTTTTAAAGACCAGGTATTTTTGCAAAATTTAGACCAGGCGACAAATAGCTTTGGATATATTGTCATTATAGTGGAGAACAACAAAACCAGACTCACCCACATTGTTACACATGAGTATTAAATAGACAGGAAGTAATTCTACTGTATGCATGTATTTCTTTGTGCAGTCAATAACTCAAGATGTTTCATTTGAAAAGCATTTTCTGGAATAGCCATGTTGCTGAAGAGACTGATAGGAAATAACATTATTTCATCATGGAATTTGCCACTAATTTCTACAGCTGAAATCCTAAAATATTTCCAAAATCAATACTAAAATTCACGGTCATTACTAGGGCCAAAATTTTATCGTGTTGTGTCACAACATATTACCCACTTAAGGTAGCATTGTCAAACCTGAAGTCAGTGGAAACTCTGCAGGTGACAGCCTTGTTTCCCCATGGATCAGTGGAGAGCCCAGAGAGGGGTTTAAGGGCCTTCCCTCCATAAAGGTGGCATCACTTTGATGCCATTACTATGACTAAAGCATGTACATGTGTTTCTATCCCTGATCCCACCTCTGCCACCTGCACACACACAGAGGGGATATGATCAAGTAGATTATAAAGCAGGTCAGAGGCACAGATATTTCACAGTTGTCATTTTACTGCCACCAAGGATGCCCATGGATGCACATGGAAGCGAATACAAGCTGAATCCTGGCTATACATTGTGTCCTGCTGTGGCACTGACATCAGGGCAGTCTTTTTAGGGGAGAAAACAAACAAGGGCCAGGGCTTTCCAAAAGGTGGGCTGTCATCTTCTGAAAACCCTTTAAAAAATCTGTCTACAAATTTAACTGAGAACTGCACAGGGATATCATATTTTTTTGAGCTGTTAGAAAACAGTACTCCAAACTTCTGGAAATCCTTGCACCTTAAATCAAACATCCTTTCAAACCAGTCATTTGCACAACATTTACATTCTGTGGCCTGCATGGTAGTAATACCAACTTTCTTCAGTAAGTCAAACAGCATCAGAAGTGATGTCATAGAAATAATTTCACCTGATAAATTTTGCATTGACTCCTGTGACAAGAGCAGGAGGGGAAAAGGAAGGTGGTGTCTAGGTTCAGGGAGCCATAACCATAAAGCAGAGGAGAAGGCTCAAGACAGAGTAAGAAATAACATCATACTAATATGCTTAGTACTCAATTTGCCTGCTGGTCCAAGCAAGTGCTATGAACTTCCTTCTCTTCACAGCAGGGCAGCTGTGCTGCGCTCCACCATGTAAAACTCTGGGAGAGCAGAGCAGAGGACAGCCAGTGGCTTGGCAAGGCCAGGGACCCTCTGAAGCACGATGCCTGCAGCAGATCCCACCAGGACAGCTCACCAGCCCAGCTCCCTCAGCAGCAGGGCACCATGATGAGGAATCCAAGACTCTGCACTCAGCCCACAGCTATCCCAGCTACGCAGGCTGGTGGCTGATGTGCTTCAGCCCCACGGCTGCTGCCAGAACCCTTGGGGTCAGAATAAAGAAATGGATCTCTCTGGCAGTCAAGAGATCCCTTTCTGGGGGCAGGATTATGGATTATCGTGTTGTGTAGATCTCTGCTCTTCTCCACTCCCACACTTTTTTTTTTTTTAAATAAATGAAAACATACCAGAAAAGCTCAGTGTCTTCTTTCAAGACTTCTCTATTTCACTAACTTGTTCCAAGCTCCGTCACAGCTCTTCCCTTGTCAGCAACTGTACCAGTGCGCTATACCTCTGCCCACGCACAAATGCACTGGTAGAAGGTATGAACTGGAATCTCTCCGTTAAAGGAACAAGCAGGCATCCCAGAGACTGACATAGCTGCTATTTGCATGTAAAAGAGGAAAAGAGGTGCATGACTGAGCCCAAATTAGCATGAGCAAAGCCTCCCACCGCATTTGCAAACTACAGCTTGCACAGTGGTGCTAATAGAGGTGCACACTTTCCTCACAAAGAAGCATTTCTACCTCAGCCATAAGGAAACTTGTATAACAGCGATCCACAGAATTTAGCGTGAACTTTTAAGTCCCTATTTTTCTGAAATATACAGAGTGCTAGAAAAAGAGAAAAACAGTGAATGCAGGGTAGTGTGACTGTCTCCAGGTTTAATTTCATCCCCACTTCCAGCTTGATTCCTGAAGCTGGCTACCTCAGAGAGCTGTGTCTCCATCACTTCTGTACCCCTAGATTTCTGAATGTCCGGAGATATTTACTGCCCTCAGTGCTTCTAAAATTAAAACCAAAACAAGCAGGGCAAATGCAGATCTAATGCTGCATTTCCATCTGTTGAAAAAGGAGAACCATTCCTTTTCAATATCAGCTCTTTCAAAGGGATGCTCTTGGGATTAATTTATGTCTGCAAAGTCTTGCTGAAGACATATATTTTATAAACTATAAGAATTTCTGATTTTAATGTAGTCTTTATCTCTCTGGGTGTGTACAGAGATATCTAAGCATCCATGTCTGTGCCTATACCTACTGAGTCAGAAAAAGAGGATTAGACATCTCAGCAGACTGTTCAAGAAGTGCAGTTTTATTGGTCCCCCAAACCAAACTGCACTTTGAGGTCTTGCTGTAGAGAAATTATAGACTCTTTTTACTTTATCCTCATACTTTTATGGAAGCTATTGGAACAATTCAGTACTTCCACTATTTCTGCAGTAGGTTTAGCTCCTCTGAGAAACTAGAAAGAACAGTAAATGCAGACATTAATGGTAATAAAAATCAAAGCTAAGCCCTACATGAAGAGAAACAAATTCCAAAATGAAAAATTCGATTACACAGTACCTGTCTCCTATCTTAACTTCCTCATTATACGTAGAAATTAACCCTGTCATTAAGTACTTTGATCAGGCTGTACATAAACAGCTTATAACGGCATGAAATCTACCACAGCAAGCAGGCAAATGAACGAGTGGAGAAATACTGACATTTGGGGCTGCTGTCAGACATGAAGTGCTCCTACTCCCTCAGGGCCAAACTGCTAGAGTAAATGGGGTTACTCTGAGGATTAATTGTTCCCTCCTGGTTTGCACCACTTCCAGAAAGTTTCAGCAATAATATCCAAGAAGCTATCATCTGGAGATCAGCAGTACTGTTCTAAGATCTCTGAGAGATTTATAAACGCGGCTTTGTAACTGCTCTCTAGGTTAAAATTCAGTACAGAAATTCTCAGGCAACAATTGACCTGAAGCAGTATCCCACCTTTTTAAAGTGTTCTGAGGTCAAAAGCGGAAAAGCAGCATTCAAAATATGAAGTATTTATTTTTTAATAGCCACTATCATCTATCTACTTAGAATTAAGGCACGAGAGGAGAGGTGCCCATGGCCAAACTGGTCCAGGTTTGCATTGCTCAGAAATAAGGTATGGCATCATTTCACACACTCCAACTCCAAATATTTGTCACTTACATTTGGAGAATATCCATGTGCTAATGCCCATTAAAAGCAAGACTTCTGGGCAATTGAGAGGGTTTTTTTTCTGGTTAGCTTATTTGTTTGTTTGTCAGGATTTTGGAGCAGAAGTTGCTTTCTTCTGGGATGCATTTAATGCAATGTAACTTTACTTAGTTGTGATCCTGTCTAAATTCCTTGCACACACAGACTGCTCTGTGATCAGAGGCAGTCAGACCAACAGGGTCTCTCCCCAGCTGTGCCATCAGGCCCTTGACATCTCTGAGCCTTGTTTTCAAGCAGCTATGTTTCCTGCTGCCTCTTCCCACCTCTTTGCTCAGAAGCCCCTCAGCATGGAGACAAGCAATGAGATTGCCCAGGTACAACATCTTCCCCTGAGCTCTACCTGGGGGCACTGCACTGAATTTCCAAAGTACAGCTCAGATGCTCTCTGCTTTCCTAGGTTAGCTGTGGTGGGGTTCTGGTGATTTACCAAGTACAATAGGCACAGACATAAGGGAGGAATCCTGAGCCCAAAGAGGCAAAGGCAGTTTTCCACTGTATTCAAGATGGCCCAGATTTTATCTTTAACAACCTAATAAAAGCTTGGAAAAACACTAAGCAACCCCACAGATTATTTGTTTCTGTATGTATTGCTAAACAAATTGCAGAGCAGACATTTTATAACTCCTAAAAGCACCAAAGTCCAGTATTTCCTTCACGTATCACAATCCATTCTTTCATCCCATTGCGACAATCAGCCCCAGGATGTTATTGAAATGCATTGTTCAACATGGCTATAACCACAATTCAGACAAACTCAGCCACAGACCAAAATAGCTGAGCCAAAACAGCACAGGCACCATTCAGCTTCCCAGAATGCTGCTCTCAATCTATAAAGCTGCATAGCTGTGCTTACTTACGCCCCACATACCAGTTGGGTGCCCACAAAAACACTTCTTTTCAGACCCCTAAACTCAGGCACTCTCTTCTCCACAGTCAAGCAAAGAGTGTGACCATGCCACACCAACACAGGTATACACAGAAGATATCACAGTAAGAGAGTAGGCAAGGGAAGCAGTTATCTGAAGGCAGCATTTGTAAACCTGGCTCTAACAAACCAGCCCAATTGCAGCACATGAGTAGTCACTGGTAATAAAGCAAGTAAGCCATTTATTTTGACTTTGCAATTCTTGTTCCATATAATTTACTTAAATACTTCTGGGTATTTTGCCTACATTAAAAGTTGTAGTAAGTGTGTACCTAGAATTTCTAGCAAACTTAGAAGCATGTAAGAATCCAGGCTGCAAATGCACAGGCTGTATATCAACTACCATAGCATTATCATTTGATATTTTTACAATATGCCAGCTTCCCTTCTAAAAATAATTCACTATTAATATCAATTTAATGTACCTAGCAGCATGCCAGGGATTTCTCAAAGATCCCATCCCTGAAGAATCCCCAGAATTCAGCAAGGTGATCAACTCTCATATGTTAAGTCTTCCAATGATTATTCTCTTCAATTCACCTCTTCGGTGCTCTGGAGTTTGCTTCTGCTCCCACAGAGCCTCCAGCCTTCCTGGTGAACTGCAGGATGCAGAGCAGATTAAGGGCTCCACTCCTGACTGAGCAAGACATTTTTAAGTATATCTTACCTGTAAGTGCTTTAGTAATCAACAGCATCACCTAAAAGTATAGTCAATCAAGTTGTTACACACCTGTCTGAATAGCTGACACTAAAAACTAGAAAAATCCACTGGCACAGGTTTGGAGCTGCTCTAGAAAAACTCACAAGCAATGCAGCACCTAGGCACCGAAACGTATCAGTCAGGAAAAGAAGAAACAAGAGGAGCATGAGCAGCTACAGTGGCACTGCTTTTCGAAACACACTCCATGGCTGTTGAAAGGCAAAGCTGAGCCTTCTTTTAGGTTTAAAACTGAACCTGGGAAAGAAGGCAGCTGCTCAGGGTTGAGTCACAGAACATATGTGAGAAGCTGGCTTACCTAAAATCTTTCAGAGGACGGTGAAAACTATAGTCACAGTTTGATTAAAAGTTTGTCTTCACTAAATCTTTGTTCCTGGTTTTACATGGGATTTAAAGCAGCGTGGTAATTTTGTTCTATCAGTAACAAATCCCAGCCAATGAGAACAGCACATATTCCCAAAGGCAACTGGACACTGTGGCCACCTGGGAGGTGAGCAGATGTAACCAGGATGCTCAGCACCTGCAGTGGCTATTGAAGCTAATGGGAATTGCTGGTACTCAGCACCACTGATGCTTGGTCTCCAGGAGAGGAATTTGTGGTTTATCATGAGATTAGTGATTACAGATGGAGACTGTGACAAAGACACACCCTTGAAAGGAATTGAAGTTTTCAGCCCTCATATAGATGTACACTCATGGGCTTCTGTCTACAAGATGAAGTTTGAATTCCAGCCACATATCTGAGAAGCCGGTATCGCGGCACACTGGCTGTGTGCTCATCACACAGCAAGTATGAAAATCTCCTCAAACAGCTGCAATTGAACTCGGGTCACACAAGAGGAGAGCCTTGCTTTGGTACATCTCCAAGCCTTCCTGACAGCAGGCTGGGGCTTAAGGGTAGAAGAACACAGGGCTAGGAAAAAGCATGCTATATGCAATTGCCTTCATGATGTCACAATGTCAGGAAGGCAGTACACAAAGCACTTCCAGACTTGAGTCAGAGAACAAAAGTGTGAAGCTCTTTAGTACATGGTCTTACTCCATTTCATATCCACAGGCCCCAGAGGTGCTGTCAGGTAAAGAGCATGAGTCACGGGTACCTACAATATCCCTTCTCAGCAGTCTTTATCCATCACTGCCACTGCTCCTCTGCTAAACAGCCAGAAAGTCCTGGAGAAATATTTTGTCCACATTTCATCTGCACACACTATCCAGAGACGGAATTCTAAATATAATCCCTTGCAGATGCCTGTCCCTGGGACAGAAGTCCCCATTCCTTCATGGAAAGCATCATGGTGCACCTAGCACAACTGCTTCTATCAAGAGCCATCTCTGTTGAGGTGCCTGCTCCAGATGCAGGAATCCTTTGGAAGCAAGCCCTGGTTGCTCTTCCATTTTCCCCGCAGCCTGCATTTGCATTCAGACTCTGTGTAACTTTGAATGCTGGCTAGAAAAGGCTGATACCAACACACCACAGGTTTCTTAACAAAATAAGACAATTCTGCCTTTTGGAAGTCTTGATATGCTCTTTTGATCCAAACAGACTTTATTGCTAGTAGCATGGAGTAGATCTTCCGTGACTGTAAATGGACAGTGACCTGTTGATTTTCTTGGATTATCAATTATTTACACCATCCAAAGATCCTGCATACCATCCAAGCAGCATTTTATGCACTGTTCTGCATTTCATGCACTCTCTTCCCCAACAAGGTCAGGTATCAGGACTGTGAGAACAGTCAACAGGAGTTGAGATGGTTTTAAACTGGGCATCTTGGCTTCCAGGAAGTAAAAAATTATTTGTGTAAAACTGCTTGGGCATTTGGTTCTCAAATAAGCAGCCTAGAAGAAACTAAGGACTTTTCTGATCTGAAACTGTTAGTGCTTGGCGTTTAAAAAAGCTCTTCAGAAGGCACCTGACAAATTACTTCATTGAGATTTGGGGGGACTTATGGGAATGCTTTTCACGTAGTTGTTGAAACAGAGGTGCTCACAATTTTCCTAGGAAATATGTCAAAATTAATCAAATAATTCCAGGAACAGAAGAATGCTGCAGCCAGGTTCCTTATTCATCTGTGTCCAAAGGTTGGACTCTTCCTTGGTATGAAGCAGGCACAAGCCATGGCTGACATTTCCCTGCCCCTGAGACTGTCATGACACCTCTCTCCCAATTGCCTCTCTCTCCAGCCTCTTAATGGCCCATCTCTGTTTTCTTCCCCTCCCCCACATATATAACTTAATTGAATTTGGTCAAAAAGATATTTTCAGCCACCTGTCAAATGCGGATTACACTAGTCAGGATATCTCAAGTTATACTGGAGGAAGGACACACCTGCACCAGAGGCCAGATTTTAGCAGCATGCTGAAAACTCCCCAAAATGTTCAGTACCTGCACTGATGGAAGCCTGAAGAAGAGCTTCATTACACCCAAACAGTACCAAGTGTTCCAGAGTGGTACCCCACAAAAAAGAGCACAGTCCTGTGCAAATCCTGTGCCCTATAGACTGTCTGAGCCCCAGCCCAGCACTCCAGAGCAGCTGTACACTCCAGAGGCAGATACTCCAAGCTGCAGTTGAGGAATAAACACCCCTTGAATGGAGGTCCACCTGTCACTGCAGCAATGGGCTGAAAGCAAGGCACAGGGCACTTGCACACGCACAAAGGTGGGGAAGGCAGTATGCAAAGCTCACCTACCTGTGAGAAGATTAAATCTTAT
Organism: Phainopepla nitens; assembly: GCA_013400175.1. Lineage (NCBI taxonomy): Eukaryota > Metazoa > Chordata > Aves > Passeriformes > Bombycillidae > Phainopepla > Phainopepla nitens. The sequence continues at coordinate 295,897 of VXBQ01009335.1, forward strand.
CCAACAGGCCACTTACATCCTCCTGACAGTCAAGCTTCTACCATATAGCCAGCACAGTAAATGAGATTTCAATGTGGGCAAGCAGGAGGCCACTCACAAGTCTAGAAGTAAGGGGGTTTATTTCTTATGAGCAGCTAGATAGCAGAAGTGCCATGGTCATTCTTTCTAATTTCAGGGACCTTTTAAATAAAGTTCCACTCCAGAAGCCAAGCATGAAAGGAGAGGAATGAAAACTCTTTGATAGATAAGATATTACAAGAGACTGTCAGAAGCTTGCTAGGAGAATGAAGTAACACTCTGGATACTGTCATTGAAAACAATAATGAAAGAGTACACCATTTTCTTAACTGAACTACTATCAAATCTATGTTACTGCCACACAACATATTTTTTGTCCAAAAGTGCCAATTTCAAGCTATGACTATTGATCTCTATCTAACACTCAAAATTAACTGCACTGCTAAGGAAAAGTGGCACCAAATCGTTTGAGAACATCAAACAGTAAAAAGCCAATGGGGTCAAATCAAGGTCAGAATTTGATGAGTAGGGTGTCAGAAATTTAATCCATTTTGTCTGAGATAATGTATAGCGCCCGTATTGGGTGGTTTTTTTCCTTTCTTTTCTGTAATTTTTTTATGCTAGCTTCTCTCAAAAATATCACAAAACCAGACCTCAACTTTTTTTTTATGAACTTTTTTCCATGACTGGAGAGAGAAAAGATTAAATGGACTGCAACACAGATGGCAATTATGCCTCTGTTTATTTCCTAATGAGTCACAAGATTATTTTTTGCCTTCTGCCACATCATTTCAGAATACAAGAAAACCTTATCTCGAAGGAGACTTGAGGAGACAAAATAACACTGTTAAAAGTTCCAGTCCAGCAAGACACTGAAGCGTATTTAAGAAAAAAAAAAACAACCAAAAAGAAGAAAGGAAAAAAAAACCGCCCCAAAACTTTAACCACAAGTCCCATTCACTTAAACTCAGAAATGATGGGTAAATCTGTTCCACCAACTGGTGAATGTGGTGGCTATCAAGTTCATTAGTGGTCTCATGACAAAATATTCAACAGCTCTCAGTGCCACGTTCATGTACAAGTCAGCATTTGGAGAAAGTTAATTCCCTAACTGTGGCTAGAGAAGGCTTCTCCTGTGCCCCCCACCAGAGCCATCTGTGCCCTTTAACAGCTTCCCACATCACCCCGCCTGCCCCGGCCACTCCCCAGCCTCGGACAGCTGACAGAACTCCTTTCCAGCCTGGGAGCCGAGCCGGAGAGCCCCCACTGGAGGCAGCACGGCTGTGAGCACACTGACCCTGCGCTGCCGGGCCCTCAAACTGCCTGGGGCCACTTGCTTCTGAAACCCGGGCCGAGTAACCAGTTTGATAGTGGCAACACCGTCTGCTTCTCATATCACAGTCTAGTAATTAGCATGCTCTTGAAAAGAACCATGAGATATGTATTCATCAGTTCAAACCCTTGTCTCTCACCTCCTCAAGAAATGCCTTCACCGCAGGGTTTTGGATAGGGGGACTCCTCTCCAAACAAAAAATCAGGCTTTGATCCTAAGAGGGCTGAATCCTCACAGCCTAGTGATCAGGACACATGGCTGAAAGAGAAAAATCCTTTATCTGAGAACTTTTCATATGTTTTAGGCAGTAACTGGGGGTGGATAATATGAATTTGGATCCTGTCAGGAAGAGTCTGAGTGTGACCTCCCACCTCCTACCAGAATACAAAATATGCAAAAGAGGATCCATTTTAAAGGGAGAGCAAGACGTACACTCCTTTCTGGAACAGCACTACCTCCGTGCTGGAACACACTTGCCTTCTTCAGTAGTAGGTAAAGACATCCCTACTCAGGAGCTGTCTGGTGCTTCAGAAACGCCCACATCCTCAGGACATTTCTATTTCCCAGCTCTAGAGGCTCCCCTTCAGTGTCTGGAGATTTCTACTGCCTCTGGTGAGCCTCAGGCTTATCTATCCCAAGGAAGTTCAAAGACAACACAACTGGTGTGGTAAAGACAGGGCACAGCTAGGTTGAATAATTTGCTACCTAAAAATGCTTCTGACAGATGGCAAGGCTGTTCTGGAACACTGTGAACATAACAGATTTTGGGACAGGGTGCTGAAGAGAACTGATTTTAGTGAAAAGTTGGATTTTTATCAAAATGACCTTTTCCACTCCAAGTGCCTGCTTTGCATAGAAAATTGCAAAGAAAACTCCAAAATTTGATAAGAAATTGAACATCCCAGTGACTTAACTAGAGTTTTGGGTTGGATGTCACTATCCTCCATGGCCCATCAGCTGCAGCTGGGCTCCATGTTGCCAAATGTTCCCATGATGCATCACAACAACACAAGAAAGCAAAAAACCATCATTCTCAATTAAAAAAGCTCAGAGTTTAAGGAGGAGGATGGACCATTTGCCCCAAACATTCGCAAATTCCTTAATCTGACATGGAAACCAGTTGCTTTAATGTTGCTCCCCTCGCCCTCAAAAAACACTCCTACAATATTCACAATCCATTCTAATTACCAAGGCATTTTCAGGCTGTATTCCTAAAGAAATGAGGCTCAGTTGTTGGCACTATTCTCCTTTTATCTGTCCAATGGTCAGTCCTGTGTCCCTTCCCTTCCTGTCTCCCCAACGCCTTCAGAAAGTACCCGACAGACAGGGAAGGGGGAAGGAGCTGTGAGTGCTGGGTGGGAAGAGTAGATATAAAAATCTTTAGCTCTGTTTTGATACTTTGCAACCACAGCATAGATCTACATAGCAGATCAGCAAGTCTCTGAGGTTTGAGAGGAAACACTGCCAAAAGATGGTATTTCTTTCCCCTTAAAAAAAAAAAAAAAAAAGAAAGTTGAAACAGTTTATTACTAGGTGTTGTATCGCATCTCAAGCTTTCAGTTTCAGTACTTATGTGACGTATATACCAAGTGGAGAGGGATCTTACTAAAACCTTCCAGGATGAAAACCCTCCCACCAGCCAGTCTAGACATTCTCTAGCAAATACAAAAGTGGGATTAGATGGTGTTGCTATTCTGACCCTAAACAAAAATAATATAAATTAAATAATAAAAATTAATTAACAGAAAAAACAGCTAAATCAGGTGAACATTAGCTAAAACAAAGCTTAGTTTGAGATGGTAAAATGCTACAATACAGTTTAATGAGGTAAATCCATTAAAATACCAATACTTTCTAAAACATGTATTGAAGTATATTTTTGCCTTAGGATTATGCAGAAATTCTTTGTAAGAAAACTTGATTTTCTAAATTAGAGTGGAAAACAACTTATTGGCTTCTATTTGGTACTTAGCTTTCTACATATCTAGCTATTAAAATAAGAGCTTACTGAAATTTTAGTGTCTTCTTATTCTCTTGGCTTACTTTAGACTCCTCTTCTAAAATCTTTCATTTCAGTGAGATGAAAATTGTTGATTTCTGATACTTTAATACATGTTCTAGGAAACAGAATCATGGAGCATGAGGAGACACTTGAGCTAAATTATACACATCTGTCTCTCCAAGAAAAGGTTTTCTATTTGTGTTGGAATGAACTTTTTTTTCCAATACCTGGTAATTCTCTTGGTTTCTACATACATATTCCACAGAAGAGGCAAAGGTTACTGGTGTATAGCATTACTTCTGTACGATGCTGGATGTTTTCAATTAGGCACTCCCACAATGATTTCCATATCTAGCCACTTGCTCTTCTTATTTCTTGATAAGTGATGGCCTTATCAGGAAGACGGGGGCGAGTCTGTTACTGCTTTGAGTAAACAGCCTAAAGGTCATTTTAGATGTTGGCTTTGACACTCTTGGTTCAGTAGACACCCACCATAGCTGTCACCAGTATGCTGAAGTTACCCTCACGGAAAAATAGCCTTTCAGTGGGTCCTGTTGGCTCTTCAAAAGAAGAGACCAGCAGTGGGCACTTAATGATGAAATGAGGAAAATTCTGTCAAATTCCCCTCCAAGATACCTGACAGAGGCATTTGGTCTGAGGTCAGGATCCAAGTGCTGGAGGGCTTCCCTGAGGTCTGCTAAGGTTAGGGGAAGTCCTTCAGTTAATGGGGTCTCTGTGTGTCCCAAAAGTGGGACAGATGTGGCACCCTGTGTGTTCCAAAGAGTGCCACAGTTCTCATCAGTGCTCAAGGACCTGTTAAAGGAGGTTTCCCCAAGAAGTGACAGCAGCAGAAGACATCCCAGCTACATGGGCACAACTGACTTTAGCAGGTGTGGCTATGTACACTGGAATGAGAGGGATAAAACCATGGCTCACATGGCACCCCCACTTGAGGTGTCCACCTGCAGAGCTGTCACACACCCCACTGTCCTCCAGCCCAGGCTTCTGCAAGTACCATTTCTCTCCTGCTCCCATAGGACTGAGCAGCAGAAAAGTAGAAGGCACAGCTTTGCTGAAATAAATGCATCCACTGCCGGAGTGTGTTGGCAGCGCACATCACCACTATGCCTCCATCAGTAAAAGGTCGTGCCAACACTATACTTTTGGCCACCTTCTCCCACACACTCTTCAGCATGAAAGCAGGAAGAACCCAGCAGACAGATCTAAAGATACTAAAATCCTGCAAAAGAAGAGTTGCATGACTAGAGCTAAGATCCAGAGCAAAGGCCAAAGCACCCACAGAGCTGATACAGCAATATGCCTTGTATTGACAACTCTACAGACCGAGCAACGCATATTCCACAAGGGATACCATCACCCAAGGCAATCCAAAGAATAATTCCTGAAGTCCTTTCAGGAAAATTCCCACAAATAAAAGTAATTTTCTTGTCAAAATTAGGTACTTCGGGCTCCTAGACTCTCATTTTAGGCACCTGAAGAAAAAGTATTTGAAAAGACTGTGGAACAGGCGACTCTCACTGAAGTCCCATGTACAGAGTTACTGTGGATTCAGGCCCCCAGGATGCTATTCTGTTCCTGCCTGGTGCTTCACCTCTCTCCCCTCACACCAGCCTGCAGGCATCTCAGACACTTCTCCCCAGACTGAACACAGCACCTCCAGCAACTGAGGTACAGTGTCAAATCATTCATCCTGCTGGAACAGACCATCTGTGTCCACCTTATGAAAGTGGAAAGCTACAGCACAGTCCAACCCTCATTGTCCAGCTGGACACAGGTCTGAGGTTCTCCGAAAAAGTGAAGGGACAGCTTGCACTGATATATACCTTCTTTTTTCTGCAAAGAGAGGTACATGCTAATATATATGCTGTTAAATTTCTAAATGAAGTATCATCTTTGCCTCACTTCTGTGCAGCTAAAAAAGAGAAGAGAGAAAGCAGAACCATGATGAGCAGCTACAGAAGACAGCAAATACATGTGTGTTCTTCCACAATGATGCTGTCTTTTCAGAGCCAGACACTCAGGTTACTGCATCTACCAGCCCTTTTGCTTCAAGACATACATGACAGTTGCTACCAAAACATCCCGTTCTTCTTTTCCATCATGCCTTGTTAAATCCAGCTGTAGCCATTGTGACCTCTGGCACTGCCCTCACAATCAGCACGGGCTGTTCTGCTGCCCTTAGAGATGAAACTTCTGTTTTTTACAGGAGATTCCTAGCACAATTCACTCTGAACGGCATTATCATGCAGCTGCTAATAGATAAAAACTACTGAGTTCCATTGCTACATCCCACTGCTCTTTTTCCCTCTCTTCACTCCACAGCAAACAAGGCTTCAGAGCTCAAGGCTTCAGAGATCCTTGCTAAAGCAGTCAAGCCCAAGTTGCACAGAGCCCTGTATGGTATTGTATAGGCACAGTCAGAGCTACTTTCTCCAGACACGGGGCTCCATTTTCCAGTACATAATTTTCACTTTGTGCTAAACAGACAACAGAGTGTGAAAACTCCCTTTTTTTGGGTTTGACATTATCGTACAGACAAGAAAACCATCTGCAGTTTTCAGCTTCAGCTTTTGCTCCAAGTTGGGATCTTTCTGTTACTTTTCCCAATACACTTTCAAGCCCAGACACTAATTCAGTCTACTCTCTATTTCAGCTGCTCTGCTACTCCATGAGCAATGTCTGCTTTTTAGCACGATGCAGGAGTCACTAAACAGCACCTGAGTAGGGTGCTTATAATCCCAGGATGCCATACCACAAAGCAGGCTCCTTGAATGCAGTGCTTACCCAAAAAAAGGGCATGAGCTTGCCAGCTGCACAGCCCAGCACTGCTCTTTCATGAAGGGTAGAATAGCACCGGTGGAACTTCTCTGCAGTCCAATATCACAACCTGTCATCTCTTCCTTGCTAAAGGAATCTGGGTAAAGAAAACACAAGCTGTATTTAAGCAATAATACCTTCTGGGAATGTCTAGCAACAACTGCTCTGAGGAACAAGCTGTGCCTCTGGTCCTTACCCTCACCACTCAACATTCTCAGGCTGACTGAGTTAAAATAGCTGACTTAAAAGTCATAATTGCTATTCTCAACAGTAAAATACTTTTTTTTTTTAATGTACCTTTTAACATGCTGCAAAGTTAAACATGGCTTGCATGTTGCCATGGATATGATTTCACGTTTATAAGACTGGTCTTTCCTGGCAGCTAAATGCCAGCATGGGAAGAAATAGCAGAATGGGGTTTTGTTTGGCATTTTGCTTTGTTTAGGATAGCAGCTAACTACTTTTCTTATTAACAAGCTTTTGATTTTACTGGAGTTTCTCCACAAACAGAGTTCATCTCATTGGCATTAAACACATCACAGCAGATCCTCCAGTCTGTGTGAGCAGAGCCCTGACCTCTGTGGCACTACTCATGAGAATCAGGGTATAGGGTCAAGCCTGAGTATGTTTCCACATCTGCCATGGCTGATATCAGACATGAAAACATCCTTCATCTCTGCTTGCTTCATCTCTCAACACACAGAGCAGGGGTTGAGCTAGAACTAACCTTTATTCAGAATAAAAACATTATTAATTCTAACTAAAATAAGGTACTGAAGTTAGGTTTTCATTTGAGGAGAGGAGCAGTTTCATTCCTTAGGGTCTCAGGAAGAATCTCCAAAATGGAATTGCTAAATTTGTATCAACTTCAAATCAGCTGCATTCATGCAGAAAGGCTAATGGAGCAAGAATAAAACCCAGACTGGCAGGAAGGTGTTACCAGTTCAGAATACCAAGTCTAAAATGCCTCCTTCACATCCACACCTAATGATTTGTGCCCACATCTATTGCAAAGACTGTGTATGTATCTCTAGCCCTGCTGCATGACTAAATGTGGCAAAAGTCACCTGGTCTTCAGTGGGATGCCATTTCACCCCTCAGTGAATGAGCCCAGGGATAACTTTTGCCTGCCGGTTGGTTACACGCAGGATTGTATCAGCTCAGCTGCTATCACTAGGAAATCTGCAAATAAGATGTAATTGCACAGACAAATCTGGGAATTACACCACACCATGTCCCTCCAAATCACGCAGCCAGAGTGTTTACCTCTGTCTGTGTGTTGCTGTCATGAAAAATTCTGTACCTATTTCAGTGTCAGAGATAGATATCAGTCAAACCTGACTTCAGCTTTTGAAGTGGGTGGAGAGCAACACCGCCCCTCTCCTGTGCTGGAGCCTGCAACTAAACTGCATTTTACTCACAAACATATCTGTAGTTCTGCTGTGTTCTGACTTTTAAAAAAAAATCTCATTGGACAGACACCACCAGCAAGTTTCTCCACTCTGTGGAGTGTCTTCACAGCCCTCCCACATAGTGAAAATGACTCAGACTAAACTACTAAATTTAGGGCATTGGTATTCTATGTGTTACGCTGGTGTTCATACAAGTAATGCCTTAAACAGTAAATTTCTGAATTAAGCATTCAGGCATCTTTTCTATGCTGCATTTGCCACTGAAACAGAACGGCAATGAAGGTGGGCTGAGGAGGAGGTTATTTGGATCATGATTTGGCCTGTGTTTTGGCTAGAGCTATATGGGAATTTGAATGAGGTTTGCATGCACTTTTAGAAGTATCTAATGACCCAATATCATGATGTTTGATCTCAAGTGATAAGATCGTGCAAGATTAGCTGCCTTTGGGAGATTCCCTTCATCTCAAGCAAGAGACAGCAGGCTTTGACTCACAAATGGGGAGGATTTCTCTTGGGATGACTAGACCAATTCCCACTCCTCAGCATCCAACTCACCCATCTTTGTGATGTTCTCCTCCTGAAAGGATGGTTCATGAAGCAGCTGCTGAGCTGCTGGTTGCAAATCCACGCAGTCAACTATATCAGTACTTCTGTAACTCAATATAAAATACAGAGACTTATTGAAAGTTTTTAATTTGCAAATCTGACCCTGCTTCATGAGCAACAATCATCCACGTAGCAAGGACAAGGTAGTCTGGAAGAAACCCACGATGGCCATGAAGTTATGTGGCTATCACCAGCAAGTCAGGGCTTTGCAGACAGATTGGCCATGTGGTCACCACCCAGAAAAAAGGACAGCAAGTCCTGGCCCTATGAGGAGCAGAAGAAGCAATAAGAGGGATGGGATGAGAAGGGGAAAGGGAGAATGAGGAGTGCTAATGAATCTTGTCAGTTGAGGCACTCTTTCCTCTCTGCTTAAAATCAGTGTGAGCTCAAAGTCAGGCCAGAACCTGGCCAAGAGACCACCCTCTCCTTTAGCGTGACCACACCAACTGCTGAAGGCAGTGAGAGTTTATGTGGGTATCTCAGGCAAGGACACGGAAGCAATGACTCATCTATTAATGAACTTTGGTTCTTGATTTGGTTGCCAGGTGCCTCCAGAAAGGCACAGTTTTCTTAAATATTTGTGGTTTTTGAAACTGCTGAATAATCTTTACAAATACAGTTCATGATCCCGATTAAAATCCTGCAATTGCTAGGAGCGATCTGAGCTGTTTACACTGCACATTTCTATCACACGCCCTTTTTTCCTCATCATTGGAGAAGAACTCTTCAATAAAGTTTAAGTTCATGCAAAAACATTTTAACACTTTCACATAATCTGTTGTAGCTTTCAGGAATGCTTATACTGGTCTGATACACAGTATTTCAACCTGGGAAGCTGGGCATTCTTGTCTGAAGTTCTGCAGAGCAGGTAAAGAATAATTCTTTTCAGTAAACCCCACAACTTTTTCTTGTATGACAATCTGTCCTAAGGAAAATTTCCATAGTACAATGTCTATCCTTGTCCTGACCCCACCCAAGAAGCAGTGATCTTGAAAGACCCCAAAGTGGCCACTTAAGAGAATCCTAAAAACCCATGCCTACAAGTGATCTGGAGGGATTATTTAATCTCTTTCCTTGCTTTAAAACAGAATAAATAACTTTGACCATCTCTGAAAAACATTAATCACACTTTTTGTTGCAAAAATTCAGACAAGAATATGCCACTTCCTCCCTAGGTAACCTATGCCATGATTTTATTACTCATGCAATTAGAGAACATTTTCCTAACACTTGAGCTGTGTTTCTTCACTTTATCACCTCATATTCGTCCAACCAGGCAACTTTGAGTGGGTCAAATTATCCAGTTTTATCCCTCAGATTTTAACTGGTAGCAGAGTCAGATAATATAGTGAAGGAAAGATGTTGAAAGCCAAGATCAAGAGAAATACCAAGATCAGAATACCTGTATGATATCTACTGCATACTAGTTGCCCTATAAACTGAGAAATTACATTAGTTAAATATTAATTACTCTTGGAAATTACATTTTTAAATCATTTTAATTTAGGTCCATACAAACTGTCTGACAAATCTGTTCCACTTTCTGTCCAGGAATCCAAATCTCCTTCTTGAGTGGATTCCCAACTTCATTAACACTTCCTTCTTTAGAATACTTAAAGGGGACTTGTGAAAAAGATAGGGACAAACTTTTAGCAAGCCTGTAAGATAGGACAAGGCGTGATGTTTTTAAACGAAAAGAAGGCAGAATTAGACTACATGTAAGGAGGCAATTTTTTACAGCTAAGGTGGTGGAACAATGATACAGATTGCCCAGAGAGGCAGTGGATGCTCCATCCCTGGAAACATTCAAGGTCAGGCTGGACTGGGCTCTGAGTCACCTGATTTAGTTGCAGATGTCCCTGCTCACTGCAAGGGGCTTGGACTAGATGGTATTTAAAGGTCCCTCTCAACCCAAACCACTCTGTGATTCTGTAGACAAGTAAATCTTCCTGGGTAAAACTCAGTTAAAATATCTCCCTAATAACTTCTACCTTGTGAAACAGAGTTGCCTTAATATATCCTACCATGGTGATACATTAAGGGGCCTTTGGTGTATTGCCTTTCCAAGCAATAGCCACATAAACTGTCCCTTGCCACTAATAAGTGCTTCCAAGAGTTGCACAAAAGCATCTTTCCACTTGTCACAGGCAGGTGGCTTAAATTACACCCACCTGTCAAAGAGGCTCTGCTCTTTTTCTTTCTATCCTCACCCAGACAAGTCTGTCATTCATTATTCCACAACTTCAGGACAAGTATGGATAACACTTCTCCATTTCTCCAAGCCTGTCCTTACAGAATGAGCTGTATGAATGCTCCAGATCCTGTGACTGATCCCAGCAAATTTCTAACAGATCTGTGAAATATTTAATTTGACTCTATTGCTACAACGTCAGGTCCTTTTCCCATATTTGTACTGATGTTGCCTTCTTAACCTTCCAAAGGTGCTGCTGTAATATTCACTCTTTTAAGCCTTTGCAATGACATCTTTCAAACGGAACATAAAGGTCCTTTTCTCACTAGGTTGGTGAAGGTTGCACTGTGATAGAGCCCTATTTCTTTATTTCCAAACTTTTGATTTAAAAACGAAGTGGTTTGGTATTCCTGAACTGAAACACTTAATTTCAGTGAGCTGAATCAAAGCAAAATATTTTGATCTGATCCAGTTTGCCTTCAGTATGTCTCATGTGTCTAAAGTGAGCCTCTCTGTCCAAGCTTTTTCCCATGAGCTAGCACCACAGTAGGTAAGAAGAGAGACTGCAACACACCCTTGGTTAGATAATGAAGAGATGGGAGTGGCTGTAAGAAATAATCAGGATACAATGCTTCCGGTCCCAAAAATACCACAGCAGTTCACACAAATGGCTCAGACTCAATATTAAGTAACACACAGCAACCCCGCTCAACAAACTGTTTTGAAATGGATCAAACTGACTCAAAGCAAAGTATTTCAGTAATACCCTCCTTGTAAGTCTTCCTTAAATTTCAATCTCACAGAATTTTTGCATAAAAGTCACTTGAACACCAAGTAGTTTTTAACATAATATAATTAGCAACTGTAGAAATAGATCAGTCATCATGACTTGCTGCACAGGAAGATCAGAATACTGATTCATACATACTTTATATACATTGAATTGCTTCAGAAACTCACTACTTTTACATCTTCTTCGTACCATGACAGTTCAAATGGAGGTCTTTCCTCTCCAATGGTTTGCACATGATGGGAAGTGATGCTAATCATGAGAACCATCAGAAAATTCTTCAGAGCCAATTAGATGGCATCAGTCACAATGATATTAGTCATCCACTCCTCAATCTGAGGAGAAGGAACCAAAAATTGTCATTCATCTGCTCCTGAAGCTGCAAAAGACATGAGGGAAGTGTACTATTCCCCATTCTTTTTGCAATCATTGTTACACAAAGTGACACAAGCTGCTATTTTCTGTTCCTTTTCTAGGAGAATGGTGGTTACTCTCTGTGCAGGTTACAAGAGAGATTTTGATCTCATTTAACTGCTTCATGTTCCCTCTGCTCTTTCTTGATCACCACGTGACCCAGAAAGAAAATAAGACCAGAAAATGTTGCCATTAGCCTGATGCCATTAGCTTCTGCAGCTTTTAAGGGCAAAATGAGTGAGATGTGACTGCTGGTTAACAGTGACAGAGGACAGAGCTGTCATACATGGTGCCATGACCCAGCACACCAGTGAGAATAATTAGAAAAGCATGAGAAGTGGTAGCCAACATATGGAAAAGTGGATACTGAAGGAAAATTTTCCAAAAAGCTGGTAGTGAAGCGTCAGAAGATGCTAATTGCAGAGGGTTCAAAGTGGAGTAAGAAGAGATGGAGGAATAACACTGCAGCAGAGAGACAGACTGCCCTGGAGCAGCCCATCTAACAAACCACACTACTGGGATCAATAAGTACCAATGATCTCAGTGAGCTGTGAGGTGGGGGAAGTCCAGGAGGAATGGATAAGAGGAGAGGCTGATTTTTCCACAGAGGGATGGTTTGAGAATCCCAGAGATGCTGGTGTAGCAATCTATCACCTTCACCCCAGCCAGGAGACCAGACAACCCAGCAGCCCTGGTGAGCACAGAGAGATCTCTGTGATGATCTTCCTCCAATGTGAGAGGCACCTTAGAAGCACTCAACAGGTACATACATCTCCAAGGCACAGGCTGGCCAGCTCTGGAAATATCAACTCTTGAAATCCCTCCAACACTGTGTTTTTGGAAGACAGAGGTAGTAAAAAAGAGGATAAAAAATGAGAAATATCAACCCTTCTAACACAGGGGTAAACAGAGCAAGTTAATAGTCAAGTAATATTCTTGAGAAGGCAAAGAAAGATCTGTGGCTGAGAAGTTGAGATGCATCTAGCACATCTGGGAAAACTCTGCCAAGGTTTTCATGGCATCTGGTCCTCTGGGATGACATTTTGCCTTGCTGCCCAGTTAGAATTTGCCCCTGAAAGATTTAATGGGCTAGATACTCAGCTAGAGCAAACTGTACTGCTGTTTTTTAGAAGCAGGACGATTCTGAGCAGGAGAGAGTTATGCCCCAGATCTCAGACTGGTAGGATGGTTTTCTCAGGAGAGCTATATCTGAGAGCCTCACAATGAAAGGAAATGTTATCCATGGCATGAAACTCCAATTCAACAAACAAATTGGAAATTGACTTTACAAGAAGTCATATTAACAGATGGTACCAAATCCAAGTGGCAAAGATCACAATTATTTCTTCACATTTCCCATTTTGTCTTTTGTGTGTGTGTGTGTGTGTATGCTTCAGCCCCAGAGAAATAGATTATAACTCAAGAAGTGGAGCTAATTAAACTATAACATACTAGAAGGAGATTTGGCTATGATGATATATCTGGAGTGTGGTACAGCAAGATATTCCTCTGTAAACACTGAGATACCTTCCCAGGATTTCTCATAATTATGAAATAATTCAGAGTATCTCCAGAAGTCTTAGATTTGAATGCCAACCCTAAAGCTAAAACATGCCTGAACTAGATAAATCAGATAATCTAAGACCATATTTATATATCTATAAAAAGAAGATGAAGAAGGACAACTGGAATAGTAACTGCACCCTGCAGTTGTTGCTAGGCCTCAGCTTTCTACATCCAGCTGCACTGAATCCAGATTCATTCTCTTCAAGGGATGGTATCTAAGACTCCCTGATTTGGTTTTCACACTGTCCAGCAGAAATAAATTGATCACAGTGAAATAAGTCTCAACAGCAGCCCTCTTTTTCTCAGAGAGAGACAGATCTTCCAGAAACTGTAAAGATAGAACTTCAATTTTATTCCATTGGGCAATTATAACAAATGCCTTTTTTGCACCATGCTAACAACATAAAAGGTCTCTAACTCTTGAGGTGGCCTCTGCTTTGCTTGGTGAATGAATGAAGCAAGAGGAGTTGATGTACCCCACAGGAAGGGGAACAAACTTTCAACAAACTTTCAGTGCAGAACATCTTCACACCAGTACACTTCTCTCTTCTCCAGCCTCTAACTGACCTAGACATACTGCTGGCAAAAGAAAACCAGGGCTGAGGTCTCTGATAGATGAACTTCACTAGCACCTTCTATTAGTCTTTAAGCTATGTCCAACCTAGTTCTCCAATCCTAGTTGTCTGTGCACATCCTGCCAGAAGTTACAGCTGCCCCTGCAGAGTCAGCAAAAGGGAATGTCTCTGTGTGTCTCATCATGCAAGAGATGCTCACTGAAGACACGGCAAAGAGGAGCTCTGGGCATATGCAGTATGCTCAAGCATCTGCAGCAAATCGATCTGTCTGTGGGCAACAGATGCCTTTGCAGACATGCAGCACTCCAGGCTCTTTTTATGCTCATTTGCATTTAAATACTGCTAATTGGAACTCAAACTCATACTTCCCTGGCTCTGAGCAAGAAAAGCGTACACCTTTAGCCTAGAGGTAATGCCTAGGCTTAGCTAATTGTCCTGGCTCTCTCCACCACCAACAGAGACAGGCAGTGCTGCTATGTGATTCACTCTCCTAAATCCACAATGAATCACTCTGGCCACCTTCAGTGAGAGGGAGACACACAAGAGTGCCCATACATGTTCCTTAGACTACAGACCCAGCCTCCAGACAGCTCAAGAAGGATAAGATACAGCCTGCCTGAATGGCCTTTTCTTTTGAATGTGTCCAGTGGTCAAGGCAAACAAAAAAGGAACACGGACTGTGGCTTCTAGACACAATAACACCTTACAAAGATATCATGAAAGCAGTAATCCAAACACACCAGTATTAATTACAGTAACACAGTCGCAGTTCCTGTAGAAGTCAACAGCTGTTCCACATGAAACTCAAGTGTGCCACAGCCTTTGTGCAGATGTGTATCACACGTCTGCCCACTGTGAAGGCCACTGCCAGTTCACATGCCATGTATGTTTTCATCCAGAAAAGAAATGAAGTGATTGATACAAGGGTCTGGAAACCAGTTCATGAGATTCTTTCTGCATGATCCTGATGTCCTACAGGAAACTTCCTGTCCATACAAACACATGTAACCTCATGCTTTCACCATAGGTTTCATTTATATCCTTTGCTTGGCTTCTGCAGTACTTTTAAACCTTCCAGAGAGGGTCTGCTTGGGCCCAAGCTGCACTTCTGGGGAAGTGGCAGGGAAGAACAAGGCTCTGCCAGTGGGAAAGCAGATAGACTCTCCTGCTGGTTTCAAAACTTCTGTGGGGGCACACCAGGCCGGGCAGGCTGCCAGGCTTCTCTCAGCAAGAGCTGCATTGCCAGAAAAAACCCAAGGGATCCACTACATCATACAGAGGCACAATATTTAGATGCACAGATGTTGTGCTCCAGTGTTCCCAGAGCAGCTGCCCTTCTTGCAGTGAGGGTTCTGCCATCTCCATGAGAGGGCTGTTAAAGGCCCATTGGAATAGGCCCAGGCACTGGATCAAATTTGACTGGCTCTGAAACATTCAGCTGTGTGGTGTGACATGTCCCTTTATCTCCTTGAAGGAATGGGATTTTATGCATTTTCATTCGAAACACATAGAGCGGGTAGCTAGATAAAATACAGCACAGTCAGGCTCTGAAAAAACTTCTTGCAGGTGTGAAGACTGCAAGTGACATACATCATTCTTCATTTAACACTTGGCTGATCTCTGACTTGTGGAATGTTCTCCCTCTGAAAAACCCTAACTATTCTTTTTACATGGGAATTTTGACCAGAGTCATTGAGATGTCTTTACACATAGATTTGACATAGAGATTACAATGGCAGTGAGATATTGATCTGGCTGGGCTTGTGCCTACCCTGTGGCTGAGGCAGAAGAGCAAATGTCTGTGGCAGCTATGTCTGGAAAGAAAAAGGCTTTCTGTTTGAGTCAGCACACTGCATCAGGTAGCCAGGAACTGAGTGCTCCACTGGGCTCCTGATGCTTATGACAACCAGCTTTGGAAAGATCAGTCACAATGAAGTGTATGCCACCAACTGAGACATGCTTATTATGCAATATAAGCTGAATGCTCTGAGAGCACTACTTACACCACTTGGTCCGGTACAACTCCCTGTAGGATCCTGTTTCCAAGGCTTATAAGCTAACCAGGCTGTCTAGACCAAGTTCTGTACGTGCTGTGGATAGATACACCACAAACCAAGAGTAGCAGGAGGACACAGTTTCTTCCCTGCAAGTACATCATAAATATTACAAATCAGTCGATGAACGATGGGAGAAGACTATCAAGAGTATGCAACAGTCGTGACTTACACCTACCAGAAATGTGTGCCAACACATCACATCAACTGACTTTCTTTTCACTTGGTCTGCATCTGACCTTGCCGTGTTCATTCCAGTAATAGAACAGCTTCAACCTCTAAGTTATCTTCCAAATAACATTTCTCAACTGATAACATGCTCCCACATTTAAATTAACCAAACTTTTAACAACACTTCAGCCTATTTTTTTCATACAGGTTTAATACCAGAATAGTTGGGAAAATGAAAGAGTATCTTTTCAATAAAAACGTGTTTCGCTAATTGACAGCACGTGTCAAAGTCAACAATCAAACAGCTCAGGCGATGCAAGGTAATGCATGTTTTCGTTCCAATTGTTGGTTTCTTAATTTAGCAAATAGGATTTTTGACTGCTTTTAAAGAGGAAATCAGCAAATCAATACTAAATTTTCTGTATAAGAGTCATAAAATAACTCAGATTACCACAGAAATAAATTTAAGCAAACTGGTGCCATAAATCAAGTAATTAGGCAGAAAGAATAATTTTATGTCTTCAAAAATTAATGATTTATGATACTATGTCATGTTTGGGACATAAATATTTATTATCTTGCATTTTCTGTTCCTTCACCCTTTCTAATAAAGGGCAATTCAGCCAAGTCCAAGTAGTGAACAGTAAGACAATATGATGTTGTATTTGCCTCTCCCTTGAGAAGCAGAAAGCACACTTTATGTCCAATTACTCCATGCCCAGGGAGCCCTGAAATACTGTGTACCTACAGCTATCCACAGATTACAGGATTAGACTCCTGGGTATACCCAGCAGCAGTCTAACAAATTTAAATTAAACTCCCCTAAAGTAGACAGAGGCAGTCTTTTTAGTCTTGCCCTACAGTACAGCAAGAATTGTATTGTGCTATGTATTTGCCTTATTACTTAGTTCTTCCTGCCAAGAAGCAAGTTTCCCTAAACACCAGAAGCAGAGAGAGAACTTTAAAGTTTAAATCCTTATGCTCTTTCAGCTGGACATCAGCAATATCCATTTATTCAACAACTCACAGTGCAAAGGGTTGTAATTTCCCTTCAGGACTCTAATCTGATAAGAAGCCAAGACTCTAGCCAAATCTCAGCAAAAAGAGAAAAAAAAATTCTGTCTTCCTCTTTTTTTTTTTTTTCCTTTGCTCACAGAACATTACCAAACTGGCCTTTAGTGTAAGTTCAGCTCACAGAAGCAGTTCTTGAAAGCCCACTGGTGGAGAGTGCATTTCCTTCTCCTTTTAGGTTGAAAAGGAAACTTTCTGTGAGTTTACTGTAATGGAGTATTTGTCTGTATCAAAAACACCCTGACCTCTCCAGCCACAAGATTAAATACCAGCAGCCCACTCTGTCACTAGTTCACTATTAGGAAATTACATGGGAGGAAAGACACAATTCACATCAAATTCACAGGGAGAAAAATAGAAAAAAGAAAAAAAGACATCGGTAGTGGTGGGAGTGAATGAACAAGCTTAATAATAGTAAAAAGGAAAATACCCTCTGGCCAATTGATGATAAAAGGTTACTTGAGGCAAAGGGTCAGATCCTGAGCAGTGCAAACTGGCCCAGCTTCTCCAACCTCAGCAAAGTGACAGTGATTTACAGCAGCTGCAAAAAGCCCCAGGAGACAGAAAAACCCAGCTATAAAAATGGAACTGGAGGCCCACATTTTGAAAAGCTTCCACTCACTTTTAGCACCAGACTGAGGTACAGAGGTGACTCTGAGGGTTTGTTTCTGCGGGGGAGCTCCTGTGAAGTAAGCTGAAGTGTGAATTTACACTGCATTTATTCTGGGTCTTAAGTAGGCTGTAAATTCACACCCAACCTATTTTACAGGGATTTCCCCAAGCAGATAAACCCTAAATTTGCCTCCTAATCATAGAGGTATACAAAATAAATAGATGCTTTTAAAACTGTAGACCCACAGAGGAATCTCTCTCTTGCTTGTAGGGGCAAGTGGGTACTGAATTGTATATTGTATTGTAGTCCTGCAAGCACATGGTGCCCTTCTTTCAACCACTGACCCCAAGGCCCCTCCAGTCATCTCTCTCAGTATCTTTTGAAACCCCTGGATCTGTTCCAGTTTCATGGCAGACTTCCATACCCCAGCCCCTGGCTTCTCCCTTCCCCATTCCAGTTCCACATATGGAGGTTCACATTTCTTTACCCTCAGGGCAAGCAGGAACTCCTCATCGTCCTGCAGAGGTGTTGTCTCTTATCAGTTTCCTACTTCTGAACCAACCTAAGCATCTATCTCTATCATTCACGCCTCACTCACCCCCAGAAGCACAGGATCCCTGGGTTAATGCACGTCCTTTGAAACCTCCTTCAGAGTAATAAGGTTAACTCCATGCCAAGAAATGCCAAGAAGCCGGGCAAGATTATTCACACTTTCTTGACTGAAAGATGCTTTTACACACAGCTGAACCTACCTTTTGCAGGAGCCAAGAGGAGGCAGCTGGTATGGTCACAGCTTCACCAGGGTCCTCAGGGCACGGATTTGGTCTTCAGCAGGCTAGAGTGACCAGCTTGAATGCCACAAGGCCTGGGCTCTTTCTCTGGGAGCAGCACTGAGGCTGTAATGGAGCTCAGCATTTATGCCTTGACTAATCTGGGATGTTGCACTGCTTGAACAGCTGCCTGTGCTGGCTGTGCTGGCTCAGGCATCAACTGAGTCCCACCTGTGGCCATACCACTCTAATACAGTGACAGCACTGTATCCTGAAGGATCCTTTCCAATAAGTCAATTTGGTAATATTCTCTGTCACCTGAAGCAAAGAACAGGTTTCTCAAAAGCAGCCTGGAATGCCTTCCTTCAGTGAAATGCCTTATTTTGCAAAGCATGAAAGTCTGAAAGTCAGTTAACACTCAGAAGTTTAAATTTTCAGGGTATAATTTCTTTCATTTGTAGCTTTCTCAGGCTATAGATTTTATATCATCTCTCCCTTACTGTTTAAAACTCTACAGCCAAGCTATTCTAAGTCCTTACTGAGGTAGCAGGGATAACCACCAGCACATTCCCTTAACAGGACACCCCAGAGAATTCAGTCACCAAAACACACTCACCAAGGCAAAGGAATAGTGCTATCCATATTATTTTAACAACCTACTATCCCCTGAAATCATTGGCAATACTAATCTATTTGTCTTGCAAGTAGACAAATGTACATGACTTTCCCAGGCAATAACACACTGATTAAACTTAGAGCATTTCAGGCAGATCATATTTCTCAAATAAAAATCAGACCTTATTAACCCTCAAAGGAAATTCCACATAAAAACACAGAATCAAAAAGCCAGGAGCATGTAATAATTCAGTCTGCATTTCAGTAAAAATTCAGTGATTCCTTTCAACTGTTCAGTTGCAAAGTTTTCAGAAGAACAGTGAGTTGTCCTTTGAGAGCTAGCCAGTAGAAGGACTATGGCTCTCCTTCTTACTTTGTCACATAGTAGGGAGGCCTTTATGCCCTGCTAAATGTAAAATATTTCAGAAAAACAAAACCAGGAAACAAACTAGGATTTGGTCAAGAGTTCATGCTGGCTGAATCACTGTGGTGTGGAAACCACCAGCTCTAAAGATGGAAAGTCCAGAGCCATTCATTATTTCAAAGAAAGAAAAGTAGTAAAAAAAAAGGAAAAGAAAAAAGAGGCCCTCAAGACCCATTTAGCTTGCTGGTAAGCTCCCCCAACACCTAAAACATAAAAGAGGCTACCTATCAACAGATGGCTTGATCTTTTTCCTCTTCATCTCTCTCAGAGCACAGCCAGCAATTTTGATCTGCACCATAGTTTTTCATATAGGGTGCAGTGAGAATTGTTTAAATGTCACTCTCTGACTCAACATGCAGAAATGCTGTAGGGTCAGGGCACTGCTTCTTCCCTCCACATCCTGCACCTATTGCCCTCTTCAGCCTTTCCCTGAGGAAAAAAAAAAATCTACAGACTTTACAGATTGAATATGGCCAGTTTCTAAGTGGAGATCTGTTCAGACTTCTCTGGGTTGCCTCTAGTTATCCAAGAGGTTCCAAGGAAATACTGCACAGAAGAAATGAAGGTCAATTGCTCTTGGACAGAAAAGGGGCATATTTAGGGGGGCATCACAGCCATTTTGAAAGAGGCCTGGAAAATCTTAATATTGTTAAAATGTGTCTTCACAACTGCTGATATGATCTAGTAACGATGTCTGTGTTGTGCTGTTGTGCTGGTGCATTTCATCACCTTTCACAAGTCAAAATCTTATCAGCAAATCATTTTAGCAAACTTTAAAAGGCAGTGTTGTGCCCATTGCTTGTAGCAAGAACAGCTGTTGACTACAACCTCACCATACATTTTTTGCTTTCCTTGTTTCCAAAGTACTGGCATACAGAAACACACTATACTTAGGCACTAAATTCATTTGTCTCAGGTAACCATCACTTTATTGGACATAATGCTGTCACTGAAGCCAATCCAATCAGCTTCCAGACTCACCTGAATGCAGCCTTTTAGTCCATGCTGGATGGGGTGACCATGAGCTGCAGCACAAAGGGGATGAACCTGTGCTGCAGAACCAGAGAGCTAGTCCAGAGGCCAAACACTGTAACATGAAGAAACCTACGATCCCCAGCTCTGCAACATATTTCTTCGCACAGACTTATCTCCATCATTTATTCTCTCTGTGCCTCCACTCTCTGAAATGGTACTTTTAAATAACAGTCTCTGTGAGAATATGGTATGAAGTGGCACATTGACAGGGAACATGGAAATACCTCTGAATCTATGATAACTCCACATTACCAATCAGTCATCTTAAACACTCAAAAAATGAATGATTCCAGAGAATGTTACAGTGGAAGTGACTCACAAAAGACTGAAGAATCAACACGCTCCTGAACTAAATTCAGTTTTGTGAGTATAAGCTTTAAAGGGTTCATTTACCATAGTGATTCCATTTGGAAAGCAGTCTTTGAAAATTATAAGCATCTTTCTGCAGAGTAAACTGCCAGCTAGCAGCAATGTTACTTCATAGCACTGGTGTCAATGACCATGGAAGCCTTCCAAGTCAGCAAAGCATGTTCTAGGATGCCTTGAGAAAAAGATCTATAAAAACTGCACAATCAACAGCCTGGGACTGTTGTGCATTAGTTTTGCACACTTCATGGAGTTGGTGCTACAAAGTGCTTCTAGCCCTATGAAAATTTCACAAGCAATATGTCAGAAGGCAATCCATCCTGAAATACTAAACCACAGTAGGTGTCAGATACACACCAACTTTACCTACAGAGGCTTGCATCAACCAATGAACCATTCTTCCTTTCTCTTTCCTGCAGGGCTTATAAGGCATGACAGCTCCTGGTGACCTCCTCTGGTGCCCTAGTCCTTTGGACTTCCAACTGCTCTCAGCTCCACTTGTAACACGAAACAGTACATTGTGAGTACTCCCTCTGACCCCTGCCATTAGGTCAGTGTTCAAGGTTGCAGTAGCAGTGTGCTTCTGAAGCCAGAATGCCCCACTTTCTGTGCAGTCCCCAGACACAGAACAGATTCCTTTCAGATGAAACTGAGCTGGAAGAGGTAGCCCAGCAGCCCAGGCAAAGCACACAGGCCTCACACGGTGTGCAGGCCCCGGGACCTCAGCAGAGCTGCAGCTCTCCAGGCCCACTCCTGGCTCCTACTACCATCACTTGTGGAGAAATTGCCTTGGAGTATCAGATATCCTTTCTCCTCCAGGCAAATTTGACAAATCTTTTCTACTCTATATAATGATTCAAAACTTACTTTGCTCTCCCCCAAAGAAACAGCTTGATGCCTGTCTTTTCAGACATTTACCTAGCCAGCACCTCCAGTGGATCATAACATTTGAAGAGTTATATTTTTGGACTAGTCATTAAAATTGTCATCATTCAGGTTCTTGCCCATCTGCCAGTATTCTGTCACTCACCTCTTCCCTTTTACCTATTTCTACTCTTCCTTTCAGACTCAGTTGTCCTGTTATTATGATTTTAGCCATAAATAAATCTCAAACTCATCACTAACACCAAATTAATCTCAAGTAGCACAATTTTATGTGATTTCTTATATTTCATGTGACTGAATTTCTATATAAGTTCTACCAGCACAATCTGAACCTTCACATTACCTATGAAAAAATCATGTCCTTTTCTCTCTCCATTAACTGCAGCATCTCTTTGTGGGCTAACCCAGGACCCACAGAACTGAATGGAAGGACCTCAGCTGACTGCAAGAGGTAGTCTCCTAAATGCACTTAATGAAGTCATTCAAACAACTGATGCTATTTATGTCAAATTTCATGACTCTATGACATTCAGAGATAACCGTGTATGTTCTGTGTCCTTAGCAAAGACATTTTTCCTATTATACAGTCTGAAAAAAATACTGGTTTTGTTCTAATGTAATTGTAAGAATCAAATTTATATACAAGACCTTTAGAAAACAGAGACCCACCTCTAAATGCAAAGAACAAACATTTGCATTACCTATTTATATTAAAATATGCAGAAATTTCCAAAGTATTCAGTCAACTTATAAATTTTTATAACTTCTTCGAATTGTTAACATTTTTTTAACACACAGCATTATTTCAGCTTTGTGGAAGGCTCAATAACAATCTTTCTGGTCTGGAAAAAAGGAAAGAACATTATAATAAAGAATGTAGAATAAATAAAAACAAAACAGTACAAGCCGTACATCCACGCATACAAAGACAACTTTCATGGTGAGCTATAAGCAAGTATAATAACACAATGTGCTGCATGTTGATTTCACCAGTGAAAAGAATTTCTCTAGTTATTGAAGACTTTCCTGGCAGAATTTCAGAAAAAAAATTCTGACATTCTCCCAATCTGACTTCTGTGCAATGCAAGTCATGCACATTTTAAATACCGATGAATAATACTGCCTTTCTTCTGAGAACTGTTAACAGCTGTAGAAACTATTATAGTCTGCTTAAAATCACGTCTCTGTAGTCAAGACTCTCCAGACACTTAGCAATACTAAAGCTATTCCTGGGACTAAACTAGAATTGCTATGTGAGTACAAAGTTTGATTTATGTTGAAATGAAACAACAAACATCTGATCTTTCCTTTTTTTTTTAAATAGCCATTCACATAAACACAAGAATCAGCTGCATAACTAGAAAGTGATGTACCAAATTTACAGAAATTGGACAAAGGAAGACCACCCACAGTTACCTTCAAAAAGATTTGTGAAAGGGTGAAAGATGGCTGGTTAAGATACTTTGTACAGCCACAGCCACCCTAATGTCTTCATGGCGAGGCTGTGGTTTACAAGTGTTGTTTCATGAATCTAGTTTTCCAAGTTTTCTGAAATACACAAAATTAGCAGCAGCCCAGACCAATATCTTGGCAATGCTCATCACCAGCTGCTCTCAGACAGATCATAGGCACAGTGGACTGCATAATAAAATCATCCAGATGCATTCAAGAGGATGTCAAGATCTCTGTGTACTAACATTATTTTTTCACCTCACAGAGCACAGGTGGTAACAGCAGAAATGCTCTGTTGTGGCTACTTTGACATTTTTGAAATTATGACTGGAAAAAGAGACAAAACACAAGTGGAACAAGTTCAAACCTCAGAAGGCATAAGAGTTCAGATTATGTTCTATAAATTCATGTATATTACTAAGATTCCTCATTCTAACAAACTGCCACCAAAATTCCTTTTTTCTTTTTTTCACAAATCTTCACCTTTCAAGAAATAAAAACACCTAAGTAAATATTATCAGATTTGTTGAGGGTTTATGATCTCTGACAAAGACAGCAATTAATTTGACCAGTAACAATAATAAAGTGAGGATTAAACTAATTTCAAGTAAGTTTCTTCCTCCAGAAGAGTACCATAAATCAATCAGGAAGCCTTAAGCAGCTTCAAATTAATTCTCCAGCTTCTTTTAGAGTAATTTGAAACTTTTAGCTCTTAAAATATCTAGAAAGGTGAAAAATAAGCTAATTGTTCATCTCAGGATTAATTTTTTTCAGTCAGTAAGTTACCTTATTTATAGCATCCAACTTTATCTTCTAATCAGAGCTTTCATGGCAGTTTTGTTGTGTTACCAATATGGCACAGGGACATCTCCACCTCCTCCAGCAGACAGGCAGGTAGCAGAATAATCTGTGTGCCCTTCTGCTGCCCCAGGTGCCATCAAACACAGCTCTCCACACAGTCCCTGTGCTTGGCTGGGGGAAACATGACTATGGTAGCAGTGTTGCTTTCCAAGAAGCCGCTATTTGTTCCAGTAACCTCTTCTAAAAGGCATGACTGGTGCAGTTGCCCAAGGATGGAAACTCACTGTCACTAAAATCTGACTTGCCCACCTCCACTGTAATGGGACTGAGCAAGAGTGAGGACTCCAGAGGCAAAACAAAGCTTGAAATTCTGAATGCAGACCTAACACAGAGCGCTCTCTACGTTCAGGTCAAATCAAGTTCTTGTGCTGAAGATCCCGTTTGCCTTTGCAAAGTCCTATCTCAGGCTGTTCCAAACCCCTCTGCTTTTCTTCCTCCCTACTCACTCTGCCTTTCTCACTCCTTTTCTCCTTGAGTGTCTCCTTTCCTCGTCTGTGCTCTGAGCCTTA
This sequence comes from Phainopepla nitens, assembly GCA_013400175.1. Classification (NCBI taxonomy): domain Eukaryota; kingdom Metazoa; phylum Chordata; class Aves; order Passeriformes; family Bombycillidae; genus Phainopepla; species Phainopepla nitens. The sequence continues at coordinate 320,468 of VXBQ01009335.1, forward strand.
TCCCATGCTGCTCTCTGGGCTAAGATCTCTCCCCCTGGAAAGGCTTTGGATGTCCTGTCTCAATAAATTTGGGATAGCACTCAAATTCAGTGGGAGTAAAGCCCCTTATCATGGGGGCTCTCTCACCAAGCACCCTCTGTCCTTCCTCTTGCTTCATCCTGTCTTTATGTAGTGTCTATAACCCTGTTCCCTTCTTCTCTTTAGCTGTTGGCCTACACTTCATACTCGCCAATTTTGCCATACTCAGAGTGAGATTTCCTACAGGCAGAGTTCTAAGTTGTTAGATTTTCCTTTACTTTGTCTATAAAACGGTGTCTATTATATGTTTTCCCATAGCAATGGAAAGAGATTATCAATTTACAACACAACAGGAAGGAAAAAGTGTGCACATAAGCGGGAAGAGGACACACTATTTTCCTAAATTGGAATAGGTAACTAAGGAACTACTTTTTTCAAAAGTCACTTATCATATACAAGGCAAAAAGGCATTGTTTAGAAAAAAGCATGAGAAAGGCACAGAAGTTACTAGAAACTATCATATCCTTTGGTCTGGGAATTTCAGCTGGGCTCTGGCTCTTAATTCAGCACAGTTACAAGGTAATTCTGCAAGTACAATCCTCTAGGGACTGCAAACAAAAATAAAATTCATGTTCAAATCAACTGATTTCAAGCTCATGTATTTGAAATCAAGACAATAGGGAATCAAAAAGCCTTGCAAAACTTACAAAATAAGCAGAAATTATGTAACCAGGAAATTCTCCCAGCTATAACACCAACCTGGGTCTGCTAAACTCAGTGGTCAGTAGTTCCACTGAATATATTAAGAAAAATTAGGTTGTGAGTTAAGAGATCAGATAATTTGTAATGGGAGGCTAACAATGGGCCACATGGAAAATTAAGTGGATTGGAATGCAGACAAGCTTAGAGAGAGGGTGAAGCAATGGCTGTTTTGAGAACCCCTGTTGGGCCCTGCTATAGAGTGCTAATAACACATGTCAAATGCACTAATGGCTGCAACACAGGCAGAAGGAGTCAAACAACCTTACATGATGATACAAAAGTGATTTCATCCATCACAAAAAAGAAATGTAACAGAAAAATCTCTAGCATGTAGGCATAAGTGTGAGAACACATCTAACCAGCAATGGATCAGGAAGATCTGATCTTTGGCACTATTTCCAAAATGACAAAACTTTTAGACAGGTTACCTCTTTACCTGTCTGTGGGTAGGAAAGTCACTGATAACTGAAAAACTCTTAAGCAACCTCCTGTGCTGTTCTCTATTGCAATAATTGTACATTGACTGCTCAGAGCTGAATGGTGCCTGGTATCATTATTCCAAAGTGTATAACTATCCATCCAGATATTCACACTGTGTCTCTCCTCCTGCAGAGAGACTACAAATCTGAGTACACAGGGGCAAACAATAGTATTAACACTTCCTGCTTTGGCTGGTATTGCTGTGCTGGGGCAGTGCTCGGGCAGGTGCTGTCGTTTCTGACAAGCCTGTTGGATAACAGCGACAGGAATCTGTCAGATGCAGCCCACACACAGGATGTGTCCCACACAGCACGCTGACCTCCTCCAAAGAAGTTTCATTTCAGAATTCTATGGAACATGTTACAAATACCAGCTGGCAATGTGCGATGTATCAGAGAGAAAATGCGAGGGGCAGTACAAATGGCACGGGAACACCCTCTGAGGGCAGCAGTGGGCTTGCTGGAGCATGCTGGGTGCCTGCCTGGAGAAACAGGCGGGACCTGTGGGACACTGGGACCCGTGGCCCATCAAACGAGGAAATGCGCAAAGGCACTTCTGTGCTTCTCGTGCAATTCCCTGACTCTGCAGCTGCCACAAGATTAGGGCTGTCTTAAAGACAACTCAAGAAGCTTCAGGCTTGGCCAAGGATAAACCTAGTAATAAAAAAACTAGTAAGGAATAAGTACCCTTACCTTCACAGGATCATATTCACACCACAACAACTCCTTTTTCCCCAGGAAAAGTCCCTCGCCAGTGCATAAGATGTCAAAGGCCTTGCACATTGCCTCACTACAACCACACAGCCTGCCATCTCTTCTTCCCAGGACAAGGCAATCCTGAGGGACCTACTTACTCCTGATTGCCGCCTTCTTCACACCACTTGAGGTGCAAAGCTGATGGAGGTGAACAATCAGCCACACCTCCTAGGCAGACAATAAAATATCAGAGGCTCTCAACTAGTAGAAGAGCCTTTGCACACCCAGCCATGACAGCTCAGAATGCAAGAGGTTACCAGATCCACAGGAGAGCTTTAAACTTTAAATTATCAGACCACCCACCTGAGCCTGTGATACAAATAGGTGTCCTCTGTCTCCTACCCTGCTGCAAGCAAGCGTCCCATTACTGGAGAGGGATTGACTGGATAGGAGTCAATACCTTGAGGTACACAAATATATTTGGGAGAGCATTTCAGCAGCATGCTGAGAGCTTGGGTTCAGTATGGTATGCAACAAATAACAACAGTATTTTTTAACAAAAAGTCTAAAAAAAAAAGTCCCTGACATTATAATTTTGCTTTTGAAAATTGTATTAAGACCAGTGCAGAAACTATTAGCAAAGAAGAGATTCATGAACACCAACAAAATTATTCACCAGTCCCTCACTAGGAAGTGATATCATTGCATCACATCTCCATGAGAACGGCAGAAGAGATGCATTGTTTCACAGGACAATGAAGTGCTGCATTCTCCAAAATAAAAGTATTACATTTGCAAGTGTGTATGACAAATGAGAGGAGGAAGATTGTCTGGGCAGTGAGGATCAGATGCTTGTAAACAGTACTGAACATTTACAATCTGGTCTGGGATAAATTGCAAGCTGAGAGTATATTGTACAAACTGTACCACAGTTCAACCAGATTCTTTTCTATCTGATCCATCACTTCTTGCTTAATCCCTCAAGCCAAAACCAGTGAAATCCTTTCCTGCACCTTGTTTAGCAGCCATATAGTGAGTGTGTTCTCACATTCTCTTACCAAACTGAGTCCCACGCTCTCTGACCCACATCTCTGCATCTCAGAACAGGCACTCAGTCTTGCCAGGGATTTACACCCCTCAGCAGTACACTCACTCCTACCTTTTGCCATGCCCAGCACCACTACCCAGGTGCTCCAGTGCTTCTTAGGTCAAAAGGCACAGGACTGCTGCACAGCCAGGTGGCCTAGGAAACCCCAAAGCTCTCCCAGTCCCTGTGTTACACAGATTCTTGTCTTGTGGCTCACACTAAGAAGAAGCTGGATACGTGGATGAGGCTGCTAGGGAGGCAGAGAGCAAGGAAGTTTTAGGTTTCGGCATGTATGCCACGTTGTCTTCAAGGATGATACACTGGATAACAGGTTTTTAGTTCTCAGAACCGTAGCTTGTGTTGGACATGCTCTCTGCAGTTCTGCTGGGTGGTATTAGCTTGTCAGCACCTCAAAGCCCTAAGCATGCTGCACTCTGCCATGCCTTTTAATTAACGATCTGCTCCTTGCACAGCAGGCAGCAGGAGGCTTGCAGCTACATAACTACCGAACTGACACTGACAAGATGATACCACTCAGATTAAGAGGATTTTCTTTCTTTTAATCTTACTTCTTTTCCTCAGCCTGCTCTATGTTCCAAGAGGTCAAAGTATTATCCCTCCAGTTCACTTAACGGTGATGCTTCTCCCTCACCTACAACTCTTCTCTCAAAAACCTACACTTAAAGCATCTAACATCAGCAGCCCCAAGCACTGGAAACACAATAAAACTTGTGTTGCTTTCCTCCCCAGCTTGTGCCCATCTGTGCCAGAGACGAGGGACACATTGAATCCAAGGAATTGTCACAGAAGAGAATGGCAAATTTTTGACTTGCTTATTTTCTCCAAAATTCCTTAAACTCTCTGCAGGAAGACTGGTGGGTCTGTTGCTATGCAGATCTGCTGGCCCACAGCACGCCAGAGGCTGCTGTCAAATCAAGGCTTTAGGAGCAATCACAGAGCAGCAGGCACATCCAAACAGCACTGGAGAAGTCATCTGCAAGGAAGAGCAAGTCCCATGCCATGTAACATGAAAGCAAGTTATGAGTATTTATTCTGCTATCACTCCTAAACTCCTGGGGACTGGGACTTTTTTATGCAACTCATATCTTCCAATCCAGTAACCCCAGTTCCCTGGAGACTAGTGCTGTAGAACACCCAGACAGGCCTGAGAGCTGAGAAGCTCTGGGATTTCTGATGTATCCAGTCACACTCAGAGCCAGCCAGAGTGATGCAGGACTCCTGATGCAATCCATCTGCTTCACTGGGTTCACCTAGAAAAGCAAATCACCAGCGCTCCAGCTCAGCCCTCAGCTACACCAAACAGCAGAGTGGAAGGAAAGCTGCTCTCTTTATTCCAGCAGCGCCCACAGGCTCTGGTGCACTGACCGACAGTTCCTGTCCCATAGAGCTGCATCTAAAAGAGCAAACAGCCAAAGGGAGGAGACACACACCAGCAGGAAACTTGACTGAGTGACTTTTCGGTGTGGTAGAGAATGAGTGAATATATTCTGATATTCTTGATACTGTTGCAGACAAGACCTCAGGGGTCTTGAAAAACAAAATGGAAATGCCACTTGCTTTAGACAAACACATAAAGCACTGAGCCTGATTTTCCACGGGTGACCCTTACATAATATCCATCTAACCCAAACAATTTTCACATTTACTCCTCATACGATTAAAAAAGAAGGTAATCTAATTTTCTGTTTGGTTTGGAGAAAAACCTACTGCTTTTGGCATACAGTAACCTGTTAGCAAGCATTTTAGAGAACATCTCTGTTTGGTGAATGTATTCCTTCAAGTTATTTCTATGCTCCAAGTGAGCAGTAAGTGCTGTACTCATCTCTTTCAAAATTATCCACTATCATCAGTTAATGAGTCCTGCATTACAAATTGCATCCAAAAAGCCTCCTTGTTGTACATGCACAGCACTTCACTAAAGTCGTGGAGACATTCCCCGGACACAGCAGACTGGAATAGATCAGACACCCATTCTGTAACAATTACCTGGAAAAGTAAATGTTTCCTTTCTTCTGTGTATGATAAAACCTCATGTACCACAGGAACAGAAGCTAAAAGGCCACACAGTACTTGCACTTCTTGTGTGCATCTTCCAGTGATGTCAATTGAGTGTGAGGACCTGATTTGCAGCCAGTGTAACTTCTGCCAGGAACTATTTTCAAACATACCCCATCAACTCTGGGCTCACACTTGTATGCCAGCAAAATTTAGCATCTCTCCACACCATCAACATTTGTACTTAAAAGTGGCAATATTTAGCTTGTGTAAGTAAAACTTACTTTATCAAATACTGGAGGCTCTTTAAAAGCTGAAAGCATTTATAGATCTTGGCTCCAGGAAAAACATTCTCTGCTCTCCAGAGTTTAAAATGGGATGGCCACATTTCTAGACAAAAGAACAACTGATAACTTATGGTGAGATTACCAGAGTTTAAGAATTTAACAAAACGAAGATGGCTTAAGTCATTTTCACCACATGACTTCTGCAAAAAGAGCAGAGTTCCTGCAGTTCAGCTGAAGAGTGACAGTGTTAGGCTACAGCATCATGGTTGCTTCTAATTGTCTCTTATATCATAAGAGCTAAACTGTCCTTGTTCCAAGGCATGGGTCAAAATACTGCAAGAAATGCAGGTCATGGAGTAAAAGAAAGGTTATTTTCAACTTCTTAGACTTCTCACAAAGTTTTCAAATTCTGCAGATAGATTTAACCAACTTCATCATTTTGGTTACATCAGAACATCTTTATATCAGAACAACCAGCTTTTTGTTATCGAGCCCCTTTTTTAATTCTAGTTATATGCTGTTCCCTTGAACTCAGATAGCTCAGATTCACACACAAAGATTGAGACGAGATAATGGAAATAAAAGATAATGAATCAACTGGTTTTGTACACAAAAAAAGTATCTGTAATTACAAAGCAGTCAGCACACTGACTCTGACTCGAGTTACATTACACACTGGCCCCTCGGATCCCAGGACTTGAAATCACCTTTGCTCTCTCTGTCACAGGACAAGTACAGCTCAGCCAAACCAGGAGATTTGTGCCAAACAGTTTGTATTTCCAACAATTAAATACTGAATTCTCCTTTTAGGAGTCATTCAAAAGTCACACTTGCACAATTATTTGCATACACAGCCACTTTATTTCATCCTCAAATACAAAAGGCCATTAACAGCTGGCCAGATTCTGCTCTCGTTTGCCCCAGTGCAAAACCATGTCATTTTCATTAAGATCACTGGAGGCAGAGTTTCATTCCACACATGGGAGAGCACCACTCCTTTTTCACTGAGGCAGCTCTCATTGCCTGTGGCACACATGGCCTGAAGATTTCTGTTCTGTGGCACAGGCCACCAGTTCTGCTCACTGTCCCTCTAAATCCTCTGCAGCCTCACCATATCCCTCATGGCCTGAATTTTAAATGGACTTTGTTTCCCTGACAGACCAGAGCACATTACTTATTCCCCTTGATTCACTGGATTTACCGGAAGCACACTAGCTGAGTACCACTGAACAAAAGACAAACTTGTTTCTACAGTGTATTTACAGACAATAAAATGAACCAATCAAGCAACCAAACTGTACACAACGTTCCCTATTATTAACTGAAACCAGAAGAACCTCTCTTCAGTACTTCCAGTACTTATAAAAGCATGCTTATGTCCTACGTAACCCAGGGCTTACATCAATTACTTGGTCATCAAAGCTTTGAGCCAAGTTTTCTCCACAGTATTTACTCCCTGAAACCCAAAGGAGCCAACAGATAACTGGTCTCCAACACTGTTTCTTCAGTGCCCTCCATGCTGAGGGCAAATTTTGCTCCTTTTTCCTCACTGACAGATCAACCTGGTTTAACTTCTCCTGTCACAGCCACTGTCACACTCCCAGGCATGGCAACACTCCCAGTGTAACACCTGGCAGCTGGGTGCCAGTAGGCACCAGGACAAGTGAGCTGGGAAACGAGCACACTGCTGCCAGTCAGTCAATTACAACGGGCACAAGAGCACGAACAGCCAGCTTGAGAGAACAGAAATCTTAATTGCATTGCTCCGCATGCCCACAACAGCTGGGTTAGGAGTCACTGCTCTGCTCTTCTACAGACACAGCGTTTGGAAGTGCATAACCATTGCTTTATGCTTCTGTTTCTTTCTGGTAATGTGTTATAAGAAATGTGACCATTTGTGACCACGATGAGGTTCAGAGAAGGTACAACCCTTGGTATGCATCACACAGAGCTGTGGCTGAACAAGCTCTTGTTCCTCCCATCAGGCAGTCTGACCTCAGACTGGAGTCACACACCACCCCAGGCAGCATCATCCAACAGGATTATGTGCCCTGCAGACACAGTTTTCTGCCACCTTGTGTGACCACACAGCCTGACAGGCAAACTCCCCCAAAAGTTTCCCCTTGCATAAAGGGAGAAGTAACTTATTTCACAAATACAAGGCACACTGAATCACCCCAGCTTGACCACTGATCCATGCCAAACAAACAGTGCTAGTTTCAAGGACCTCCTTCTGACATCCTTCCAACTGAACAATTTAATTGAAGGGAAAAACTTGACCTGTCACAGCACAGTATCTCTGATGCTAATTCATTTACCTTTTTTTCCCTATTTGAATACATGGAAGCAGAAGATTGTCACATTTTTCAATAAAAAATGCTAAGAAGTGGGTTTTAACTCTCTGGCAAACTTGGAAAATAAGGCAAGGGGCCAGCCAGCTCCTCTGTGCACAATCCCCCAGTGACTCAACCAGAGCATACCTACAAGAGGCAGGACCAACAGGAGAATCAGATAATTATGTTCCAAATGTGCACAGCCAGATTTGTAAACAGAGAATGTGGTCACTGTATTTGGAGTGGAGTATTATTGTCTCAATAAAGCAGCAGTATGAGACTATGCATTCAACATTTTTATTCCTAGGTAAAGCGAGGGTAAAAGCACAGCAAATTCACAAATCAGCTCTTAACTGCTTGGAAAGGACATAGGTCAGGCTGCTTAGACAACCTTACTTGAACCTTCTTGCATAGAGAATGAGTGACTGGATACTGTAACACAATGTTTGCCTGGAGTGTAAGTCTACTAACAGCTTCAGAGCCTTCTGCCTCAAATACCTGTGTGCTGACACAGCATATATGGGTTACACATATGTTTTCTATTCAACATTATGTGTACACCAACAAATACAGATGCAGATAACCTTGATAAATCAAGTACTGAGTTGAATTTTTTAATATTCTCCCAAATATTAAAAATATGAGTAATTTGTAATTACTACAAGTAATCAAGTACTTGTAAACAGGTAACAATTGCCACTGTTACTGTAACCCCTTCCAAAGGAAGTAGCACCAGTACAAGTCCAAAAGGTTACATGAATGAGGACCTGGCTCCCTCTGCACAGCAGGAAGAATTTACACTGTATAATAAGGACAAAGCTTTTAGCATAACTCAAAAGCCACAAGGACCTACAGCCTACTACAGGAACACAGCAGAAGAGACCAGGGACTTTGTTAGGTGAAAAGAACGAAAAGGGTGCAAAGTTACTCAATTGTTTTGTGGACTTAAAATTGTGTTGGCATCCTCATCTTCGTTTACAGTGTTGTAAATTTAAGTACATACATAAAGATACGAGTTTCTTGCAAATAGCTCTATATGAGCCACATCAACTCCTGTGTGCAAGGCTCTCTGCAGGATCAGGACTGTAACCTATGCACAGAAATGCTGGTAAAGTGTGTTTATATAATATGTAAATAGATAAAGAAAAGTACATTCACACCAACTACTGAGGAAAGAAAAATAATCATTTTTCTACTGCTAAAAGTACTGAATCACTTACCATCTGGTTTGTGAGGGGGAAAAAAAACTCAGTCCAATTCAGCTATGAAGAAAATCCTGTCTAAAAAAAGTAATCACATGCTAGATCCCCCTAAGTTTAATTTCCAATCATTTTAACATAGAGACATGGAGAATTTTGTTTTCCTAGAGATAAAAAAAAAAACCAAACCAACAGTAAGAAGGATGGGTGGCTTGTTAGGCCATGATCCTGCCATGGGAAATAGTGGAACCTAGTTTTCAGGAAAAAGTGGAGTTTCTGCATCAGTTTCTGCTGGAATTCGTTCTAATTTTCCAAGAAAAACTTACCACACTTCTGTTACCATGCTGTGAAATGCAAAAGTAAAATCAAGATATTTAGTATCTGAACTAACTTGCCATTACACCTTGATAACTTTGTGGTTTTTTTCCTCAATCATCCTGAGTTATACATATGCAGAAGTGGCATGTTACTGACATGTATATTACCCTACCTTAAAAAGGGCATGTGGCCACATAAACACTCTGAGCATTAGACCACAACCAGCGGAGGTCATGTTTACGGCTCTGGCAAAGATCTGTCATTTCCAAACTCGCGACTTGTCACTTTGTCCTCAAACACACTACTACTACCTTAATTTTTAAAGAATTTAACATTTTTATATCATTTCAATCCACACTTCAAAACCCAGCCTACACACTGCACTGATCTTCCAGAGGCCTTTGTATGTCCCCTTTAACAGCTGTTCACTGGCAGCTGTATGGAATCAAACCTCCCTGTTCCCTCCTTGCCTCGTTCCCTGCACCACACCAACTCACCTCTACATGCTGCTTCTCTGGAACATCCCCCTGCCCTCATTCGCTGGCATTGCACCCAAGCTAGCATCTCTTCCTTCCCTTTTTCCTTGATATTCTTCTCTACTAATTGCCAATGATTTCTAATTGATGTTCTTTGATTTGGGAGTAGTCAGAGAGTGGTTGTTCTCTCAAAGAGAGATCAGTGCTATGCATGGGTGGCTGTAACAGTTCTGCACGTCTTGGCCTTTTTCTTCTGCTTCCCTCAGTCCACCTCTCTTGTTTCAACACTTGAATAAAATTTCCTTCCTCCTCACAGAGGCATGGAGTCGAACACAGGCCATTTACCTATAGGACAGAGAATGATTTTATTGGATTTACCAATTAACCTAAACCTTACAAACATCTGAAAACATTTAAAGAAATTTCCATCTCACTAAATACCTTACCCATTAAGTTTTACCATTAACCTCTTTTGCTGCTGAACACCAAGTCTTTCCATTAAAAAAAAAATATTATTTATTTAAAATTGAAAAATATTCTTTGGCTCTTCTTTCTTTTCATCATTGTTGATTAGCCCTTTATAGATTTCCATTATTTGGGATAAACTTGATCCCAAATCAAGTTAATTAAGAAATTAAGTAGTTCTCTCTCTTGCTGAAAAACAATTCTTAAAATAATGGGTTAGATGCATAACCAAAGGCAATCAAGTTACTATGGCTCTACCTGTGTGTGTGACAGCCATACCCAGTCCTCACTCGTGACTGTGAGAGAGAAAGGCTTAGCATCAAGATACTCTGTGCTGAAGCATTTTTGGCAGTGGGGGAAGGCTATGAGTGAGCAAGTGTGACTCAGTGGCACAGCAGTAACTCTTTAGGCCACTGCAACAGGATTACTTTAGACCTTGCCAATAAGGTTGTTCCAGAGTTGGTGTGTGACCACTGCTTAGCACAGCACAAGCAGAGGCAGACCCAGAGCTCACACCCTCTGGGACCCCAGGGTCACTGAGCAACCTACTGCCAATTGTCGGGCTCTGAGAGAGCAGAAGCACACCCTAGCCTAGGACAAAAGTGCTCTTTTACAGCACCTATCACACAGCAGGTAAAAGTAAATATGGCACTGAGGTCAGTGATGATGAGACATGCATAGAGACACAGGGCTCTCCCTGCAAGGGAGCAGCTTCCCTCCTCCTGACACCCAGGGTCGGCCGTAGGCAGGCAGCGAGTTCAGAAGGAGGATGGCCATGGCTAACTCACAGCATCCATCACCACAGCCTAACCTGGGCAGCACCAGAGTCATCAGCACAGATCTGATTCACACCAGTGGAAAGCATGAAGGTGATGGAGCTGAACTCAGATGATCAGAATAAGGCTCATTATTCCTGCAAATTCATGCACAGGGAGTTGCATGCTGCACAGCCTTTCCTACTCTGAGTCACTCCAACTCCTGCTCTAGGCTGTTCTGTAGCAAACTGTCAATAAAACTCATTAATGATGTGCTTTATACAGAAATAGCGCATTTAACTGAGGAGTTACAACACATGAAGAGTGCAGCAAGAGGTGAATGACGTGGTTCATAGAACCATAGAGTGGCCTGGGTAGGAAATGACCTTAAAGATCATCTCCATCTAGTTCCAATTCCCCTGCCATGGGCAGAGACACCTTCCACCACATCAGGGTGTTCAGAGCCTGGTTCAGCCTGGCCTTGAACACCTCCAGGGATGGGGGAGCCACCCAGGGCAACCTCCCAGAGCAACCTGCGCAGGGCCTCAACACACCCACAGTAAACATGTTTTTCATAATATCTACTCTCTTTCAATCTGAATCCATACCTCTTGTCCTGTTACTACATGCCTCTGTAAAAAGCCCGTCTCCATCCCTCCTGTAGCCTCTCTTCAGGTACCGAAGGCCACAGTTAGGTCACCCCTAAGCCATCCAAGCTGAACAAACCAAATTCTCTCAGCCTTTCCTTGTGGGAGAGTTGCTCCATCCCTCTAATCATCTTGGTCGCCTCCTCTGGACTCTCTCCAGCACTTAATGGAATACAGGATGCATCTCAGTAAAAAAGTGGTAAAGGTGGGTGGGAGTCTTAATGTTACATAGATCTGCTTGATGTTTGGTATATATATGAACCTAATTCCCCTTTTGATTTCAGTGCAGTTATATCTAGCACTCCCCTGTGTTTCTACTGATACATAAATTCTCTGATGAATAATTGATAACCAACTTTCTTTTACGTAAGCCATTACTGGAGAGCCAGCAAATATTACAGACACGTTGTTTGTCTTCTCTCTTTTTAGTCCTGTTCTCATCTGAGTCACGTTTGGCTAGCATTCCTAACTAGCTCCTTCACCGGTGGCAGCTATTAAAACAAAACAAAAAAACCCCCAACAAAATAAAACAAAAAACACCTTTGAAGAACCAGTGGTAGGAATAGTGCAAAAAAGATGCTCTTCGACAGAGATTATTGGGTTTGGTCCTATGAAAATACAAATCTGCAGCTGTTGGCAACATTGTAACGGAGGATGGTTTCTGTACTGCCTGTCCAAACTCTGAATCTTGTAAAATATTCTGGAATTGTGACACAACATTTAGCAACAGGTAACCACTGACTTTCTACACTAGAAGACGTCATTTTCATCCACTAGAGATGGTTTTATCTGATGGTTACAGGGAATTCTAACTTCTCAAAAGAAATTAAGAGGATATGGGGAGCAATCCCTAGAATAAAGCAAAAATTAACCAGCTGTTTTCACAAACTTGGAGGGAGCTGTAACATGTAACCAGCAACAAAGAAGCAAGAAGTTGTTCACAGTTTGGAGCCCAGGTAGAGAGGGGAGGAGACTCAAAGTAGTGGGGCTGGGCAGGAGAAAACAGCTGTGACACTTCTCTTTGGGTATGTGGAGAAACAAAACAAACACAGGAGGAGACCAAAACCATAACCTGAACCTGACCTCCTGCTCACTGCTTGTATCATAAAACCTCTGGGCTCAACTTTGGTCACTGCATCACCAACACAACACCGGCCCAAAGCCTAGCCAAGCAACCACACCACGGGGGGTTTTTGTCACATATGCTCAAGACAGTAGAGGCCAGCTAAGGATATGGCCTTTCAGAAGAAAAAAACATATCAATTTCATTGCCAGTTGGCTGTACAGTTTCCTTTTCTGTTGAGGTTGGTTTCTGGGTTTATTTGAATACTACTGCACTGAAAAAATGTGCGTGTGATTCAGGATTTACCTGGAACATTAATATATTTTTGTCTGTATCTGTTAGAAATGGCAATCAGTACAGCAGTTAAAAACATTGGTGATCATAAGGTGATCAATTACACAAAATATAAACCTCATCACCAGTTTAACAGGGCACCAGGATTGTCCACGTAAAGACGTTCTTAAAATCTTAATAAATATCCTTGTAGGTAGAACCTATGATTCATGGTTTACACAGTGATAAGTAGTGAGAGGGTCAAGTAACTCACCTAATACCAGTCAGCAAGGCAAGAGCAAGCTGAGTCCTGAGTCAGGATCTTGCTTTTCCATGCTGATCTTTCCTTCAACTGCAAGTTACTCCAAGCACACAATGTACAACAAATACCAAGCATTTGTTTCCACAAAAGAGATGGTTTTTGCGCTGCATAGAAAAAGAACCAGTGTGTGTCCAAAAGTGAGTATTCCAGCACCGTCCTGCAAGCAAAGTGCAATCGTTGGGGCAGGACACAAATAGGTAGCCAATAAAGAATTTATCATTATCTCTCATAACAGTACTGCCAAAAATTCCAGTGCACATCTTCACAATTAAACTGACTGCCTCTGTGAAGGGGGGTTGTTGGAATGTATAAGACAGAAGGATAATAGCTGAAGATTGCAATGCTTTGTAGCTTCAGGTGGAACTTGAAAGCAGGAAGTCAAATGAACATCCTTCTTTGTGGAGAGAGATGCAACTATGCCATGAACTGAATTTGCATTCTGTGCACCAAATTTATTTACTGAGGGCAGGAAATAGTTTTGGAAAAAAAGACCCAAGACACATCTTTGCCTAGAGCATCAGTATTTCATCCTCTACTGGGCCATCACATGTCACAACGCTTGTATTTCTGATTCACGTAGAGTATTTATGGTTCACATGAGGGTGGTGAGGTACTTCAACAGGTTGCCCAGAGATCCTGTGGATGCCCCACCCCTGGCAGCATTCAAAGCCAAGTTTAATGGGGTCCTGAGCAACCTGATCTAGTAGGTAGCATCCCTGCCCATGGTGCTATGTTCCAAGAATCAGATGATCTTTAGAGTCCCTTTCAACACAAACCATTCTATGATCATGTGTAAGAATATGGCAAAGCCATGGATATCTTACTTAAGTTTAATGCATATCTTACAACTTGAGTTTGCCTTTAAACAAGAAAATACATTGGTTTACCTAGTTTTAAAATGAAATTTTTTAACCTGGCAGGCTGCAGCTCCTAGAGTCATGTTTGATTAAGTATTATCATTCAGCTGTTTCTCAGAACCTAGACCTACCATGATACTTAAATGCTGCATACCCATGCAAGTAATTGAACTCAAGGTGGGATGAGTCTGTATATTTCTGCGACCAGAGCCTAACGTTGTTTAAAAAATCCCAGCACCAACAGGTTAATTTCTGACCTCAAAAGCAAGGATTTTTAGGCATGATCCACTACGCACAGCCACACCAATTAGAAAGAAGGTAATAGGATCGTTGCCATAAATATACAAATTAAATGCAGTACCCTTTTTGTACATTAGCTTGAAACAACCACATGCAGGCTCCACCAGGCTGGAGCTGAGCCAAAAGATTATCCATCCTGTTACACATGGATTCTCTGAGGATCGGCATCTGGAACTCTGTGTGCTCGTCGGTGTTCACCTGTGGTTAAAGATAATGAATTCAGACACAATCACACTAGTGACCATAAGGAGATGCATGAAGGACAGTACGTGCCGGACAGCACGACCTCGACCCAATACTGAAATGAGCGAGGCAGTGCCACAAAACTCATATCTGATAAGTTTGCCCAAATGGGGTGGTTATACAAAGCAGTTAGCGATAACAGATAAATTGTCTATAGGCAGTTGTTACACGCTCATGACCCTGCACTCGCACTACCTTGCTCAGTCTCACACGGCTTAACTACAAGCTAAGTAACAAGTTGCTCCTGCGCTTCCTCAGCCCCCACAGCGGTGCGGAAGGAAATGTGTGCCATGGGCAACTCACTGCCGTGGCTCCCCCGGCCCCAGCGCAGCCCCCGGGCAGCAGTGCCAGCGCCGCGGAGAGCGGGACCCCTCAGCGGCGGGGCCGCGGCCGCTCCCGCCGGCC
>VXBQ01009337.1:0-55966 GCA_013400175.1 Phainopepla nitens
GGTAGCGGAAGGGCCGCCCCAGGGCGTCTCCCTGGAAAACGTCTGGCCCGGGCGGGAAAGCCCCGCTGCCGGCTCTGCCCGGCGGACAATGCCCCTTCCCGGGCCGAGCCGCGCCGGGCACCCCGGAGCAGCCGCGGGAGGCCGGGCCGAGCCGTCGGGCCCGTGGGACCCTCCCGGGATGCGCTGCCACACACTCCGCACGCAGGCGGGCTCCCGGGGGCCGTGACGGGCCCTGGAGTCGGAGATTGCTGTATCTGAGTTATTCCTAATTACTGTAGATTTCTGGTTTCACTGCATGTGCTGTTTTGTGTTGTTATTCCTTTTATATTTGTGACAAAACTCATGTATGCTGTTTTTCAAATCAGGAGAAGGGGGGAGATGTGAGAAATGGATTTGTAGAGGATTCTCAAAGCTGACTGAAAGCTCACGTAGTCCTGTACATCTAACTGTGAGATAAGAGCTGCTGACTTAGGGAGGCCATGGAATAGAACAGACATTGCTGAGAGAGAGATTGAACTGCAAAGAAGTTTCTAAAGATGGCCTTGCAAACAGAGCAGATATTTTGGAGAGTTAGAACTGTGAAAGATGTATTGTAGCAAGACTACGTAAGGTAAAAACAACAGTGATTGGTGTTAGAAGTATTAGCAGCATTGTATGGCAAAAGCTAATAGGGTGAAAAACATTAATAATGTATTGTAACCAGGAAATAGTTTTGCTTCTGATTGAAAGGCGTTGCATGTAACATCTTCTGTGTCTCACCCATCTGTGAGGGTGATGACGGAATAAAGTCCTTTAAAAGGCCTCTCCATTGCCCCGTCCCTGCAAGAGCTGGGTTATTGAATCCAGCCCTCCGGTGGCCGGGGCAGCTCGCACCCTGCACAGCCCAGCGGCCTGTGCCCGCCGCAGGGCGCGGGCCGGCTCCAGCCCTGCTCTCCCAGCAGGAATCAGGGCGATGTGCCTCTGAGAAACAGGTCCTGGCAAAGCTTGTGTTGGGCGTTGCAGTACAACAGTGGGCTATCAAAGGGAAGAAAATGTTGGGGCTTCTCTTGTGTTTGGAGTGTTCTGAAGGCGCGTGCATAGTGTTTGTGAGGGAATAAAGGGTTGTTTGGGGCCATTGTGTTTGATTTAATGATACATAGTACGGCACTTAGCTTGGAGTTGGTTAATTTCTCAGTTTGGAGCAAATAAGGTTTTGGCCCTCATATGTTTTGTACCTTAAGCAGTAACTGAAGAACCTTAACTGTGTTTTTAAATATATTCATCATATGTTGTGCTTGTATAGCTATTTAGTCGGATTTGAGATCTATCGGGATTTCTGCCTACTGGATTTTTCACAAAGCTCTGTTTTACAGGATTTACAGTGTTTACACCTCTGACTTTGGAACAGAAGTTGTTCAGCAGAAATGTCGAGGATTGAAAAAATGAGTATCCTCGGAGTGAGGAGTTTTGGGGTAGAAGATAAAGACAAACAAATTATCACTTTCTTTAATCCGTTAACTATTTTGGTGGGACCAAATGGTGCAGGAAAAACGGTAAGACTCACTGTATGTGTGGATTTGAGTTGTAAATAGGCCTAGAAGGCCTTAACATGTGAATAATAATTTCTACAGAAAGATATTAATAACATTGCAAAAGTCATGCTTTTGCTATACATATTTTTGCTATAAATATTGTGTTGTTTAGTGTTACTAGAAATCTGCTTTCATGCCTGGAATTTGCAGAGCACTGATTGATATTTTTTCATTGGACGTCGATCCAGATCCTGATTAAAACTGCTTTTGCAAAGTATCATATTTTCATCGTACTCAAAAATTAAAATGTTTTTTCTCTCTCTTTATATATCTAACTCATTTGTAAATGTTTGGGCTGTTATTGTGGATTTGCCTGTAGTCCATCTTGGTTGTTCTAAATTTGTCTTTATAACTATATTCTTACTTCTGTTTTCTTAGACTATCATTGAATGTCTTAAATACATATCCACTGGTGATTTTCCTCCTGGCACCAAAGGAAAAACATTTGTTCATGATCCAAAGGTAAGTCCTAGTGACTAGATGTAATGTTTACTCCTAAGTGAAATACTCCACTGCACTCAGGTTGTGAATAACATATAGATGCTCAAGCTGTAGGCAGCCTTGAGCTGAAATGAGGAAAAGCAGAGAGCTGGGGGTGATTAGAACATACTCCACAGCTGAGAGGCACATATTCCTTTGGACCTTGAGAAGAATTTCCCTCATTCTGGTTTTTTTTTTCCTTTTTTTTTTCGCTTCTACCTCAGGTTGCCAATGAAACTGACGTTAGAGCTCAGATTCGGTTGCAGTTTCACGATGTCAATGGGGAGCTCATAGCTGTCCAGCGCTCCATGGTCTGCACCCAGAAAGGCAAGACTCCAGAATTTAAAACACTGGAATCTGTCATTACTAGAACAAAGTAAGTTGTCAAGTATTTCTTCTTACCTTGGCATGAAGATAGATTTGGATTTGCTATATTTTTATGCATCAGATAAGAGGAAATTACATATTTTATTCCTTGACATAGCTACTAGTGCTTTTATATTATAAAGATAGGTAGTTTCATTACTTTATCCATTAGGTGATTGAAAAATCCCATATCTGATAGCCATGGTATTAAGAAATACTTGTATCTGTTGACTTGCATTTATTTGAAAACTTTATTAGTAAAAAGTGTGGTGAAGCACTGGCACAGGTTTCCCAGAGAAGCTGTGGCTGCCCCATTTCTGGAAGTGTTCAAGGCCAGGGTGGATGGGGCTTGGAGCAGCCTGGTTCTGTGAGTAGCATCCCTGCTCATGGCAGAGGAATGAGATGAGGTTGGACATTTCCAACCCAAATCCATGATTCCGTGATTGTAGGATACAAGTTTGAAAGTGCCATTGTGTGCAGTATCTAGGCTGTGCTTCCTTTAGTACCATTTTCAGTTTCAGATAGTTTTTGGCCCATGTTTAACTCCCATCTCCAGTGTTTAAGTACATTCCTTTAACTCAAGATCTCTCCTGCCCCCTCTGATGCTTCCTCAGAGTTCTAATATGTGAAGCAGTATGACTTCAAAAATTGGCAGTGTTAATTAAATACCTTTGTTGAGCGTGGTAATTATGTGCTTAAAAATTGTTACTTGTTAAATTTTTGAATGGGTATGTTAGGATGAGATTATACTGTTAAAATGCAGTTCAGTTTTTGAAGAACTTGCCCATAACTTCTTTGAGGATTTTCTTTATCTCCATAGGCATGGTGAGAAGGTCAGTCTGAGTTCCAAGTGTGCTGAAATAGACCGGGAGATGATCAGCGCCCTTGGTGTTTCCAAAGCTGTGCTCAACAATGTCATTTTCTGTCACCAAGAAGAATCCAACTGGCCCTTAAGCGAAGGGAAGGCCCTGAAACAAAAATTTGATGAGATCTTTTCAGCAACAAGGTTTTTCCCTTTACTGTAATTAAGTAAAAACTAAGTAAAAAAGTCTTCTCATAGCATAAATATTAATAGAAATGTCTAAGACACTGTTTCATAAATCACTATTGCTGTATTGCCAAAGCAGCTGAAAGTTTGCTTTCTTTAAAGGTATATCAAAGCACTCGAAGCTCTGCGTCAGGTACGACTGAAACAAAGCTTGAAAGTAAAAGAGTGTCAGACAGAGCTGAAATATCTGAAACAGAACAAAGAGAAAGCACAGGAAATCCAGGATCATCTCAGCAACAGAGAAGCTCAACTGGCTGCTTCTAAGGAGAATGTAGTATCAATTGAGAACCAGCTTGAGCCTCTAAAGGTAATTTCCATGAGGATTATGTTAATACTTAATTACAAAACAATAAAAGAAGTGAAAGCTGGATGAATTTCTTGGTTAAAATACTGTACTTTTTTATCTAATCCTTTGCCCTGCAGCAGAATCAAGCATACCTCATCTCACTTGGCAGAT
Organism: Phainopepla nitens; assembly: GCA_013400175.1. Lineage (NCBI taxonomy): Eukaryota > Metazoa > Chordata > Aves > Passeriformes > Bombycillidae > Phainopepla > Phainopepla nitens. Next base: position 3,923 of record VXBQ01009337.1, read on the forward strand.
GCTGCTCTAATCTGTAAACAGTCATTGAAGAGTTAAGAACAGAATTCTTTAGCAGCATTGGGCTTTTGTCAGTTTAAAATATCTCTCACATTTAGCTGGTATCTAAAACCAATTTTAAGCTACAACTAAAACAAAACCCAAACTAAAACTTAATGTTCCCTATTTTAAAAACATATTTAATGAAACTGGAGTTTTTGCACTTAAAATAATTGATTAGGGGGTTCATTAACTGATGAGATTTTATTTACCACATTCTTTTGCAGAGCTCTCTGACAGTAGTTGAACAGAATCTCACAAAAGTAATGAGGTTGGACAATGATGTGAAGGCCCTTGAGAGCAGGAAGCGGCAGATGGAAAAAGATAATCAGGATTTGCAACAGAAGATGGAAAAGGTTGCCTTTATGACAAAAAAACTTAGATTATTTTACTTTATCAGTCTAAGAAAAACAGTTTTCCAGTTTTGCTTGCTGCAGATTTTCCCCCTGCATTTCTTATAGAAATTCTGCATGTGAGGTGTTAAATTCTTGCTCCTTTAATGCTGTTCTGGTAATAACTATATGTTTTTAAAACATCAATAATTGACTTATAAATTTGTATGTGGTGTACAGGTTTTTCAAGGAACAGATGAACAACTAAGGGATAGATACCAGAACCACCAGAGAATAGTGAAGGAGAAGGAGAAGAGATTGTTGGACTGTAAGCGGGATTTAGATAGAGCCACTAAAGAGTGCCAGAGATTTAACAGTGAAAAATCAGAGCTGCTTATTGAACGAGGTATTTTAGACTCATTTATAGTCTTCTATGTTTTCTAATGTCATTAAGATCTGAAATTGAGCTAGTGATGATTGAAGTCATCTGAACTGGACAAAACTCCTAAAATGTGTATTAGTTCAGGTTCAGCTGCACAGTGGGGTGTGGGAGTCTTGCTGATAGACAAGTGTTGGTGTTTTTCTCCTGGAGTTTCTAATGTGCATTTTTTTTCTGAGCTATAATTACAACATGTAGTGCATTTTGTCATATAAGAGAGAAAAAGCATGAAAGCTGAATGCCCAGCAGTCCCCATGTCTCATGTGGGGACTGGGGACAAGTCAGCGGGCTTTAAGGTAATGTTCTTTCAATTGTGTATGCTTTTTTTTGATGGATTATGGGAATTTCAGCAAATAGTAGTTGAGTCAGAGTATATACTTACACAAAATATGTTTGGGCTTTTTTTTAATCAGAATAATATTTATAGTGATTTTAGGGGCTTGTTTTTGAATTATTGATTTATTTAATTAATAGAAAATTAGTTACCTGAAATAGCCATCTCTACCTACAGCTTGTTTTTATTCCATAGCTTTTTGTGTTACTCAAAAATACTTGAAGGTTTCAAAGGCTTTCAACTGGCTTTGAATCCTAAACGTGTCTTCTGCCTCAGTTTTTGAACATTTGTGTCACTTTTTCTTTTTGTGGAGGTCGTCTTCAACTGCAGGCAGATCGCCACCAGGAGCACATTGTGACCAGGGATTCCTTAATTCAGTCTCTGGCAGCACAGCTGGAATTGGATGGGTTTGAGCGAGCACCTTTCTCTGAAAGGCACGTGTCCAGTTTTTGCAGGTTGGTGAAGGACAGACAGGAGAGAGATACAGAGGCTGCAAATCGTATGATGGTGAGGATTTTGTTGTTTATGTAGTGTAATTTGTATGGGCCATTGGTGTTTTATTGGTCCATTATGGGTCTTTATGGTGCTGGGAGAAAGTGTTGGTGGAGGGGAACTGAAGCTGGCTTTTCTAGAATTCTTGCTTATGTGTCATCTGCATTTTTCCATGGAAATTAGTTTTGGAATTAGGAGTGGTCATCAAGGCTGTTGAACAGGCAGTTCATCAGAGAGGTTCTTCTAGCAGTCCTCATGCAGGTGGATCACTGATAAGCTCAAAAACCTGAGGAAGAATTACAGTGGGCAGCTGGTTTAAAAGCAAACAAATTTTTGTTGAAGTCTTGTTCAAAATGGAGTTGCTGTCACAGAACACTAGTGGTATGATGCAGTATAATTTCAGCAGATAATTATGGACAAGTTGTCGTTTTCTCAGTATTTCAGTGTTTTACTGTGGTGAATATTGGCATACTAATGTGAAAGAGTATTTTAAAAAATTTTCCGGTGAAAAATATTGAATATTATTGGTGATCTTCTTTCAGAGAGAATTTGCACAGAAAGAAGCAATGAAACAAAAACAGGTAGATGAAATAAGAGACAAGAAAACTGGATTAGAAAGAACCATTGACCTGAAATCAGACATACAAAATAAGAAACAAGCAGAACTGAAGAATGTGAAATGTGAATTGCAGCAGTTGGAGGGATTTTCAGACAGGATTAGTGAGTTGGATGAGGAGATTGGCAAGATGGTAAGTTTGTGTGTATTGAAGAAATTGAAGCTTGAAATAAAAACTTGTGGCTTTATCATTAAAAATATATACCAAAACTCATACTCCCCCTTGATGTTTGCTCTTTCAGATGTGTTTCTGCCCTTTTAATACCCTGCCTGCTTTGTCTGTTCAGTGCACCCTTTGGGGGCAGGGTCTGTTCATTGCCTTGTTTTTGTACAGTGCACACATAGAATGTGCTGCTTCTGCTTGGTGAGTTGTAAATAGGGTAATGGCACAGCTGCAAATTAGGAGATTGGTTACTGTCAAATTTTTGGGCCAGAAACATTAAATTGAAGGTTCCATACTACCTTCATTTTTGGAGTTAGCTTGCCTGTGAGTTGGACTAGTTAATTATAAGTGTTTTATCCAATGAAGTAAAGTTACAAGCATTTTATGTTCCAGCTGAACATCTGGTTATGCTTTTGCAGCCAGATATTTTATGTTTGTCAGCAGTATATGAATTCTGCTTGACAGTGTTTTTCCTAGCCTCCTCACTAGGGTAATTCCAAATTTAATCTACAGTAGATACTAAAATACAGAAAATCAAACTAAGTATGAGTGAGCTTCTGGTAAAAGCATGAGCAAGTTGGGGCAGTGCTGCATTCCAGGACTGCACCTGGTGTCTGCCTGGGGCTTTCCTTGCCCCACACCAATGTCACAGCTTTTGTCCTTTTGCGTGTATTATTTACAAATCTTGTGTCATTCCTGTAACAGATACTGATGCTGCTGCCAGGCAGCTGAGGAGGTTTCTTCTGTTTACTTTAGCTAGAACTTTATTGATTTTTTTGTAATTGTCTGTCTTCTGGGCTTTTATTTTTTGTATAGGAACATGAGCTGAAGAAGGCAGAGAGGAACAGCAATGTAGAAGCTCTGGAACAGGAAGTACTGACTCTGCAAAATGAGAAAATAAGCCTGGACAAAGCTCTTAGGAGGCTGGATCAAGAGATGGAGCAGTTGAATCTACACACTACAACAATTACCCAAATGGAGATGCTGAAAAAAGACAAAGTAATGTTTCTATCAATATCTCATAAGAGAGGGACATGGAATTGATACAGTCCCTCCAGCATTGCGTTTTCAGTTGTTTATCAGCAATCAGACACAGAGCTTCTGTCTGACTTCATAGAAGCTATTAGCTTAATAAATGCATTGATGGTTATAAACCTGAAGATAGGAAAACTTCATTTAAAATGTTTCATTTCCCCAGGCAGAGAAAGAAGATCAGATTAGAAGAGTAAAGTCAAGACATGCTGAGGAGCTAACATCACTGCTGGGATACTTTCCCAATAAAAAACAACTTGAAGACTGGCTTCATGGTAAAAATAAAAAGATTAATCAGACAAGGGATACTCTTGCTAATCTGAAGTAGGTATTAATTTAATCAATTATTTCTCCACAAGTTTTTATGTAATTATTAATTTTAGTGTTGGAAAGTTTAATATGTTCAAAACACTTTTTACTTTAATTAATTTGTGTTTATTTAGGTAGCTGCAAAATCAGAGAAAACATCCTGCAGAATTCCTGTGATATAGAGCTGATACAGTTTGTGCTAGTTAATAAAATCACATTTGTAGTGTGTCAAAGGAAGCACTAAAAGCAGATAGCAAAATAGTGATCTGGAACATCCTTAGTTGTTTGTACAAATTCTAGCTGAATGGATGTGCCAGGGACTGGAAATTGCTGGTCTTCTGATTTTCTTGTAAGTCACAGAGTGGTTAGTGACTATATCACAAATTTGTGTGTGATTACCTGTTCCTGGTTTCATTTGGTTGTATAAAACAATTAGAAAGAGTAGGAAGTTTCTCATCAGAAATCATCTAGAAAACAAAAGGGATTTAAAATTAAACACTTACGCTGTACTTGGATGAATAAAAAGTTCATGCTGTAGATTGCCTGAAAAATCAGTAAAGAAGAACTGGTGAATATTTCTGTAATTCCAATTTCAGATTACCTTTCCATGGTTTTTGGTTTTGCTTAAACAGTCTAAATCTTTGTGTTTGGGTAATAAAAGAGTTTCTGCATTAATATTTCAGCAAGCAACTGGCATCAGTAGAATATGATAAAACTTACGCCAGTAATGAGCTAAAAAAAAAAGAAGACCAGTTGTCCTATCATGAAGCAAAACTTTTTGATGTTTGTGGAAGTCAAGATTTTGACAGCGACCTGAACAAACTTCAAGATGAAATTGAAAAAAGTTCCAAACAGCGAGGTAAATTCATGTATAGCTTTACTTTTTTCCCTGAAATACTAATGTAGCTGATTATGCACTGTTTATTCAATCTAAGTCTTCTGTTTGTTTTTCACCCAGCTGTGCTTGCTGGAGCCACTGCAGTTTATTCACAGTTCATTACACAGCTGACAGAGGAGAACCAGCCTTGCTGTCCAGTTTGCCAAAGAGGTTTTGACACAGAGGCTGCACTGCAAGATGTCATTAGTGATCTGCAGTCTAAACTGCGCCTCGCCCCAGACAAACTGAAGTCAACTGAGTCTGAGCTTAAAAGAAAAGAGAGAAAACGTGATGAAATGATGAGTCTTAAACCACTGCGGTAAAGTACCGAGGAAACCATATTGTTACAGGCTGTTTCCTTTCAAATGCTTGGGTGTTGATTATAAAAAACTACGCAGACATCAAGGAGGCTTTATTCTAGGGCTGGTTAATTAATTCTAAAATGTCATTGTTGGGATAAATACTTTGAGGGAATTTGAGAATTGTGAGAGTAGAGCTTTTGTTCACAAGAGGGCACTCTTGTTTAGTGCTTTGTACCTTCTCCTGAGCACTTGCTGTAATGAAGTTAAAAACCAAAAGAGATTTTGTTTGCTTGTTTGTATATTCTCACCTAAAATGAGGGATGTATTATCTTAGCTGGGTATGTAACATAAGCTTAAGTAAATGTGGGCAAGGTTAAGGGGATACTACTTTAACTAAATTTAGTCTTCCACTACTAAATCATGTCACAAGTTTTGTGATCTGGAATGTCTTCAGTTTATGCTGCTGTTTCTGACCAAGGAAATTTTAGGAATTTATATTCTATTTAAGGCAAACTGTAGAGGAACTCCAAGCTAAGGAAATTCCAGACCTGAAGAGCAAGATCCAGAATGCAAACAGAGATTTAACAGGCCTGAAGGGTGAGATAGAAGAACAGCAATCACTCCTCCAGACAGCTTTGTCTGAGGAAGAAGGTGCCAAAGCATGTTTACAGGATATAACTCTGATGGAAAGGCATCAGGTATGCTTTGGTAACTTTTTTTGATACATAAAGTGATATTCACTTGCATTTAAATATGTAGTTATTCAGTAATATGACATAACTTTGAGGTCCTTATTTTAAAATACTTCCAAAGACAGTATAACATAGGTGGTCTTGTACTAATAAAACTTCAATTTACAAAAGTTTTTTTGAGTACCACAGAGACTCTTGAGTTCTGATTCAATTCTGTGCTATATGAACTGAAAAAAGAGGTGTAATCCAGAGCTGAGCACAACCACAAGTACACCAAAATGTTTTCAGTCCTCATCGTCATTATATGTCACTGTATTCCCAGCATTTCACATGTTTCCTTGTTCTGTGCCATCTGAATATAAGTAAAGGGAAAGAGAAATCCTGCACTTTTTATTATTCTGGTGTAGGAGACCATTTTGAGCAGTCTTCATGCCTTTATTACCAACACAAAATCTTTGCTTGACTGAGAACCTTCAGAGGAGCAGTTAGGGAACCTGGGGCCAGGCAAAGGACTGAGAGCATTTCACAAGGTGGGGATGTCAGCAGCTCCTGAGGCACCAGCAATCCCAGTGTTGCAGGGGCAGATTGCACATGGAACTGTCCTGGCATGGGCTGGGGATGTTAAAGGGCTGTGCATCCTTATTGATTCTATCCACAGTTGGGAATTCCAGTTCCTAGCAGCAGGTGACATAACCCTGCTGCTGCTGCTATCATATTGCTCTACAAGAGAAGGTAATTTAGAAGCTCTTGAGTGCCTCAAGCCCTGAGCTTTTTCTTATGTTCCAATGGTGAAAAAATACATTGTTAAACACAAACACAGTAGTAATGGTACTTTTCCTCATACTTTCAGACTGATATTAGGGATGTTGAACGAAAAATTGCTCAGCAGGAGGCTAAGCTGCTAGGTGTCGATTTAAGTAGAACTGTGCTTCAAGTAAGCCAAGAAAAACAAGAGAAAAAACACTTGTGGGATACAGGTATGTCTTAAAAACCTGTTATTTCATTTTTATACTCAAAGTAATGTTCCAAAATTCTTGCCATTAAAATTTTAGTTCACTGTTTTATGTTCTCAAGTAACTGTATTCTCATAGTTCATTGTTACTGGTTTTTTGGAGTCATGCCAGCTTAATGTAGAGATGAATTTTCATAAGAATTACAATAACAGTTTTAATAACAGACTGACTCTGTTTTCATCTGCAGTTACTGGTAAAATTGAGTTAAAACAAAAGCTCAAGCAGGACCAGCAAAGCCAGATTCAGCAGCTGAAGAGTGCAGTCACTGAGCTCAAAGCAGAGAAGCTGCAGATTGTCAGCAGCATGCAGCGGCGGCGGCAGCTGGAGGAGCAGGCTGTGGAGCTAACCACTGAGGTTCAGGCCTTGTGCAGAGAGATCAAGGTGAGAAATACTCTTAATTGTCTAACCCTTAGCTTTTCTGGCCTTGAAATAAAAAATAATAACCTTGTCATACTCAATATTGTCTCTAGTCATAGAGAATGGGATGGATTTTTAAATGTTTATCCTGTGCTGCTATTATGTATCTTTGGGAATTTCCAGAACTTTTTAAATACATATTTTCACATTTCCTTTTTTTTAATACACACAAAAAAGAAATAAGTAACCACATGACATTTTTTACTGCTTGAAATATTATTGATCTTTACCAGAATGCGAAAATAAAAACTACTTTTTCCAACTACTTTTCAGGAAGCAAAAGAACAGGTACTTCCTTTGGATGCCAAGTTAGACAAATTGCAGCAGGAGAAGGAGGACCTAGTGAATAAAAGGACTGCAAGTAATAAAGAAACACAAGAGAAGGTTTGTTTGCTCTTGGCATAGCTTTGAGATAGGATTAGATAATGTTTTTCTGGCATGGATGGAAGCTGTGGTACCGAGTTTGCTTTAGGAAATGTCAAGGACTCTAGGAGATGCTTTAGATTGATAGAGCTTTTAGGGAGGAAAAGAAGCATGTCAGTTAGGACATGAACCTAATCGTAATTAACCTTTGGCAGTCTTGAAAAAAGGCTTCTTGGGACACTTGGCAGTATTTAGTGGCTGATGGAGTTGAAAAGCTCTTCCTAATAGACCCTAGAGGAGCAGTAAGGGTGAGCATCACCCGTCCTTGCAAGAGACACACTGTTTCTTCCCAGGTTAAGTGGCCCTCATTCATTTGGGGAAATATTTTCATGCTTATAAGAACTATTGGGATTTTAGAAGCTGAAGACTTTATTGGAAAACTCAAGGGAGTTACAAACAGGAATTGTACTTTGGCAGAAGTGTTATCCAGTATCTTTGATACAGAGCATAACTCTTCTTGCGCATAAGACCATATTTCATTTGAAATCTTTCCTCTGCAGATGAATGGCATAAATGAGAAAGTTAAAGATATAAACAAGTACGTGAAAGAAATTGAAAACTATATTCAACAAGGAAAAGAAGACTATAAAAAGGTAATCTAAAAACCAGTCAATAAAAAGTTAGCATCAAAAGTACTTTTTGTTTCTAAATCATATACCATTTTCTTAATATTTCTTTAGCAAAAGGAGTCTGAGCTTGATGAAGTAAATTCTCAGTTGGCTGCCTGTGAGAAACAGAAGGAAAAGATAAGTAAAGAGATGGAAAAGACCCGACAAGATATTGACACTCAAAAGGTGGATATATTGTTTAAAGTATACTTGGCATAGTTGAAATAATTGCTAGTTTTGGTTGGTCCGCCTGTGTCAGTAGTGGTGGGAAATTAGCTTCCTCTTGATTTATTTGATCAGTTGTTAGTCAGGCAGTCTTGAGATTTGTATGTGCAAATTGAAAAACCATTTATCTCTATCATCTTACGGTATTTCTAAGAGTTAGGTCTGGTGGGATAGTAGTCAGCATTTTCAGGAGTATCTTTATGTGGAGAGATACCTGCCTCTTAAGTAGAGTACAAACTGCAGGTAACAAAAGTTGCTTGCTACTCCAGATTTATCATGTACTTCAAGTTCTTGTGTATGTGTTTCAAATATTGTTTACATTCCTTATAGGAAACATGTCTTTCCCCATTCTACCCCTTCAGTTACTGTCTACTGTTGTATAACTGAGATAGGGGGCTTGGTTAAATCTCATCCTTGGTTAAAACTACTTGTCCTGGTTGAAACATGGATTAATATTCTCAAAAACAATCACTCTTGTGTTTACTTGTAGTAGTAAACGCTGCTAAATTATTCCAGTTTGAAAGATGGAATAGTACTGCTGATTTTCATTATACTCTATTTCTAGTAAGTTCTCACTGTGATAATTTTTGTTGTTGTCAATTATTTTATGCTTGCAGTGTGTTTCAGAGTTGTGCAGAACTGAAACATTGTAATTGATAACCGAAGTACTGAAACATTATACAGTTTCTTGCTTTCTTTGGAGCTAGATACAGGAAAGGTGGCTGGAGGATAATCTCACTTTGAGGAAGCGGAATGAAGAGCTGAAAGAAGTTGAAGATAATATAAAACAACTTATGAAGGAGATGGGAGAAATGAAAGTCCCCCAGATGAAAAAGTAAGCACCTTCAAAACAGAATGGTGGGCTTTGCACAAGAATTCATTGAACATCTGAGTGTTGTAGTCACTATATTTTAGTGTGTCCTGCTCCTCTTTTCGCCCCATTCGTGCACTTCCTCCTTCACACCTGTGTTTGTTTCCTGTCCCTATGATGATTGTGTAAATGACTCAGTGAAATTACACAGTGCTTCTGCTAGAAATAGAGATATCTGGTCATACCTATTCCAGTCCAATCTTTTTGATGATGTTTACTGAGAAATCTACATTTAAATAATTCATGCTTCTGGATAAGAGTATTTCGTTTTTATTTCAGTCTGCCCACTTAGTTCCCAGCAGCAAATTTTATGTTTACTTCAGTAGTTTAGTAATAATTGCTTAGATAATAAACACTTTTGAAAGTAATTACTCCTTTGCTGGTTCTTGCATATGAAATATTTATTTAGCATGCTGGAGCCTACCTGGTAATTCATCTAATTTTGCTCCGTATCCATCTATAAAATTAATTTTGTTTTGTTTCTACATATAGCACTTTAGCATTTGAACTTGACTTGCTTCTCCCACTTTAAATAGTGATTAGAATATGTTCTTAAAAAACTTAAAACTATTTTTATTTCAATAGTGTCTTCATTTCAGTGGCATTAGTAATATAATTTTAACTGTTACAGATTTTATAGATATGATACAATGAGCTGTTGTCCAACATTAACATAAACTGAAAATTAGAGCCCTGATTAAAAAATTGAAGCACTAAATACAAAATACTTGTGTTTCAATTATGGTTTCACAGTGAACAAAAACGTTTGGAGGAGAAAATAGAATCTCTGAAGAGGAACCATCACGTGGCGCTTGGCCGCCAGCGCGGGTTCGAGGAGGAGATTGTTCGCTTCAGAAAGGAGCTCAGGGAGCCACAGTTCAGAGATGCAGAAGAAAAATACAGGGACATGATGATTGTCATGAGAACAACAGAGCTGGTGAACAAAGATCTGGATCTTTATTACAAGGCTCTTGATAAGTAAGTATTGTCAAATGAGGGTGATTCTTAAATGTTTTCATCTTTATTAGAAGTGATAACCTTGATGCAAAAGCAGCTTTCAATTTCAGGTTTCCAGGGTCACTTAGAGTAAATTGATGTGATTGCTTGAGATAGATCATTTCCCTTTATAAATTCTGGCATAAATATTAAGAAAACATAACAAGATATAACTTCCCAAGTAAATTAATGAAACTATACTGGAAACTGGATTGGTATGATGTAGGAAGTTTGTAATTTAATGTCTGTAATGTACATATATTAAATGCATTGATGGCAATGACTGGAATTTAATACAGTCATAGATGGGTCTGATATTTGTATTCCCAATTCTCTGAAAGACTTATTTGGAGTTTTGGTTGTACATATAAGAGCTTATATTTGCAGTACAGCATTAGGAGAGAGATAAGGAAAGGTGAAATCAATGTTTAGATCCTCAATTTTTAACCTGAGCCCTTCTACTTTCATTTCTGTAGCAATATATTTTAACGTCTTCTGGTCGTAGCTTAACATGAATAAAATATGCCAGGTAGATTTTTTGTTTTCCATGGTATTTTCTCAGGTGAATAATTGTGTTTTAAAGAATATTACAATGTAGAAGTGGTTTTTTGCCCTTTTCCAGTGTGGGTGGTTTTGTGCTTATATTAAAGAAAGTACGATCATAAGAAAGGTGTCTGGCATTTGATGGAAAGTGTAGCAAATTTGTTCTCGTTTCTGTTTCCTCTGGAAGCTTGTTTGCTAGTCTTGGATTGACTGGGCAAAAAGGGCATCTCAAAATTGGTAACCATATACAAAATAAAACATGTGGCTCCCTAAAAACCCTGTTGATTATAATGATGGAATAGCAGTGAACAACTTGATGGACAGTGGGAGAGGATTTTGGAATCAGTGGATACATTTCAGGAAATAGAAAACTGTTGCTCAACGGCAGAGAGATAAATATTAGGAATGAAAAAAGAGAAACATTTTGGCCACTAGGAATTCTCAATACACCCATGTCTTGAATAAAGTATGGAATTTTGGCCTTCTATTTGAAAGGGTTTGCTAGTGCTGGAAAAAGGAGCACAGGAGAGTAATTATGTGGCTGAGGATACAGCATAATGGTCAAGAAGAGAAGCTAAATAAATGGGTGCTTTCCAAGTTGAAAGGACATTCTAGAGGAACCCTGTTCTAAGCTGGTTTGTTAATAATATTAAATAAACATAATATTAGACTGTAAGCTAATCCAAAATTTGCGTGAAGATCTGAGTTGTTCAGAGTGTGATAAGTCTTCCCTTTCAGTTGTAATGGAAATGCACTCCAAGAATTTCCTTTTTAGAATTTTTTGTATGATATCAAATCATCTATTGTTTCTATTTAAGGCTAAACAGGAAAACATGTTGTAATTTCAAGAAAAATAGATAAGCATCACTTAGCGGTAATCGTCTGAAAAATCAGCGAGACAAAATGCTAACTCTAATGGCCAAAGCTGTATCTGTGGCTGGGAAAACCAACATTTTGGGTGTTCCATGCTATCAGATGGTCTTTATTGGCTCTATTTAGAGAATTATGATAAATATTGATGAAGAATGCATTCTTGGGGTTAAGTAAATAGTTGAAAACACTTAATTTTTACTTAACAAAACCTATTAGAGTTGTTACCTCAGTGTTCCGCAGAACAGGTGGAAGAGCAAAGGTAGAAAAAGCAAAAGTAAAAGTCCATTTCAGAAGGATATTTTATTTCCACCACATTTTTTGAAAGAAGACATTGCCATAAAGTGAGTGAGCAGTTTTTTCATTACAGAGTAGCTTTTCTGTAAAAAGTCAAGTTAGAAATGCAGTGTCCTGTCCTTTTCTGAGTGTTTTGTGAGATTTCATCTGTTAATGAACTAAAGTCATGCTGCTATGTTAACCAGAGAATTTAAATTAAAATTTATTAATGATATCCTGTGTTACTCTTGTGCTGGAGAGAACAGTAGTGGTAGCAGTAGTAGACAGTTATAATGTCTGTTTGGGTGATTACGAATTATATTCTTGATAGAAATTCTCTGCTCTGAGGAGACTTCAGGTTCCCCTTTCCTGCTGTTATTTGCCCTGTTGGCAGACTGTGCCAAAGAATAACACTCCTGTTCTGGAAAGCTTAACATCAGATTCATCTTCTTGATGTCAGGCTGAAAATAAACTTCACACATAAATCATAAATCTCTTAAAAAGTCGGGTAAAGTCATTCTCCTTTGAGTGACTGCAAATATATTTGTTGTCATTACTTTGCTGCTTCTTAAAACTGAGCTGTTTGTGAGCATAGAATTAATTACACAATGGCATGTTGTTACTCTTTAGGTACTTCTCTGTCCAAAATAAACTAGTCTTTTCTATAATAAAAGTATTAAGGGAATGGAAAGGGAGCTGCCACCTGCCTTTGAAGCCCCTAGCAGTCCATAACAGTCCATGGTTGCATCTCTTAGAATTTACATTTTTTACCGTTGTTTTTTAGAGCAATAATGACATTTCATAGCATGAAAATGGAAGAAATTAACAAAATAATTCGAGACCTGTGGCGAAGCATTTACAGAGGACAAGGTATGTAATAATTTTATTTTTTTTTAAGTTTTACCCATACATATCCATTTGATATTGAGCACTGCAAATGGAAGAGTGTTTATTCACAAGATGGGAAATAGCTGATTCCATTCTAAAGGCTGTATCTGTTCATCACCACTATAATCTTTTTATTGCCCATTATATAGTAACTGGCAGGATAAATAGAGTTAATTTTCACTTTTTTTTGTTTTCTGAAGGTTAGGTTTCTTTGACATGGGACAGTGCATGAGTTCATCCCTTCCATTTTGGAAAAGTTAATTGCCAAGATGGATCTATCAGTGGGAGTTCTGAACGGAATTTTTGTTGTTACTACATATTATACCTCTTATCTCCCATTAATCCTATGATATTTTTCAAGATTTTTGATAATGTACAAATTATCTCCTTCCCATTTTCAGATATTGAATATATAGAAATCCGCTCTGATGCAGATGAGAATGTCTCAGCCACTGATAAAAGAAGAAATTACAATTACAGGGTAGTAATGGTGAAGGGAGATACAGCACTGGACATGCGAGGAAGATGTAGTGCTGGGCAAAAGGTAATGGGTTTTCATCTTCAGTACACAAAAACTGAGATTCTGAAAACGGACTCACATGAATGCAGAGGAGTCAAGTGACCAAAGAACAGGCAGCTCCAACTCTAATTTATTATTGTGTACAATAATAATTATAAATAAAATAATAATATTATTATTACTCCCTTTGCTGTGTCTGACTGTTGCACAGTATATGACTGAACATCTGAACCCTGCTTTGGGCTGCCAAAATCTGTTATTTCAGATGGGCACTAGGCTGATGCCCTGCAGGAGTGAAGGGTTTGACTTTCCTTTGTCCTCAAGTTCAGGTCCTCTCATTTTGTCTCTTTCTAGTTACCACTGAGGTTACCTCAGCTTCAGGTCTATGGATTTGCTCCCCATTTTTTTTCTTTCTGAGCCCTTGTTCTTCTTTTTGCAACTGCATCTGTTTCTAAGTTGATAGGACCTCTCTTCCTCCAGGTTGTGCTGCTTTCACCTGCTGCTGACTATAACCTTTCAGTTCATGTCACCAATGTCACACCTAGCCATACTTCTAGGCATTGCATTTCCTCCTGTGCTGTCAGCCTGCAGCTCTGTGATCTGCCCATCCAGCCTCAGTAACACACACTGGCCAAGTGGCCTGATGACACACCAGCTGTGACAATACCTGTGGTCACAGGTTCATCACAGTTAACCACATCCACACATGTTGAGGGTTGTTTCCACCTGTCTGTTCTATTAAATGTGTCCTCTCCTAGAGTAGCTTAGGATGTTGCGTTGGAGTCCTATGTAAATGAGAGTGAAACTTGAACAAGTTTCTTAGCTGAAATTCTGAGAATTCTTCTTTGATCGTGAAATGTGATGCCAGCAATCATGATAATTGGAAAATATTTTTGGCAGCACAGTTTCCATTGAGTCTTCTGTAGTTTTCAGTAGTTCAGAAGATCTTGTAAATATAATTATGCATGTTGATGCAGAACTAACATAGAAGTTGGTAAATCCTACTGTCTTCCATTTTAGTAAGAAATCAGGAGTTCAGTAGCTCAAACTTAGTAATATGCAGACAAATTTCCACGTGCTGCAGTGGGGTGGGCTCGAGCAGTGTAGGGATAATGTGAATGGCAGTGTCACAGCATCTTTACCTCAGGTTAGAATCCTTACTTCCAGTGTCTTCTGAATTTTGAATTCTTCTTTGTAGAGTCAGTCTTTGAATTCAAACTAGAAGTTTCAGTGTCGGTTTTCAGTAATTGGTTACTGTCATTTTGTGAACTGTCCACACATTGTTCTGTAAACTTCAGTCATGGTTTGTAATGGCATTAAAAACAGGTTGTTACGTGCAGATCCTCTTTAAACAGTCTGAAGCTTGAGATTTGTGTGTTTTTTCCTTTCCCTCAGGTGCTTGCTTCTCTCATCATTCGCCTTGCTCTAGCAGAAACATTCTGTCTCAACTGTGGCATTCTGGCCCTGGACGAGCCTACAACCAACCTTGACCGAGAAAACATCGAGTCCCTGGCACATGCCCTGGTGGAGTAAGTGAGCTCTCCTTGTGGTGCTTAGCAGTGGCTTTTTCTCAATACCCATTTGGCAGTAGTGAATTACATTTTAAGCTGACACATCTTTGTTGTGAGTAGTTTTAGATTCCCTCTCTATCTGGAAAAGGAAAAGGTGTTTCTTACATAAATTGAGGGGTTTTTTTTATGTGGGTAAAAACAGTGGGTAATCAGCATTAGATTACTTGATGGTTCATGTCATTCATTATCAATAATGAAGTACTTTTGTGCTATGTATTTGCTAGGTCTCTAATGCTAGCATGGGATGTAGGTGAATGCACACTCACTGGTGTCTCTTTGTAGGATAATAAAGAGCCGCTTACACCAACGCAACTTTCAGCTTCTGGTGATTACTCATGATGAAGATTTTGTTGAACTTCTGGGCCGTTCTGAGTATGTGGAAACGTTCTACAGGATAAAGAAGAACATTGACCAGTGCTCTGAGATCATGAAATGCAGTGTCAGCTCCCTAGGCTCCTATGTTCATTAGAATGCCTGGTGATTACATGTTATAGATGGCCTAACCTGATACATTGTACACTGCCTGACTGGATAGAGCTCAGTGTAGGTGTCTGAAAATGTAGTTCCTTCGTATCTTATTCTACTGAAGATTTGTAACAATTTTAGCCAGAGTCTAAAACTGTGAGACTTTTAGAGTTCTTATCTTTCTACATATATTCTGTGCCTGGGCTTAGGAATCACCATAATTTGAAAGAATTTAAATGAATACCACACAGTTAAATTTTGATGTATTTTATGCTTTAAAAGTAAAAATAAAGTTGTGATGTTCTTTGTCCATGTGCTGTGGGGGAGATGCAGTTGCAGATTCTCTGGAATAGCTGCAGCTCTGCCAGTGGACTACAGCTTGCTCTCCATCTCTAGCAAGGTCAGCACTGACAGCTGTCACTTTGGTTGAAGGTCTGTTCATTGCTACCTATCTAATCTACCCAAAATTGACAAGCTTCCACGAGAACTTTTACTACTTTCTCTACAAGGTAACCTAACTCTGGCTGTTCAAAGACAGAATTTTCCCCGAGTCAGTTTTGCTTCAGAATAAAGCAAAGGCCCTTCTCCAACCAGATGAATGAGTGAATTCTCTCCTCAGTTATGTCATGTTCTGATTCTTCATGGCAGTGTCTGCGAATGGAAAATAGAACATAAGTGTCTCAGAGATTTAATGTGGATGCTGAGCTTTGTCTGCCCTGCTCTGAGTTCTTCCTGAAGCTCTTGTCCTTGGTGTGACAGCAGCCAGGGGCCCTGCAGCTTGGCAGCCCCAGGGAACCTGCTTCTCAGTGGGAGTGACAGTGGAAAGCCATGGGGGTGGCCTGCTGCAAAATGCAAAGGGCCTGATCATCACAAGTCCTGAGGTTGCACAAACCATGCCTTGCTGCTTCTGAAGCCCTGCAAGCCCTGAGGGAAGGAATTTCTGGGTCTGCAAGCCCCTGAGGGAAGGAATTTCTGGGTCCCTGTTTCTTTGTAAAGCAAGTCAGGGGATACCTTGAATTCTTGGGAGGAGTCCACAGGTGGAAGCTGGACTTGCAATTCTTTAAATCCTTGCAATCAGCAGTGATGGGCTGACCCTCCTCAGTAAATGGTGTATGACCAAAGCACAATTTCAGAGGAAGACTCTTTAAACCACCATGAAAGAAAGTTAATTTTTGTAACATCAGGACATTTCTCTTTGGCAAATGCTTAAACGAGCCTAAGAATATTTCATGTAGTCTTCCTTCTCTTCCAGGGTGCAGGAATCCCTTTATTTTGCAGGGATGAGGAGAGGTTGACAGGGAAGGAGGGATGCAAGCAGACCTGGCTTGTGTAGACAGGGACTGGGGCTGGCTGAGCATGATGGACCAGTGCCTTTGCCCCTAAAGATGGTGCAGCTGAGCCCCTCACATTACATCACACACCTCTAACGGCAGCTGCTGAGGAGTCTGGATATCTGCACAGGAAAGGACAGAGCCCAATATACCCCAGCTCTGGTTCTCGATGGCAAAGGCTCTCAGGCCTCAGCCTTGGCCAGGGTGGGTGGCAGCAGGTGTCTTAAAAAGTAATGGCAGAAACCAAGGTCTTCAGCTAAGGATTATTTCCACCCAAGATTTCTGAGACTGCAGTGTCAGGGTGACCCCAGTCATGGGGAAACCACTCAGAGATAAGAAACTGAATGGGACTTCCTAGCAATTACGTTTTCACCAATTCCCCAAAAAAGCAATGAACACACAGCTGGGGGATGGGGGAGCGTAGGAATAGGAAAATGCTACTGCATTATGTTTGCAGTTTTAAATGAGAAGCTTCACTGACTCTAGTACTACTTCCTGAAGGGAAATTTTCTGAAAGATACAATCAACAGAAAAAAAAAATGCTTCGTCTTTTCAAATTTGCCTGTACAACCTCTTTGTTTTAGTGTGACATAAACATCCCAGCTCTGCACTGTCACCAGAGGTGACTCCCCAGCCTTTCTAGATTCTTTCCTGCTGTTTTTTCCAAGTTAAGGCCATGGCTCACAGTTCCTCTGTGAAGTACTTTGGGCACATTTTTGCCTAATTGGCCTTTCCCAAGTTTATCCTCACAAGAATTTTGACATTAAACATTTATCCAGAAGATAGGGAAAACAGGAAATGTAGTGGGAAAACAATGTCTCCTATATCAAATCAATTAAAATGATAAAAAAAAAATCACTGGATAATTTGAATAATGCATAGGCTCCTTGACAGCATGCAAAAGAGACTCTGCCAGCCCCATGGTTTTCATGTGGGGCTGGCAGAGTCCCTTTTTTTATTGCTGTAACTCACTGGGCAGGTGGCAAAGTGCTGAAGAAAGTTTCTGTCCACTTCCCATTTTGGTGGGGATGGGGGTGGATTTCCAGCAGGGAGACCAGAGCACCCAACCTGCAGACAGCAATCCGTGCACACCCCTCAGAGGAACCTGCACACACTCAGATACACCATGGTTAAGAGCCAAAATTAACAGCTGCAAAATATCAAGTTAGTGGAAGTGGAGTTGGGAATTGAGCTGAGATTCATTCAGGCAGTTGCCTGGGATGGTAGTTGCAAAGCCACTTGTCTGAGAGCACCAAACACCTACTGTGCCTGTTGGCCTGGAAGGGTTGGTTGGGTGCAAATCCCTTCCAGGTAATTTAGTCTGGCTGCAGCCTCAGCCCAGGCAAATGCTTTTGAAGCCAGGGATCTACTGGAGATGGAGGACTTTGGCATGCACCACTCAGGTGAGGGGCTTCCCTTCCACCTCTGTGCCACAGTGTCCATTTCTTCAGTACCATAATTATTTTTGCTTTATCTACACTCAGTCAGCAAGATGCCAACTATTTTCAGTAGAAAGAAAACCCAGAGGTCTCTAAGACACTCCTATCTAAACATTTTGTTTCTAAGTGGAATTTACATTAGCCATAGAAAACAAATACTTTGATTTTCTGATGCCTCCTTCAGTATTACTTCTGCAGTACAATTCTGCTGCCTGTTTACAGACTGCTGCATAACACCTGCCCTGAAGTACCTTGGGTTTGCAAACTTCTGAGAAGATGAATTTTTTCTTTTTTTTTTTTTTAACAAAAACTGCTTTATGACCTACCTGAAGTAAAAAATCGACTTACTTAACTCACTACTCCCAGGTGCAACTTCTCCCTGCAGCTTCCTCCTGCATGCCACATTTTAGGCAAAGAGCTTTTATGTGCCCTAGAAATTACATTAAAAAACACAAGCAGATGAGATTATCTACAAATAAACACCACAAACCAAAGCAATAAATATAGATGATGCTTTCAAAAGCTTAATCATTTGCTGTCTCCCTGCAACTTTGCATTTAAATGTCACACCAAGTATCATCTCATCTATTTCAGTATGACAGGGTTTGCTGCCCCCTGGGCAATCTGCCAGGAGCCAGCGTTTACTCTCTGCCTACTGCAAGATTACACCTTTGGGGAATACCATGCAATTTGCAAATTCTCCTTCATCTGGCTCCATCCTATTTGTGTAATTTGATCTAAGCAGGAAAAGTAAATTTCTGGAGCTGTAATGCACCCTTCCCTCCAGCTGCAGCAGCTGAAGGAAGCAGGAAAGTTCCAGCACTGCCAGCCATGCACAAGGGAGAACTCACTGTTAGTAAAGCAAATAAAACCCAACCACTGATTCAAGAGATACTACATGTGCTGATGCTATACATTGTGCTGTGACCCACATTTTGGTTTTTTCAGCTTATAAAATGTTTTATTTAATTGCTCTGCTAAGTAAGGAACAACATGCATGAGAGAATGGACTGGAAGATGTGTGATGGCTTCTCCATGAGGATTTCTTAGAAGGCAACGCTGGAATAGTGTTGGAGATGAGAAAATGGTTAGTAGGGTCATCAAGGACAAACTGAAGTTATTTATATCACCTTAATTAAAGCATCCACTGGACCTCCTGAGTTCTGACATTGTTTCTTAATGCCACAATCCCATCCTGCCCCTCCACAGATCCTCTACCTGCCACAGGGATGAATTTGGCTGCTAAAGCAAAGGTGAGAAGGTGACTCAGTTGCCTCCCTTTGCTCAAACTGCCAGGGAGAGGAAGCTGAGCATGGGGAGACTGCAGGGAAAGGAAAGGCACTTGGGAGAAGTGTGTGCCCTCCTTGCCAGCTGTGCTGGGGTCCTCTTCCCATCCTGAGCCAGGGATGGCCAAAGCAGCTGGGGGGGGAAACATTCCACTCCTCCTGCCATCCCAGCTGGGATGGCCCAGTACCAAGGTGAAGTTACTGCCTGTTTAACTGGGGAGGCACAAATTCAGCCCAGCTAAAATTATGGGCTGGCATTCCCCCTTTTTCTACAGAGCCAGGGTAGAGAAGGGAACACTGCCACAGGGAGCTGTAGCTCCTGTAAATCTGACAGCCATTGGTCATATCTGTTTCTTTCCACTGATTTCCATCAATTCCATCCATGTCCACAAATGCCATCCCATGCTGGTCATGGCCATGACTCCAGCCAACCCCTCTGCTCTTGCTTTGTGTGTGGTGATTGTGGCATCCAGCCTTGGCTTTGCTGCTGGAAGAAAGAAATATAAAACAAAGAAAAAAGCTATGGCTTTGGGTACAGAACAAAGCAAAATTTCTGGGTTTGGTTGCACTGAGGGTCTCTTCAGATGACTTCTCTGTTTTCTGGTGTCATCATCAGAGATGCAGCTGTGGAAAGGCCCAAGCAGTGCAATGGCCCAATGTGCACCATCACCCCCTGGGCTCTCCTCCACATGGAGGCAAAGGAGCATGATGTACCTAAAATAACCACTTGGATCGTTTCTCTGAATTGGTTGGGACCTACTTGGGATGGCTTAAATCAAGCATGAAGAGCCTGGGGTGGCAAGGCAGGGTGGGCAAAGACCTCTGGGCCCCCTCTGTATTCTGCCTCTGGCTGCAGCTGGGCACACATGGCAAAAACCAGCAAAAGCAAAACCATCTCTTTATGACAAGGAGACCCAGTTCAGGCTAGGCTCAAATACCTGGGGTTCTGTGTCCACTCTGATCAGCAGCACTGATCAGGCTCATGGTTGTGGTGTCCCAGCACCCCATTCCCTTTGGGAAGGACAGCTTGACTGGCCAAGACTCTTGGAAGGAGCTGTTTTCATTCCCTGTAATGCTCCCAGTGCCTCTGATCCCCTCTCACATAAGCCCCCCTCAATGCTATTTCTCAGAACTCGGCTCCACTTTTCAGGTATCATTTTCTACTCCCACAACCCAAATTGGTACATATAAGCTTTTCCCATCAGCAGGTTCGTGTTGTAATATGAATAGTTTGGGGGATGATTTTATCTGCCCTTGGGGGAGGTGGCATCCCATGCATAGTTTGAAGAGTGGGGTAATCCAAACCCACGGGAACACTCTCCACAGCCCTCCAGAGCCCTGTGATCCTGCTGGGACACTGAGCCAGGGCACAGTGATAGGACCACAGAATCTTTCCTGGGGTCATGGTGCATCCTGCTCCAGCAGTTGGCTCAAAAAGCCAGGGACACAGGCTTTGGGACAGGTGGAATAACACACTCTGCACTGTGCAGCCCTGGATATACTCCAGCCCCTCCACCTGAAGGCATGGGAACACTCTGGGCTCCCACCTGGCCCTCACCCAGCCTCTCGAATTCACAGGAAATTCAATGACTGGGAACTGTCTCCATCTTTTTTTTCAGGAAAACTAATTTTTTCAGGCTAATACAGGGACAAATGGTGAGTGCTGCTGTCCAGTCCTGACACTGCACCCTTAAGTCAACAGTCATCCTATTGAGAAGAAGTGCAATGATGTGGAAGGGGTTTGTTTGAAATAGGAAGTTCAGGCTTCCTCAGGCTCCCTCAGGCTCAGTGACACCTCGATTTCACTGAAAATTTGAGAAAAAAAAGAAAAAAAGGTTTAAACTTTAATGCTTCTAAATTCATTTAACAATTTGCATTATTTATAAGCCTCTAAGCAGGCACTAGCTGAAGCTGGGCTTCCCTGGACAGGGTTTGTCCCATCTGGGGCAGCAGCACTGCAGGGCCATGGGAGCTGCTGATAGCAGAGCCATAAGGTGCTGCTTCACCTGTGCATGCAGGAGGAATCAGCAAAAGTAATTTACAGATCTGGAGAAGAAATGAGCTATTTTGTCAAGTCAAATTTTTTCCACACAAAATTTCTGCTGACAAGACCAGCCATGGTGTGAAAGAACTATGTGTTTTTGTCTGTTCTCCTGGTGGTTTGAATCCCTGAACTACTGCTGGCTTTCTGATGCTGTGAGAGGGACAGTGTGGTGTGGCATGGCATGGAACAGCATGGGACACCATGGGATCTTGTGGGACACCAAGCTGAGCACTACAGGAGCCATCCTCCCACAATGGGATTTGTACTACAGAGCACAGTAAGTCCTGGTTGGAACTAAACATTCACATGCCAGAAAACACCCTCAGCTACTTCTTCCTTTATAAACAAGACCACTTCTTTTTGTTTTTGCATATGTTTAACATCATGATAAAAGTTTTGAGGTTTTCTTTTCCTTCAAATCCTTGACAACTTGAGCTTGCTGGGGCTACTGCTATTATGGCCAAAGGACATGAATTTTTTCTGGCACACAGTTTAGCTCCTCCTCTCCAACATCATCCCTGTGACAGGTCCTTCCCTGAAGCGCTGCTAATGCCATGATCCCCCTTTCTGCTGGTGGCGGCCAAGCTGTAGCACAGGGCACTGTGGTCCCAGCACAGCCCAGGGACCACTGGGCAAAGGAGCCTTGCAGGAGAGGTCCAGGTACCTGCTGGTGCCACGTCATCCCCCATGAGGCACCAGCACCCAAGGCAGGAGCCTGGCAGGCATCCAGCCATGCACATTCTAGAGCTGGTCCTTCTGCACCACTGTTTGTCTTTTCCATTGTGGAGACCAGGAAAGCACCAATGGATATTTCTCTGCACGTAAGATCAGGCCTTGACTTTAAGCAAGCCTCGCAAGGCCTTGGTTCAGTCCCGCACCTGTCCATGGATTTCCACATGCAGCTCATCACAAACATGCTCGATAGTAAATAGATCCTTCAACATCGAGAAGTTCTTATCTTCTCATCCCAGTATCTCCTCACCTATCAGTTAGGTGATTAAAATCTGCATGTATATATAGAATAATAGATAACGTTATTCAACGTATAGAGAAGGGTTTGCCACCGTTACGTAATGCCCTCCTTTGGGGTGTCTCACTTCCCACTGCATCCTCTGTGCTGCACAGGAAGACATCTATATTTGGCAGTCGCAATGGAGACGCAGGTCCTTCTTCACACTATAAAAATGGTGCTGTCTCAAGCAGAGAGGCAGAGAGACCCTGGCCACCCAGCCCAGACAGCACAGGACGTGCTCCGACAGTGGTGACAGAATGCTCCCCTCACTGAAGACAGCTTTCACTCTGTCCTTCCTGGTCCAGCTCATCTCTTCCGCTCCATCTACCCAGCAGACACTGAAGGAGGTCATCCTCCTGATCCAAAAGCTCAACTCAGAAGCACAGGTAAATGCTGCTGCACCTCTTGGCTATGCTTTGCTTTCTCACCTCGTTATTGATGATGATGATGAGGATGATGATGATGATGATGATGTTCTTCAGTGTCCAAGGCCAGGCACCAGCACTGCCAACACAGGGGCTGGTGCCCTCCTGGGTGGCAGGACCCCTTCCTGCTGGCTCAATTCACTCCACCCCACCTACTGCTTGGGGCACCCTGGCCCGTTTCAGCCTAGACTTGGTGTGCTCAGCACTTGACTTGGGGGTACAAGCAGCTCCTGGGGTTGGGTCAGAAGTTTTCCACCCGACATTAGGTACTTTGCAGAAAAAAGTGCTGAGGAGCAAGAGAACCTTCTGTGTCAGGGTGGCAGAGGCAGCTCGGGGACATGGACATGGTGTTCTGGGCAGTGTGAGCTGCCAGGGGGTCCCTGCCCTACTCCCACTGAGCACACAGGGATTCTCCTGCGCCTTCCCAAACCAGTGCTGTGCACACCCAGGTCCTGTGTCCAGGAGCCTGTTTGGAAGCAATTTGCTGAAAGATGGATCTCCGTACTGGCAGCACCAAGGGTGCATCCATGCCATGGCCTGCTGGAGAGGGATGGAAACATGATGCCCATTCCTGGGAGAGGGCACAGCAGACAACTCCTCAGGGATGGTCTCATAATGATGGTCTTACAATGACAGTTTCCTAACCATGACTCTCCCTTTTGTTGCCTCTCCAGCTCCCCTGCAATGACACCCGAGTGGCACAGGTTGCCTTCACAGATCAAAAGGTAAATACCTACGCAGAGATTGGCAGAAAATGCATTTATCATAAATCCAGACATAGGCAGGGCCCTCCTCCCCATGGGGCACAGCACCTGTAGCTGAGGTAGCTTTATGAGTCACTGAGGGCTGCTCAGTGCCAGCGGCTGGGGTGAGTGCACAGCTCAATGCTGCAGTGCCCGAGCACCTGTCTCCAGCCCACAGCTCTGCCCCCAGCTCCCCCCAGCCCCAGCCATGGGGCCAGGTCACAGGTAACTTGAAAGCAGGTCAGGAAGTCACTGTGGAACCTCCTCGTGGACACCTGAATAAGCAACTTCAACCTGATTCAGCTCCATGGTTCTAATCATTCCCCTCCGTGTTCCCCAGCCCGACGAGGAGCTGCTGTGCCAGGCAGACATGGCTCTCACTGAAGTCACCAGGTGCAAGAAAACCTATGAGCCACTCATCACCAACCTGAAGCTCCTGCATGGCAAGAAGGTAAGCAGGGGTGCAGCTCCTTGCTTGTGCTGGTCCCTTGGTGCCTGTGCCCCCATGCTGGGGGTACCACAGGGCTGATCAGAATTTGCTCTCTTGAATGGAACCAGAGCTGAGCATTGCAAACCTGCCAGTGCTTCAGGTTAATCTGCCCCTGTGGGAAGAGGATGACAGCTCCCACCAGCCCCAGCCACCCCAGACCAGTGGCCATGGGAGTCACACTGCTGGGCGCAGGGCCAGATGCTTGTTCTGAGCAAAGGACAATTCCTGAGCTCCCAGGCCAGCATCCTCACCACTCTTAGTTATTTGTTGAATTATTTATGAGGCAACGGAGGCAAACAAAGCATCTGTCAGGGCTGGGAGCCTAGCTACCGCCCGTCCCAGCTGCTAAATCATACTGCCAGCTCTAACGTATTTACCCTTTTCCTTCCCCAGACCTGCTCCCTGAGCGATGAAAATGAGATCTACCTGCGCCACTTCTTGCCAGCGCTGGGGAACTTCACGCAGGGGATGTACAGGCGCAGGGGCTCGGCGGCCACACAGTGAGGGGGGCACGGCTGCCAGCCCGGAGCCCCGGGATCCCGCTGCTGGTAGCTCTAAAATAGGTTTTGCGGAGTGGTTTTGTTTTGTTTTCTTTCGTTTTGGTTTTTTGTTTTTCTTTTCGCTCCTCGTTTCGTGCACTTCCTCAGCTCTGCTCCAGCTCTCCTAAACCCAACCAGTTCTCACAGCCAGAGGAAACGTCCCGGAGGGTACCCGGGCTCCTCAGCTGCCGCTGGAAATGCCCCTTGCGCGGCAAGCACTTGACATGTCCCGACTTTTCCGTCCGAGTGCCGTGTGTCAGATGTCACTCGGCCTCAGCAGGAGAGGTCTCATTTGTACAAGGCTGCCCTTAAACTCTTCCCTGCGGCTCCTCCAGCTGGGATGTGACAACCCCCGCTCCCCGGGAGGAGGGCGCGGGAGGAGCAGAGCGTCCTGGACCAGCTGCCGAGGAGCGTGAGCCCTTAACTCCTTCATCTGCTCCTGCAGCACCTACCAAAACCAAAACCAGATTATCTGCTTCCTGTTCCCCTTAGTGACGGGAGGTTTCTTCACAATCATCTTCTCTTCCTAAAGAGATCAAAATCTAGGCTGAAATGATGAATTTTTCACTGAAGTGTTACTACAGCAGCTGGGGGGGGCGATTCTGGGAGCAGAGCTGGGGAAGTGCAGCATTCAAGAGCAAAAGCTGGGAGGGGAAACGCGTCGGAGGGGCTGGAACTGTTACTGCAACTTCAATGTCTCTGCTATTGTAGGTGGCTTTTAAGTTATTAATACTGAAGACAGGAGAGTCTGTAGGATAACTTTTAATCTAATGGGTGCTTGCCAGCATCATACTTTTGAATTTTATTTATTATTATATGTTATTTAAATAACTTATTTTTAAAGTGTGTAATCTAAAAATTCAAGACCAAAAAGTCCTGGCTGTTGAAAGCTTTTCTTTGCTTGGGACCAAAAATATAAAGGAAAAGCCAGTATTCAAGGTTTATTTTGAAATTACACGGTAGTTCTCTGGAATACAACCATATTTAAAATACTGCTACCTCATTTTAGGGAACTCTTATGGTCTGATTGCCTTTGCACAACAACAAATGAACACGTGCTGATTTGTAATTTATTGTTCTCTCTATTTAAAATATTTGTATGATGAGAGTTAATATATTCAAATTACCACGTATTTGAATGTCTTCATTTTATTATTTTGTTCATATCAACTATGCACTGATTTTATTGAAGTGTCCTTGGGCTTAAGCAATAAAGAACTGACTTAAGAGCTCTTGGTGTCCATAGTTTATGCTGTCAATTCCTTCTTACCTTCAGCAGTTAGTGAGGAGCATTGGGGGAGCTGCCTCCTTGGTCAGGAACGATGGCATTTTTGGTGCAATGCACAGTAAATGTACCCACTCTGCCACCGAGAGCAAGGCCTTGAGAAAGGAAAAGGCACCAAAGAGCCCCCCTGGCTTATAGCTTAGGAACTTGATGAAAGGAAGGGCTGGAGGAGGAAGAATGAGAACCTTTGTTTGGGAAGAGGGCCTTGTGCATGGGGCCATGGTGGAGGGGGGTTTTGGGGTGCAGGTTGTGGTCTGGGGGCTGGAGGGGGAGCCAGCAGGAGCCAAAGTCGAGCTGCAGGCAGGGGAAGGCTTGTCTGATGGGAGAGGGAAGGGATGCACCTGGCTTATGGACCAGAACCTGCTTAGTGCCAGCAGCACACATGCAGGAAACAAATCCACAAAATAACTGCTGGGAATTGTTATACATGCTCCAAGTGCACGAAATAGGGACTCAACTGCAGCCTTGGGATTTTCCCTGGATAAACCCCAGCACTATTAGCACCAGGCACAGCAGCAGCAGAAATGCACGAGAACAGAACATGGACAATACCCTCAGGCACATGGTGTGACCCTTTGGGATGGTGCTGTGCAGGGCCAGGAGCTCGCTGACCCTTGTGGGTCCCCTCCGAGCTATTCTGTGGGTCTGTGACTCCGTGATCCCTGCTGCCATCAGCTGCCAGTCACCACCAGGCAGGGTCTGACAGCTGGCAAACCCTCAAGGCCCTGTCTCAGTGGCTGTCCTGGAACCTTTCTGGTTCGGGACAAAGAGGGGAGAGCTGAGCCTGGGCTGTGACTTTTGGCAGAGCCCAGGCTCAGTGGCTGTAGGGATATTGGTGCTTGAGAGCCTGGGCAGGATCCTTGTGGGATGGGAGGACGGGAGATGCTCCAACTCACAGAGCCTGAGGAGCTCCAAGAGGAGAAAAACAGAGGACACATTTCTGAATCAAGCACTTTTCTTTGGTAGGGAAACAGGGCAGGTTCATCCCTGGATGGTGGCTGGGATGAAGGACAGCCAGGGCTCCAGAAACAGTGGGGACCCCACTGGGGCTGCAGCTGTCCCTTCAGCCAGCAATGGAGCCATCACTGCCATCAGCTCCATCCCACCCTTGGGGAAGGACATGGGGATCTTTTCACTTGCTGTTGGGTTGGATTATTGAACCTGGATGGATGTCAGGGTCCCACCACAGCACTCCTGTCACCCTCAGCTGGGCAGTGGGGAGAAAACATAACAAAAGGCTTGTGAGTCAGAGTAAGGACAAGGAAAAAACAAATCAGCAATTGCTGTCACAGGCAAAACAAATTCAACTTGGGAGAAAATTAGTTTAATTATCTAATTATTCAATTTATTGTCAATCAAATAGGAGTAGAATAATGAGAAATAAAAACTAAATCTTAAAACACCTTAACCCCACCCATCCCCTCCTCCCAGGCTTAGCTTCACTCCTGATTTTCTCTCCTTTCTCTTCCAGCTGCAGTTGTGCAGGGCTTTTCCCCAGGGCACTGCTGCTGTTGCCAATGGGCTGAGCCTTGTCCTGCAGCAGGCCCCTCTTGGAGCAACTGGAGTTGGCTCCATCAGGCATTGGGAAATCTTCCAGCAGCTTCTCACAGGACCCAGCCTTGTAACTCCTCATGAAAACCTTGCCATGCAAACCCAACACACCTGGTGACTTTCTCATCACACAGTGATGCAGTTTTCCACCGTGATTCAGCCTGAGTAGAGCAAAGGTTAACTTTTTCTGTGATTTTCTCTTCACTGATACCAGTTTTAGAGCTTTCCATCATGATCACTGGGGGAATCCCTGCATCTGCAGGATGGGGCTACTGCCTCCATCACCTTCTCCAGCGTCACTTTTAGGCAGGGATACCACCACCACCACCACCACTCATCCCAGACCAGTGGAACAGCTCTGGGCATGGCTGTGAGGACCCCCCATCCCTGAAGGCCGTGGATGCTGTCACACAGCCAGACCACGCTCCCTTATCTGCTCTCCATAATGGGGAGGTAGGAAACAGCACAGCTCTCCACTGGCAAATCCCCCACAAAGGTCTTTCTGCGTCAGTGACTTCACCTAACTTCACCCGGGGCATCTTGGAACCAGACAAACAAAATTACTCTCAGTCTGGCTACTCCCGGATTCATCAAGCGCGCACAAGTTGTTATCTGGTGGCAAGTTGCTGTTTGAGTTAGAAAAATCCCAATTAGTTATTACAAAACTCCAAAGTTTCCCAGCTCAGCGTTTCTCAGTGCCATTTCCGGTGGCAGTACCAGCTACTTGGGCTGGCAGAGCCCATTGTCTGAAAACTCAGCCTGTTCTTCCCCAGGCAGGGCAGGATGGACAGGGCAGCCTCCAGCTCCCTCAAACACTGGAATAGGGCCACAAATCCCCAGCTTCCCAGCAGTGACACAGCAGGACTCCCCACACCATCTCCTTGCACACAACCTGCAGGATGCCACGCTGCTTTGGGGATCCTGTTTGGTCAAGGGGGCCCCCAGCTCTCCACAAACCCCCCAGGCTGATGCCCTGCTCCTGCCCAGGTTTGTCCCCACACAGCTCTGCCATACTTTCTGCTCCTCCCCAGGTTAAGAAACTCAGGGACGGAAATCAGTGTGCAGATGAAGGATGCTTTACATGATCTGGAGATATTCAAATGAAACACAATAGAAGAACTTGCAAGATACTCAAAGGAAAATAAAAAGAAAAGTGTTGTTCTTGGAGCGTACCAGAGCAGTGGGCTATCCAGTCTAACCACTTCCGATTCATGGTGTAGAGAAAGCCTTGAGAAAGGGAGAAATGGAGAATCCCCAAACCGGGCAGCCTATACACTGTATGTGACCTGACTCCTGCCACTGTCATCTTACAGTGGAAATTTCATCATGCAAGATCAGAAGAAAATTTTGACTTGCACAGAAAAGAACTGTTGCTCTCCTAATCGGGAGCAACTTTGGAAAGTGCCTATAAGGGAAAAATAAGTTTTTCCTTCTGGTTCAGCAATTTTACAGTAATAAATTGAGGTGCTTCCTCCAGAAAAGTGCATGCAGTTACAGATCATCAAAGAATCCAGAGACTAAGAGCTGAAAGGGTCCAGCCTAAGCAGGCCATGCGTATCCTGGTCCAGGTCCTGCTCACCTTCCTGGTGCTGACAGCCTGCCTGAGCAACGTGGTTACTCCACAGACACAAGCACTACGGACTAAAATGCTGAAGGAGAGCATCACTCGGGTGGACCAGCTCGAGAAGATGAAGGTAGGGCTGGTTGGTGCTTTACCCATGATGGGAAGGACAGACTGTTCCACCAGGCTCGGAGGGAGCAATGGAAGGGGATGAGCACGGGGTTCACAATGCTCCTGGTGGGTGGAGGGATGTGTCTGTGTGTGCATGTCAGGATGGATCTGTCCTGTCTGGAGCCTGACTGCTCCTCTCCTTTGTGTCTTTGTAAAGGTTTCCTGTAACAAGACAAACGTGACAAATATTTTTGCAGATTATAAGGTAAGAAAAAACCCCAACCATATAGCCCTGATGGGCACTGGGAGGTTGCTGGGAGCCAGAGGAGAGCACAGGGCAGTGGGAGGCAGGTGGGAAGCCTGGGATCCTGCCTGTCCTGCAGTGGTGCTGTGGAGGAGCAAGGAGCCCACTGTGAGCCCCCAGCACAAACGCCGGGCTGCCCAGCTGGCCCTCACCACTCCTGATGCCCTGCACAGGTGCCTTCACTTTCCCACACGCATCTCCACCTCCAGCCTAAGCAGCATTGGTGGCTTCTGGCCACCCTGAGGACAGGGAGGGGCCAGAGGATGGGCAGGGATGGGCACTTGTGCTTGGGCAGCAAACAGAGAGAGGAACGTCTCCCTTTGCCTTGGAGTGCTGGCAGCAGCTCAGACACCTACTCACGCTATTGCACAGCATCCTGAGCGCTGGGGAGACACAGTACCCCTCTTTAGCCCCTTATCTGGGGGAAGGCTCTGCAGTTAGCACAAGATTTAATAGCAGATAATAAGGGCTCTTTCTGCTCTGAAAACTGCTGCCTAAGCCAAGCTCCCCAGCCCCTGAGTTCCTGTTTTCACAGAAAGCCCATGCCCTCACCTCGTGCTGCACCTGGTGGCAACTGAGGGGTGCAGTGGCCTTCATGGGGGCTGGGGCTCAGCCCCCCTCAGGGGATCCCCACACCCCTTCTGCCACAGGCAGCAGCCCTGGTAGTGAGAAGAGATGCCTGAGGAGATGCACAGCCCCACTCTCACAGCTGCCCCTGCTCACAGGGATACGCTGGTCACTTGTGTGAAGACAGACTAGGCAGCACTGGGAACATGCCCCAGGGAACAAAGTCAAACAGTTTTTTGATTGCCACCAGCATTTTACCTATTAACTCTTGATCTTTCATGTATCTCTGCTACAGGACTTCTCAAAGCCCCCATTAAAGGCAAACTCTTCCCAGATGCTTTTGTAATTCCTGTAGCACCTCTGCCTGCTCAAACCAGCTTCAGTCCCTGGGAACCTGCAGGGAGCAGCTTCCCAGGGTCCCACAGCTGCAGCAGGAGCACGGTGCTCCAGCACAGGGGGGCTCGCTGCTGTGCCACACTGCCACAGCTTCTGCCAGGGCTTGATTCCTCCTCACCAGCAAAGGGATGGCAGCAGAGCCAGGTGTGCAGAGGGAGCTGGGAAGCTTCAGGGAGGCTTTGGCACCTCAAACCACAATTTTCACCTTTCCTTTAGAATAGAAATGTATTATTTATTGCGTCTTAATCTGCTGCTAATAACTCATGACTATACAAAAGAGTTTTTTTTAAGAAGTCCTGTGTCTTTTCCCAGAGAGATAACAGAATGGAGATCTTATGCAAAGCTGCCACAATTGCTTGGGAGAGCAAGAGCTGCCACTCGTACTTCAGAGCCATTTACGACAACTTGCTCGGCCTGGTCCGGAAGAGCAGAGCAGGCCACCAGGTGAGGCACAGTTCTCTCTTGGTCACCATTTTTGTTTTACTCTCCCACCACTGTTTTACTGTCCCACCCAGTCCAAGCTGCAGAACCCAATCCTGCCCCAGCAAGCTTTTCAACAGCCCCTTTTTCCATTCCAGGAGCCATGTCCTGTGGCAGCAGGCAGCACCATCTCACTGCAGAATTTCCTCACGGAATTACAGAGAGTCCTCCAAGAAGAGTTTAAGAGTCAGAAGTGAAAAAACACTTCTTTTGTTTTTAAACTATAACCCTAGTTTTCAAAGATTATTTATAATAATGCTTTAAATAAATGTATTTTTGGACTAAATGTGCTGGCATTTCATAGGATGTTACACAAGGCAACAGTTCCAAGTTTATGGGAACAAGGGTCATGTGGCTAGCAGTGGCCAAACAATCTCTCCCGCTATGGAATTAAGCTCATGCTAACATGAGGAACACAGGTCTAAGGAGAAGGCAAAGCCCAAGAGAAGGCAGAGGGGAGAAGCCAGGCCACAAAGGGGCAGGCTCCTGAAAGCTGAGAACTCAGAAGTACATGCTTGAACTGTAAAAGCCAGGTCTGGAGCTAAGCAAGTTCTCTCCTCACTTTACTTATAGCCTATATTATAACATAGCACAGCCCTTTGTGGCCCAGGAGCGAAGAGGCCAGGACTGTGCAGGGTTTGGTTCATGCATCAGCTGAGTCACAGGCCTCTGGGGAGCTGCAGACCATGGAAAACCTGGTACCTACAGGCAGAGCAGGCTGGGGGGCCACAGGCACTGCCAGCCAACACAGCTCATGCAGCAAAGGAAACAGAGCTGAACATTTCCAGCTCCTGAGGGTAAATTCACACCACCTCCACCAGCACAGGGTGTGGCTGGCTCGTGTAACACAGGAGACACAGCCAGGAGAGCGTGCAAAGCCTCCTCCCCCCAGCAATGCACAGAGCAGAAGAGGCAGAGCACGGGCAGCGCTGACCACGCAGGGGCCCGAGCTGCTCTTGCAGTGCCCTGGCTCAGCCCAGGACCCCTCAGCAGAGGATGGGCTTAAACAGGGGCCCAAGCAGCTCCTCAGGCACATCTCTAGAGCTGCAGCCTCATCTCACTGGTTTTCTCTGCAGCCTTGCAAAGGATGCTCTTGTTCTGCCCTGTGCACCTCTTCCACAAGGTCTTGCTGCCCAGTGCCCTGGGGCTTGGCAACAAGGCTCCAACACACCCCCAACTCCCTGCACAAACTTGTCCAGAGTGCTGTGCAGCTCAGAGCTACAGAGGCACCTCACCCACCCTTCCTCAGCCAGCTCCTGACACAACTGAGTTAAAAAGATATGCTGTGTATAATGTTATTTGGAAAACATGCATAGAGGGTGGAATTAGGAATCAAGAATTTTATTTCATGGTATGAACATGCTCCAGGGACACAATATTGATATATACAGTATAATGAATTAACATTAATGAAACAAGAAATAGTCAGAAATAAACAGAGTTAAAAACCAATAAACAGAAAGACAAATTATACAGACTAGCAGTTTTTCCTTCTATACAGGCCTGGCTAAGCAGAACTGTGGAGAAAGGTGAAAGCTGGACATGTGCAGACAGTATAGTCAGTGAAAGGCACTAAGGACCATTTTGCCTCCTCTTAAAGGATTAGGAACAAGTTAAATATGAAATAATTCATTTACACAACATTAAGCAAAAAGCTCCTTGTTAATGTCAACGATCTGAAATGAGGAGAATCTTCTGTTAGCAGGATGCAAAGATGAGCACACACAGTATGTTATGTAATATGAGTTTTGATAAATACTATAGAGCACATACTGACCTGCAACAAGAAAGGCTGTATTAAGCTCTTAAAAGTCCATACAAATCAAATCCTTTCCTTATGAAAACACATTATGGGCCCATCAGACATTCACAGATGGGCAGGGCTATAGAGAGGGCCCATTTGGTAAATCTACAAGCCAAACTCCCTGGTTTTACAAGGAACTTCCCAGAACTTGAAAACACACCACTTGGCAGGTGAGCCACAATAATAGGGCACATGCCCATGAGAGTGTTCAACTTTAAATAAAGCTCTCTTATGGAGCAAATAATTTGTCCTCCAGGCCTCTGTAACAGGAGACAACCAGTTTCTGCAATCTGCCAATTAAAGTGTGCAAGGAATTATTATTGTTTTCCCCTGTTCCAAGGCTTACTTACACATGCAGAGTACTAAGGTTTTCAGCAGCAGGGCATTGTAAATCATATGCCTTTATGTTTTAAGTATTTTAAATATTTAAATGTTTTAAATGGAACACCATGGTTCACAGCAGGATCTTGAAGTGACTGATACTTGTCAGGTAAAAAGATTTTTAATGGTCTTTTTGAAAACACAGCTCTGGTTTAACTCCTGTAAAACCAAATCATTCAATAGCACAAGATCTAACACAAAAAGGAAACAGAAGTTATCCCTGGTTCTGAGAACTAGTACAGGACACAGCTATGCATCTATCTGCTTTGACTCAGAACTGAAAGATTTTAAGCAGCATTTAATCCATTTTCAGTCTAGCTTCTTTGATGAGAAGTATGTAATAAGAGATAATCCAACTCTGTTCAAGCACATTTAAGATAAGGTCAGCTCTTCACAAGCAAAACCAACTATAGCTTCAATCAAGAAAGTTTCTGAGCATTTACCTCTAAATGCTAGGCTAGAAAAAACAAATGCCAATATTTGTATCTGTATGTTATATGAATTTAGGTGACACTCCCTCCAATACAGAGGGCAGCATGTTCTTCCAGGTCATGATCCTGAAAAAAAAAAACATTAAAAACACAAGGAAAAAGCTTACAACTTGTTTAGAATAGCACTGAATATATTTTTCAGAGCAAAATATGTCCTTACAACACCAGTTTTAACTATTACAGATCCTGTTACAGACCCCAAGGTACCTCCAGATAACCATCATGACAGGAAGAAAGGGCATTTAACTTCTTTAAGTACTTCACAGGAACATTCTGCTAAAAGCAGATGTGGCTACTAGGCAAGGACTCAGGACACCTGAGGAGCTGTCTTGTTTTTTGTCACACTGAAGGACTCCATTTCTCCTGTCAGTAACCACAGCTTTTAATCCTCCAGGTACCCCTAAGATCAGGTCACAGCTCATGCCTCCAACCCTGGCAGAGGAGCTGCTGAGATACCCACAGCTGATGTGATGAGTTCTAAAACACACACAGTCTGAAGGAGATGCATTTTCTCTATGACACAAAAGCAACATTTTAAAGTGATATGTGTCAATTAGCAGCATAAATATCAAATAAAAAGAGTAGCAATCACAAATAAATGGTTATCAGACACCAAATTTTTTTTCCTCTCCTTGGAGCACAGCCAGAGATGCACACAGTACACACAGGAGCACAGACAGCACCACCTATGTCAGGGGATATTGTTCTGGGAAATTGGGCAATTCATTCTGTTTTACTAAAGGAGAGTCAAATTCATCCTCAGTGCAGAGCAGTGGCCCAGTGCCTTGTGGCCAGGGATGAGGAAATAGAGCCACAGTGCTCACAGCCCCATGGCTGACACCAAGTCCTGGCTTACAGCACCCTCCTTAAATCATCTCAGCTGTTCAGATTACAAACCTACTCACACAAAAATTCCTGCCCTGAAGCATAAAAAGCTGCCAAAGTAACACAGCCTTAAAAGAAGGAAAAAAGCTCTCTTTTGCCTTAATATCCAAGGTCTCATTCTCCACAGTGCCAGCAGATCACAAACAAACTGATAAAAATAAAAGAACTATTAGACACCCTTGATTACTGCTGCACTTCAACAGAACGTGGTCCCTTTTCAGAAATCTCAAGACTTTTGTGGTTTGTGTTTTTGCTACCCAGCTACTTTTTCTGTACAGCAAGACAGCAAAAAGGGAAAAAGACTGTGTATTTGACACACTACATGGTCAGGTTAACAGCCACAGTGAGGAATATTAAATAAAAAGATTTGATGCTCTTAAAAGTTTGCAGCAACTACATTCAAACACAGATCAGTGCAACAGGGGACAACAGTGAAAGCTGCCAATTATGTGCAAAGCAGGGCAGAAGTCAGGTTTACCAGCCTTAATTTCAAGATTTCATTAATTGTTTTGAACTAACACATCTAGCACTTGAACACATCTAGAACCCTATTTTCTATACATTTCAACAAGGATTACCAACACGTTTCCCTGCACAACACATTTAATACATGGACTTTCACAACCATCATTCATATACACCAGTTATAATATTATGTTAATATAACATACAATATACAGACAACTAAGGAAAAATACTTTTTTTTAAATAAAAAATTAGAGCCACGTCAAACTGTGCCATCTCTTGAATTCCATAATTCTGGCCAAACCTCATACACTCACTGATTTTTACAGGAGTTCTGGCCAGGTCACACTACTGCAGCAGGGAATCAATGACAGCTCCTGGCTTGGCCGAACGTTTTCTGTTTGGAGAGCAGAAAGGAAAGGGAAAAACAACACCACACACACATCATTATGACTGTCTAGGAAAGACAGGGACCAGCCACATTTCAAGTCAAAACTACACGACATGACTTCTCCACAAGCAAAACCAACCAAACAAAAAGCACAAGAAAGCATATGCTGAAATGTCCCCCAAGAGCCCTCTCCTCTCCATCAGTACCAGTGTTTGCACTGGCAAACATGTGTTAAGCTGGAGCACCAAATGCAGCAAAATAAAGCAAGGAGCTGGAAGAGGAGAATGCAGCAAAAGAACATCAGAAAATCCCCAGACAAGTCTTTCTGGACAAGATTTAACGCAGTAAAGATATTTCAGCTTGGTTCTGTCAACACCGAACTACACCATGCAGAAATTTTGTCCTTTGCATTCTCATTAAGTAAATATTTGAAGACTTGTGGTAAGTTTGCATACACAAACTTAAGCCTTCCCTTGGGTAAATCCCTCACTGCATAGAAATACCCCAGGTTCTTCACCTTCTACCCGTCTTGGGCCTGGATCTTCCTTTTGAAGTCCTCGGCCTCTCCAGCTTCATCAGGGATTGCCTCAAGCTTTCTTCAGTGTAAGCTAAGTAAACATGGGAAAGGTCCACTTCAAAGGGCTAGAAAAACACCAGAAAAACTCGTAAGATAAAATCATCAGAATAATTTTATACACTGATCAATGGTGCTTTCATGACACTACAAAGATTCATTTCTTCAAAAGACAGAAAATTGAAATTGGACAGTTTAGCTCTAAATACAGAGTGGCAGTGTCAGGCAGGACTTGGGCCTGTACAGTTCAATACATTAATTCAATAGTCACTCACATCTTTCTCTTTTTTATCCAGGACAGGTGTCTGTTTCCTCATATTGTTTCCTGTATACGCAACACATTTCTGTAAGCAGAAAAAAAGGTTTGTTAGTGAAGTCTACTGTGTACCATAAAACTGACTACAGTCTCACTAGTTTCTTCTTGGGCTAAATTAAAGCCCTCAGAAACTCTAACATCAGCTTGTACACAAGCCAGGCAGCCATTCTTACCAGCTGCCACTCTCCTATGTCTTCATTCCAGTGAACGTAGTTCTCAATCATTTCCTACAAAGGAGTTAGGACAGTAAGTGTTAGACTTGCACAATCTACCCTCCAGGTGCACTTCCCAGAGCATACATCCTAAGGCCTGCACAAGCTGCTTATGAACAGTCTTGATCTCTTCCAGGTTGCTCCTATCAGGACAGCTATACCCTGTGCAAAAAAAACCCCCCATTTATACTCTGAAGACTACAGAAGAGAAAAATACCACTCCCCAGTTGTATGTACTGGAAAGCCACCTAAAACATGGGGGTTCCATTATGCCAACACCATCAGGACAGCAGTAAGCAAACACTGTAATATGGAAAAAAATGAAAACTGTAAAAAGAATTTCCCTTACTTTTCCCATTAGTGTGCATTATATTTAAGCTTATAGTGAATTTTCTGTATACTGGAGTCACAAAGAAGGTCAAAGATCTAAAAAACCCATCTTTGTGTTAATATCAGACATTAGCAAGCACAACTTCAAGCTAGTGGAAAAAAAAATTTAACAGACCCACTTGCATGGGCACTTAAGTGAATATACCAGTTAACTATGTGGTGAATGTGGTTTTCTTATTTTTATAAGCCTTTAGGAAAATATGTTGCAAGAGAACTGAGATAGCACAGCACAAGTCTAGGCTCAGGTGCTTTGCCTTCACCTGGTAGTCCTGAGGAATGAAGTTGTCTATGATGAGAATCTGAAGACGAAGCTCCCTGCTCAGCTGCCGAATGTTTTCCAGCAACCCTTCAATCTCTCTCTGATGCTCTTGTTGTAGATCTGCCATCTGAAAACCAATCAGACATTTGAGAGGCATCAGACTTGTCTTAACACATGCTATCAGCCTAAAGAGAACAGTCTTTTGTCTGTATGAGGTTTTTGGAAAACAAAAGTGAACTCTGGTTATTAGTACCAGAAAACCTCTGAACAATAAACCCTCTGAAACATTTCAGCTCAGAGATGGCTGAAAACAGCATTAAGTTCTCAGTTTCGTAAACCCAAAACTGGCCTTCTGCCAATCTAAGTTGCTTCAGCTAAGACTAGATGAAGAGCACAAGACAAGTTGTATTCCTGGCAAGGCTTCAAGGAAAATCTCTGATCCCAAAGACCAAATGCATTTTTTATGAAACAGGAACTCCAGCTATCAGCCAAAGGACACATTGATCCAGTGACTGAGGATGATTTAACAAGGGCATCAGTCATAAGGGACAGGCAGCTCAAAGCAGAGAAACCTTTGGGCTGCAGCAAAGCAGGACATGGGACTGTCAGCAAGCAACTTGCATTTTATTTCAGAAATAACCAGTGGTTTTCCTTGAAGTTCTTGATATGTCAGGGTCTCACACATTACCCTTCTCAGCCTGGCCTGGTGAAAAGCTCTACAACATGCTGTTCTAAAGCTCCAGCTCCAGACTTAGTATTTTTTAATTATGTGAGCCAAACAGACAGCACAGAAAGACATTTCTAACCATACAGCACATTTTCCAGCATTACTGGAAGCTGATGGCTTACCCTTCCCAGCTCTAGTGCCTCCTAGAATCACTGGCTGAGGACTTTAGATACTAACCTCTGACTTTGCAGCCATAAGCATGGTCCAAACCTTCTTCAGTTTTTTGGTTTTCCCCTGTGCTTCCTCCTGGAGGTTGGTGTACTTCTCCTCGATGTCCAAGCGCTCTTGCTGTGGACAACATTTAGCACAGACACAGGTTAACAATCACAGGAACTCTCTGCAACAGTCTGAACAAGAGAAAAAAGTACTTGAACAAACAAACATTTGCCAAAAGCACAGAGCCGTGGCTGAGCCAGGCTGCCTCAGACCTGCAGGGGTGGCACAGCCAATGAGTGACCTGTGGAGGGGTGGCCTCTGCAGTGCTTTCAGAGCAGAGGCACACCTGGGTAACACACCCTGGTGTCCTGCCATTGCTGTCTGCAGACAGCCACAGCAGATAACCCCACCTCCTTCTCCTCCAGCTCCTTG
Source organism: Phainopepla nitens (assembly GCA_013400175.1). Taxonomy (NCBI): domain Eukaryota; kingdom Metazoa; phylum Chordata; class Aves; order Passeriformes; family Bombycillidae; genus Phainopepla; species Phainopepla nitens. The sequence continues at coordinate 42,280 of VXBQ01009337.1, forward strand.
CGAAGCTGCTCTGCTCTCTTCCTTCGTTCTTCCAGTTCCATGTTTGATTCTTCCAGAAGTTTCTCTTGCTCCTCTGCTTTGGCCAGCAAGTCCACTCCTCCCACAATCACCTTTTTCTCTAATGCAGACAGCTTCTCCAACAGGGACTGGTGCTCTTGCCTAGACAGACAGGTAGGTGTGAGACTTCCTGTCCTACCATGCTCAGCAGCCACCAGGTCCAGCTTGGTTCTGTAGCCCAAACAGCACTCACAGGGCTGGAAAAACTTGTCTTGCTGCTGAGGGTTTAAGAGGGTGAGGCAGGGCAAGTGAGAGCAGCAAGTTCCCCAAGCTCCAGCTCCCACCACTTTCTCTCAAGCAAAACCAGGTCAGCAGAGAAGTGCCTCCCACCACAAGTCACCTCTGTGAGGGGCTGCAGGCACCCAGTGACATCACCAGGCTACTCAAGGCACCTGCTGCCCAAAAGGGCCCTGCCAGCACAGCAATGCCCAGAGGCAGCTGCCAAAACAGAGGGGAGTGAACAGAGATCAAGGCAGAGCAGCTGAAGTGCAAACCAGGAATGCTGGCTGCTGCTGGAGCAGTCTATTTACATAGGATAGTACAACTGTAGCAGATTTTTGGCTTCAGAACAGAGCATCCCTACACCCAAAATTACATGCTTGTGACTGTGCTGCAGGAAACCTGGCCTGTTACAGAACACTACTGCTGCTCCTCACAGGTCTTGGGACATTAATTTATGTTTCTAGGCTATCTTGTACAACTAAGTAAAGTTAAGAAAAGATATGGCAAAAAGAAAAAAGTTTGCCTTTCCATACACTCTAAGCTCTCAAAGCAGGATAAGCTCCTCTTTCTCCTTGACAATAGCAAGGGATGATGTTCACTTTCTACAAAGCTTGACAGGCACCTTACCATACATCTCCAGGTATTTGTAGGATTAAGGAAGGAACAACCCACACGACCACATGAACTGCTCAGAGCATGGTACTCACTGAGCTTTGAGCAAGTCTTTTTCTCTCTTCTCCAGTTCAGCTCTGGCTTTATTTCTTTCTTCTTCTTCCATATCAAGCTTAGTTTCAAGAGCTTTTCTCTCCTCTTCAATCTTTGCCTGCATCTCTACCATCTTATCAGGGGAAACTTTCTTTTTGCCTTTGAAAGACATGGGGAAAACAAATTAGTTCACTGAAAAGTAAAACAGCCTCTATATCACAACATTTTTTTCCAAGTTCAGATTCAATACCTGCATTTGACAAAAATTTCATCAGATATCAGCTTCAAAAATGGGCAAAACTCAGTCCTTCAAATCCCATTTTAACATTGGCCAGTTGTCACCAGCTCCTACAGAGCAGCAATGCTGTGTAGCTATCACTGGAACCTAATGTCCCCAAAATATAAAACATACAAAGAACACCTGGAGAAGGAACACTGCTTGAAGAAAAGCCCAGTCTGGAAACTCTGATGTTTTAACAATGCAGATCAGGCCAGGGGAAGCAAAACACCAGACTACCTTGAATTACAGCTACAAGAGCTCAGCTACCAAGAGTTACATACTCAAATCTCAGAGTAGCATCTCTACCATTCCTGTGATTCACTGCCCTCTTTACAGGCCTACCTGTTCCAAAGTGAGCATGTAGCTATCTTTAAGAACACACCACTATGAAAACAGAGAAATTCAAAACAGCCCTATGAAAACCAGGCAATTAAAGAAACTTCTTGATGATATTTGGTCTATATTACAGTGACTACTCAGATTTAAAAGTACCAAGGTTAGCTCTGGCTTAATTAGCTGTGTCTTTACAACAGCTGTTGTCTGTTACAGCAGCACACCAGGTCCATGTCTAGGAGGGCTACAAAGGGAGTGGCCAGAGCAACTCACTGAACCTACTGACCTCAAGATTTGGTCCCAAACACCCCAAATTTGAAACAAAGCGTGAGGCTGCTGCTCTTGAAAGCCACTCTGCAAGTCTTGAGCCAACTTTCATTGCAATCCCAGGAGTGCCCCAGGCAGGCGAACACAGAGATCCTGAGGGATTATGTGGAATGAGAATACATTTCCTCAAACCCTAAAGTCCTAAATATCCATTTATTCAAAAGTGAATCCATAATTTTGTTTTTTGTTGTTTTGCTTTTCCAGACATGAAAAAACCCCACCCTGTAGAATCCAGCTGTACTTGAAACTAACAGGAGCCACTGACTGCCATTTGTTTTCCAGTGACATAATGCACACGGTCAGAACGTGCTCAAGGAAGCTGTTCAGTAAAAGACTTCTGCTCCTCCAGTCTTTAAGATATTCAGCTTCATTTATATACATATATATATTATTTATAATATACACATTATATTCATAAACAATCCAGCAAAGTGTACTGCATATGTAAACATGCATGCACATATGTTCACATCTGCTTATGTATTTCACGTGCACAGAAGCTTCAATTAGTTTTGTTGCAAGACAAGAACTTCAGCACTGCAGCAAACAACATCTTCAGTGCCATCTGCTAAACTTCAGAATCAGATAATGAGCACTTCTTTCTGGGCTTGTGGTGCAAAAATCTCTCACTAATTAGTCTTTGAGTAAGAAGCTTTCTGAAAGTGCTATATAGAGCTCATCATACGAGATAAGCCAGATAAAGGCTTCTTACTATTAGGACATAGCCCTATATATTCTCAGTTTAGGAGAAAAAGGTGAAGTGAAGCAAGCTGTAAGATCCTTTCACAAGCTTTGCAGTTGTAAGGAGGTGAAAATCAATTACACCAACCTGTTTGATCTTGCATTAAGAGGAAGTAGAAAGCAAATCGCAGAGAGGCAGCAAACACATAAAAAGAGGAGGAGAGAAAATGTTATTGCTTTGATCATTTTGGACAAAGATCATCAGCACCAGAACAAACATCAAATTTTATATTCATGTTTCTAGGGTAGAAAATGAGATAATCATAACTAAAACCCCCTCTATTAGAGCAAATACTAATGCATCGTGTCACGCTAAAGCAGAGCATGTGTCTGTACTTCAGAGTGCTTTGCAAATCCAGGACAATCCTCAGCTCACTCTTGCATTCTTCTGCCCATTCAATGCAATGCTGGATCTAAACAACATTAGGAGCCAGCTGCAAGGATCATGACCTAAGAAACAGTTAAAGGGGTGGTTTTCTCCTTCAATTAACAAACTTAATGCTCCCCACACTCAAGAGAGCAAATTCTGTTATATTACCTGTAAAACACTGGCATCCAGAATATATGTTCTAAGTTTTAAGCAAGATTTCCAAGCCAATTCTTTACAAGATACAAGGCAGTTGCACACAGGGAGTCTCAACACAAGATTTCTCCATTTAAGTACACAGGGGATTAGTAGGTTAATTTGCAGTAACTGGTGCTTCCATAGAGGTATAGAGCCACTTTTGGTTATTCAAGCAAGTACAACAAAAAAGGCAGGACAGGAAAGGGATAATGAAAGACACCACATGCAGAAAGGTCACACTAGAGGACAGTTAATATCCCAAACCACAAAAAACTACACTTATCCCAATTGCCAAAAGCCCAGCACAACTTCCCCAGCAGGGCTGTCTCCAAACCTGTAGGAGATGGACTCATTCACCTGCTGACACATCAGCAGTTTGCTATTAACTGTCCTCATCCAAATAAAACACTCAGGTTCCAAGCAAGCTTTAAAGGAAGAGGACTGAAGCAACTGAATTCCCATGCTACAGTCAGATGACCCATCAAAGGTCTCCCTCTGGGTTGTGTTCCTTCTAACCCTGCTAGCACCCTTCTCTGAGCTGAGGCTTTCCACTGACACTGCTAGTGTAAAAGTGAGTGAACCTACAGCAATACTTTCCAAGGTCTCTCCACACAGGGAGCAGAGTGGAGTGCTTCTGTCCAGGATAAAAACAACACCAAGTGAAGTCTCCACAAGCCAAGTCCCAAGATGTGATTTGTTTCCTCAATCCTCAATGATTTTTTTACAGGCACAGTGACCTCTCTGACCAGGAGCAGCCCAGACTTTCCTCACTACCAAATCAAAATCTGGATCTCCTATTCCTCTGAACTAAGTCCCAGAGATCAAGAACTTAGTATCATGGGGCACTTAAACCCCAACCACCAAGGATATTTTTTAAAGTATCTGCAAAAATAAAGCTGATCAACTGATCAACATTTTCTTTGCTAGTATAAGCCTCCTGCTGTTTGACTGCTCTCCAGAACTAATTTTGAGAAGGCAGAGTCCAATACAATATAGAATACACATCCAGCTGTTCTTTTTATGAACTCTTATTGTAGCAATTCCCATTAAAAAGTTAGCTCAGCTTTTTCCCCTGTATTTTAAAAGGTGCATTTAACACAAGCTGCAAACTGGATTTTTTAAACTTACTGTTTCTCAATTACCTTTAAATCTTGCTCAAGCAGCCTACTACATTGTTTCCTATTCTCTCACATATCTGGCTAACAGTGTGCACATTGAATAACTGTTTCAAGCATGGAAGCAGCAAAGGAAAGGCATGCTTTAGCAGAGTTACAGCTTGAGGTTCATCCTTCCAACAGACAACGCAGGGAAGAGTGCAACATTGCAAAATGAAGTGTGCAGATTATGGAAAGGTCAAAGCTTAAAGGACTTAAGAGCTCCCACTCACTAGTGAAGGACTTATCCAGAGGTTTCTCTATGACAGAGCATGTGGAGTCTGAACTACTGCTGCTGCTACTGCCTGGAAAACAGAAATGCGTCCCACAGAAAAACCCAGAGAGGAAGAAACATGCAGATGGGAAGTTAGTTCTAAAGGAAAGAAACCCAGAAGAGCCAGCAACCTAGTTCAAAAAAGCACAAGTTCCCATTAGGAAGCACTTGCTAGGATCCCTCCCAGACTCAGCCTGCAAAGCCACCATTTCCCAGCACAAAACTGCATGCTCAGAAAGACATTTCAGTTAAAACCCATCTTAACCAGACTACAGCTTAAAACAACATGCCAAGGCAGCTTCCATTTCAAGCAACGACAGCAGAGAACACCAGATCATAGTGGAGAAGGCTGTGGATATCTGCCAGAGCAGAGGATTCAGTGACCATGAATCCTTTCCAGTCTTACGCACATGGCAATGTGCACTTCTCACTCTGGAAGGCAGAACCAGCTTACACAGGGACAGGCAGTGTGCACTCCTGTGAAGCAGCTCCCTTAGGGAACTTAACTAGAGTAGCTTGTTTGGGAGTTGAATAAGTCAGTTATTCACCCTCTACTCCTTCCAAGCAGCACTTTGAAGGTGGTCTCCTCTTGGGAGGAGATTTGGGCAGGACATTTGGAGACAGTGGTCAAGCTTTCCACTTCTAGAAATAACCAAAAGGTGAAAAATGAACTTGTTACAACTATCACCAAAGGCATGACAAAAGTAATTTATGACTACTTGGACAGACACCAAAATGAAGAGAGAGCACACCTAAAAGCAGGAATGCTTTAACAGGAATTTTTTTCAACAGATGTGGGTGCTTCAGAACAGGAAGGCAGTCTGAATGTCAAAATAAGTTTACTAGAGAAGCTGGAAGCTGGGATGTAGCACTGGGCTTGATTTGTCTACTATCCACGAGGAATTACCAGCAGGGTTCTAGGAGAAGAGCAAGCTCCCAAGAAGCCACAGCATCCCATGGTACACAGTGACCTGCAGTTCCAGGTTCAGCAACATCCCCTGGAGTTTAGGTAACACACAGCAGTTTAACACTGATGTGGGACAAAGAAAACCTCACCATGGGATTTTCAGACTGCTCCTAAAAAATGTATGTGCAGGTCCCATTAACCTTTTCAGCTAGCACAAAGACACTCAAAGGTCAAGCTTTCCCTCTATCAATATAAAACAGGACACCAGAAGAGTCGTGCTTGAAGATCCATAAGACAGATGAATCCTTTGCCTAAACCACAGCCAAAATTCCCCTCCAATCATACCCATGGCTATAAAAACCACACCTGCCTACGAATGATCTTTGGTGTCTTCTTCCTCCCCCCTCCTGAGCAGGGGAAGTTCCACACCACCAGTCACAAGCCATAGCAGCCACCTCGCGGCACCCAGGGAGCCACCACAAGGGACGATGTCACGACAAGCACAGCTACCCAAGTGGAAGCAGGTACTACACAGCTTTGGAGCGTCCATCCACAGAGACGAGACCCGAGGGCTTCGTTTCTAGGAGAGGCATGATAATTGCAGTGGCATAGGGCAGCTCTACAAGTCCTCTTGTCCCTGCCTGGCTCTGGCTACACTTCCTACACCAGCCTGTGGGTAAGAGACTGGTGGCACTGCCAGCAATCTCTACTGCCTTACCCCGCCGTTTCTTCCGCTTCTCCTCTCCAATCTCCTCATCTTCATCCTCCTCTTCAGAATCGCTGGTTTCAGAACCAGAGATCTCTTCCCCTGGAAGAGAAGAGTGTGCTTTTATCAAAAGCTTTCCTTCACCTCCTATCAGCTTGTTACTCTGACAGCAGCATTTGTCCAAACACAGCAGTGCCTGACATCAGCTTATGAGTACTTGCAGAAGTCCTTAACTGTTGAGCAAGCAGACAGCTTGCCATGGCTCAGGAAACTTAAGGACAATCAAGATAAGTCACTGGATGCTGTGATGTCAGTGTGTACGTATTAAAGCTCAAGAGGCTGCTTTTTATGGAAAATAGAGCATCCTGGCAGAGCTGAAGCTACGAAGCTTTCCTAGCAGGATTCTACTGTATCTTCTCTTCCATCTCACACTTCTATCTCAGATGGAAGAAAATAAAGAAGTATTACTGACCATTTCCTGCTTTTCCTGAATGGGGTAGATAACAAACAGCAAGTCATGCTGGAGCTACTGCTACAGCTGTTATGTGCTGTGAGTATCTCTGGAGAGAGATGCTATGACACCTGGTCACTGTTCAGCAAACATCCCTCTAGCAGGGTCCCTCCATGTTGATGGACTAATAACAGATACAAGGCTACCAAGTTACATGGCATAAAGAAGCTTCTTGTTGTTTTACAGTGTTTGGAAACAGTGTTTTGTCCAGTTCCAGCTCCACAAATTTGGTTCAATCTTCCTCCTGATAAATGCATCCCTCCTCCCCAGTCACAGTTTAATTCCCTATACCATGTCAGTTGTGTCCAGAGCCCCTGTGCTTGCTATGGAGACCCAGGGAAACCCAGGCACACTGATCCCAGCCTGGAAGCCACCACTCACCCTAGTGCCAAGTGCCACCTAGTGGGAAAGCCAGGCCCCCACGAGCAGCCTTAGACACCTCTCCTGGCATCCAGCAGGGCAAACTAAACCAGAACACCTGCACCAGCCACCAACCTCACGTGATACATATTCAAGTAGCAAAGAATGTTCCCATTCAAACAGAACAAGAATCATGCAGAGAGGAACACAAGGGGGAAGGAGAGTCTCACCTTCTTCCAGTTTTTTCTTAAGTTCTTCAATTTCTTTTTGGAACTGGCGGAGCATAGCATCCTTGGGATCCTCATTTATCCTGGCCTTGTTCTTTATGTTCTTGGCTCTGTTTGCATACCTGAGAGTGCTGATGGTCTCATCGTAGTTGTAGTCGGCTGGTCCAATGTTTGCACACTGCGACACAGAGACCAAGTTACTGGAGGAGTGTCAGAGCCCAGCACAAGGCACTGCTGGAACCCAACCCCAGCTCTGACACACTGCTACTCTTTCCCAAGCTTTCCTGCTGCTTCTACCCTCCAGCCACTTTTGACTACCCAAGCACAGGTTCTGTTTGATCTCATGCATGTAAGTACACATGTGCTGTGTTTAGAACCTCATCTGTACAGAGGCAAAGAGAAAAGACAGAAAGAGATGCACACAGAAGGTTCTCTAACCTGCAAACAGCTTAGGATTAGCAAGGTTGTTTGAGTCACTGCAAACAGGCAGCCCAACAGCTGGCACTGGAAGGGATATCTCCCAGCTTACCATCATGGTTTTGGAGTTGCCCCCCAGGGAGTCCTGCAGCAGCCGTGTCAGTTTGGAGTTACGGTAGGGCACATGGGTGCTCTTGCCATCCACCAGTGCAGAGATAACATTGCCCAGCGTGGAGAGAGACAGGTTGATCTTAGTGGCTTCCTTCAGTCTCTGCCCTGTGGCTCCAGTTTTTGTCTGCCTTTCAGAACCCTGCAAAGGGAACACAAAGCAGAAGTTAAAACAGATCCTCTAATACATCTTCCTCAAAACAGAATCAGCTACCTGTGAAATCTTACTAGCATGCCATGTCACTAACCACTTCATCCATTATTAGAGAACCTGGCTAGGTATCTCAGACATTATTAAAGAGACAAGTCAAACAAGTCTTAAACAGGAGCCTGCAGTGCCAGCAAATTCTGTATCGCTTAAAGCGATGCAGCTGGGAAAATGGAGATTTTCCTCCCCATGAACAAAGACATTATGGGAAGTCAGTCAGCAGTTAAAAGGCACCCCAGCTGGAGCTGCCAACCACCATCTACAGCCCTTCCCAGCAGCAGAACAAGAGCAAACAGCAGCACTGCAATTATTTTATAGAGTTTCATAGAGCATCCTATACACACATCACATAAATAAGTTAAAATGCATTTAAATAAGTTGTATGCCTTTAGTCTCCCTTCTTCTGCATCTTCCCTAAGGAAAGGCATCTCAGTGTAAATCTGGGGCTAAAGCCATGTTTTACCAGCAAAATTACATTGGTTCAAAGTGTGACACTGAGGGAAAGAACCCACAAGTGATGAATAACACGGTCACAACCCTCTGGAACAACCTCTCCAACCCAAACCAAGTGTCGTGCCAAAGACCTGGCTGGTCCTACTCACAGCGAGGTCGACGAGGTGCAGCTTGCCCATGCGCACGTGCATGTTGCCATCCACCCCCTTCTCACTGCACTCAATGGTGATAGTGAAGATGGCGTGCGAGCGAGAGCTGTGCTCGTTCATGTTTGTGGCACCAACAGAACCTTTGAAGAGAGGAAAAAGCAGTGATGTCTTTGGAATTAATCACATCTTCCTCTAGCTCTTCCTGCTCTCATTGGAGACTCATCCCCACCTCTTTACCCAACCCTGTACTCTGGAAGATGGCAGAGGGATGCTCAGAGTCAGCAGCAAAGTCTATTCTTGGGCACTGAAGTTGCAGTACACTTCCAACCTAGACTAGGGGGTCCTGCAGCCTGCTATAGCTCTAAGCCAACCACAGCCTCCCAAGACCAGCAACTGTCCTCGTCTGTTTAAAGACCAGTAGCTGAAGGTGTTCACAGCAGATCCCTGAAAACACCTGTTTTTTAGGAAATAAAAACACAGCAATCCATGCAAAGGGCAACAGGAGTCACAACTTTAAGTCATTAAATAATCTGAGCTTAACTAAGAAGTCTTCCAGAATGCAAACTACTTCCCACTTGCAGCACAGGGCTGATGTTCATCCTGATCAGAAGTGGAAAAAGGACCAAGAGAGACACAAGCAGTTCTAACAACACTGACTGCCCTCATTGCATCCTCCCTTTGCTGATCTCCACTGGCACTGGCCAACGTGGGAAGCACAGCCTTCTTTACCTGCCCCTGCACAAAAGGGGTTTGGGAGGACATACCCTTTTTGTTCTGTACAGCCAAACACTCTTCCCAGCAACAGGGCTAGGATCTCCTACTGTGGTCTGGAAACCAGACCTTTACTGTGTCTGAGCTATAAACCTGCCCACAGCAAGGCTACGTACGGTTCTTGTGGCCCAGAGTCATGATTCTGTCCATATCATCTGCATTGTTTACAACATAAGCTGAAAGGTCTTTGATATAAACTCCCACATCAGGTCTCTCTTTCACCTAAGAGAGAAACAGTTCAGACTGAGCAGTTGGGAGATTCCCAACAGCAATTCTAGTGATACTGTAACATTATAGTGCTTTACTCCTCCATTTTCTGGCTTGCACATAAAACACTCCACTTGAAATCAGAGCAGATAAGGAATAAAGACTCATGCATCACAATATGCTACTGTTTTCCTCTGGGCGAAAGACATGATTTTAAGTCCCAGTCTCCAATTCCCCAGGACTGCTGAGGGGCCTTTGGGGTAGAACTGCAGGTACAAAACTCCCTCAGGTGGAACAGCCAGTTTGTGCAACTGACCAAGTGGAAGAGATTCAAGAAGCCAGCAGTGACACCCAGCTCTTGCACTGCAAGGGAAAGAGGACTGCTGAGGAGCCCAACCTCCCACTTCCCTGCAAGTGCTTCTCTGATCTTTAAAGCAGAATATTGCTCTGATTCAAAACAAACACCACATTCAGAAGAGGAGGCTCACCTCTAACCTCTGTGTCTGGTCCTTTCCCAGCAGGTCCCGCACTTCCTCATTGTAAATTTCCAGGTAAGAGACACGAACTAAAAACCTGCAGATGAACAGCTGGGTCGTTCACTTAGCAAAACATTTGCTGAAGTCCCACAAACAGTCACAGAGTGCAATGAAAACAGTGAAACACCAACACAGTCCTGCTGCCCCTCAAGAACTGCCTAAGTGGGAGCCTTTCATCTTGGGAGAAGTACCATTTCTGTTGTCATTGTCAAGGTCAGGCTCCTGATACACATGGACTCATATTCAAGGAAAAAAAAAAAAAAAAAAAAGATGGAAGGAGAGGAGTCAAGGGAAGGCATTTACCTTGTATCCCCCTCTGCCTTGGCAATGTGACCAAATATATGGGCAAAGGAATTGGGAATGATGCCTCTGAGCTCAGGAACTGCTCGGACCCCTTCCATGGTGAAGGTTTTGCCTGTTCCAGTCTGCCCATATGCAAAAATAGTACCTGAAGGATAAGATAACAGAAGAAACTCTAAGAAGTTGAGTCTTCTCTAAAGTCTAACTGCAGTTTTACTTCATCCCTTCTCTGCCTGATAGCACCAAACACCTCTATTTTTATGGAGTTAAAAATTTCCATCCACTCCAGTAGCTACTGGAACACAAGGCTGGAGCAACAGAAATGCTGGGCAAACACAGCAAACAGGACCCATTGCTGCTTAATCCAGCCTGCAAGATGTCTAATAAAAAGTCAGCTTGTTTTAAAAGCGCAGAGTGACTAAAGCATGGAATGCTAGTACACTCCTGTCCCACATACAAACAATGCAGGCAAGCCCAGTTAATAACATGGCCAATTAGCAGCCCATGATTATACACCAACAGCAAACCCAACTACTCCTAATCATCAAGCCACAGCAGAAATGGTGTGAGGCTTCCACAGCAGAGCCACAGCAAAACCCCAGCTCTGAACCTGGAGATACAGCTACGATTTGGACTAAAGAATCAACCTGCACAGGAAGGCATCCAGAAATATTACTTAAATCCCAGACTCTGGAACTCCAAGAATATCCCAGTTCTTAGATTTAGCCTAGCATTGCTGAAAACTCAAGATTTTGTTATCAAGCCACTGCCATTACAGACTGGAAAACCTGAATAGAGTATTTCAGCTGGAAAGGACCTATAATGGTCATTTAATCCAACTGTCCAAGCAATTCAGAGGTGACCAAAAATTAACGAATGTTTTTAAGAGCATTGTCAACTTGGGGCATTGATCACCTCTTCAGAAAGCCTGTTCCAGTGTCTCAGTAAAGAAATGCTTCCTAATGTCCAGTCTAAACCTCCTCAGGCACAGCCTTAAATAATTAATTTTCAAACCAAGAATTTTAATCAGCTGAAACCAGTGTCTGGTAGCACAAGAGATTATCAGGCATTTTATAAACCTTGGAAAACTTTGTAAACTGTTGTTGTTTGTGGCATACTGTTATGGAAAGCAGTAATCAGCTTTCCTTTATATATTACACTTCCATGCATAACATACACAGACATAAAATCATGGCCATGCTCTTCCCAGCTGCAGGAAGCAATATACTATCTGTGGGAAGGGCAGATGTGTTTAAGTAGTCATCTCAGTTGAAAAAAGCCAAGTTCAGAGGAAAAAATGCAGCAGCTCTATGCAGAGGTCTGGCATGCATACCTACTGACAGCCCGGGGGGCAGCTCCTGGGTACTGAGATTGTACAGGGAGGAGCTGCTGAGAACTCTGATAATGACATAAGTGCATATCTTCTGCAATGAGAAGATAAAGGATAAAAAATATGCAGCTATCTGACCTCAGTGGAGTCTCCTTCATCACCCATCTCCCACTGTTAATGACAGCAGTGGGTACAACCACTGACCACTCAGAACAGCAAGTACCTTCAGGCTATTTTAAGTTAGAGGCCACAACAGAAATGATCTAGGGCTACAGTCCTCAGAAGGTGAAACTCCCTTAAACAAGATCAGCGGGAACTTTAACAAAGCAAAGAATGGGAGACAGGATGGGATCCTTCCCTTACAACAAGGGACTTACCATTGTATCCCTCTAGAACAGAATCTATAATAGGTCTTGCAGTTAAATTATAGACATCCAGCTGTTTGCTCTCTGGTCCAAACACTGTGTCAAAGGTGAATGTCTTAGGAGGCTCATTGGACGAGTCAGTTTTGTGGACAGTTATGGTTCCCCTCATCTCATCCACGGTCACTGCCATTTTGTAGCCCGTAGCTTTCTCCCGGTCATTGAGAGGCCGGCAGCGAACAACCACCTTGACATTGTCACAGCTCTCCGGCCTGTCCAGCTTCTCAGGCTTGTTAATCTGTAATTAGTTAAAAAAAATTACACAGGCTGAAACACTAGTGTTAACACAGAACCACAGAAAGGTCTGGGGTGCACGAAACCCAGTTCCACCCCCTGCCATGGGCAGAACACCTTCCACTGTAGAGGTTGCTCCAGCCTGAAACTCTTCCAGGGATGAGACAACCACAGCTCTGGGCAACCTACGCCACAGCCTCACCACTCTCCCAGGGAACAACTTCTTCCTAACATCCAATCTAGCCCTGCCATCTCCCCCTATAAAACTATTGTGTGTTTAAGCACAAACACTGCTGAATCAGCTTGGACAGCTACATCTCCACAGGATCATGAACTTGGGGACTGGTTTATAATTAAAGGCGAGAGAATAACACACTTATTCAGGCAATGGGATCTTCTTCTGTTTGCCAACATGGAAACTGAATGAGCAAACCTTGAGCATTTCACATTCAACATCATCTAGGGATTTTTTTCAAGAAACAATTTCAATGTGCGACAAGTTTGCTGGAATTCAGTGCAGCCATGACATTCTTTTTCAGTAATACTGACTATACACTCTGAGACCTCACAGAGCACACAACCAGATACTAGAGAGTGCTGGCTGAAGGGAATTCATTTTAATTACAAACCGCAGTGTACATGCTTAAGCTTAATTCTTTAGAAAATCTGAATGGTGTATTATAAAACCTCACATTCACTTTCATTTTAATGCAGTTACCAAAACAGATCTTGAAGCACAGTTGATGAATCTAGTTAAGCCTGAGACACTCCCCTGGCCTAGAGGTGTTGCAGCTGAGGGTTTAACTGCTCCTAGAGCAGCTATCTTGGATGTCAAGCCGAAACAAACCCTATTTCCAAGCGCCTCTCCCTGCAGCTGCCACCTGCCCCGATTCCTCTGAGGCCTCAGCAGCGGCTTTTGCGGTCCTGCTGAAGGCAGCGAGCGGCTCAGCCGCACTTGGGCGGGGGAGGGACGGCACACCAGGCGCCAGCCAAAATCAGGAGCGGGATGCGGGCGTCTCCACGGGACGAGACCCTCCGGGGCGGCCGGACCCCAGCCCTCGCCGCCAAGGCGCCGCCCGCAGCCCCGCGTCACCCCCGCCCCGCTCGGCCTGGCAGGCACCGC
>VXBQ01009337.1:56949-94183 GCA_013400175.1 Phainopepla nitens
CCGAGCGGGCTGGCCGGGCTCTGAGGGGGTGACAGGGCCCCGAGCGGGCTGGCCGGGCTCTGAGGGGACGATGGGGCACCGAGCGGGCTGGCCGGGCTCTGAGGGGGTGACAGGGCCCCGAGCGGGCTGGCCGGGCTCTGAGGGGACGATGGGGCACCGAGCGGGCTGGCCGGGCTCTGAGGGGCCGATAGGGCCCTGAGGGAGATCCAGTAGGTTTGACAGGGCTCCAGAGGCTCTGACAAGGCTCCACTGCTCTGGAAGGGCTCCAAGAGGGGATTCAGGGTCTCTGACAGGGCTGAAAGCCCCTACCTGTTCTCCGCACAAGGAAGAAAATCCATCTCCTTTTCCTGACTGCAAAATTTTGAACTGCTGATGAAATAGAGGGATTGCAGACTAACTTAAATATAAACAAGCAATACAGTCCAAGTGGCACATAAATCAGTTAGTCCTGCACTATTGAGACACATTTCCAAGTTATTTGTCATTTAGTGTAAAGTTTCAGGGCACACTGGTGGGATCCTCCACAGCCTCACCTGCTCCTCTCCCACTCGCAGCATTTCAACATCACACTGTCCACGTGTCACTTATTTACAGGAATTAGATTAAATTATTCCAACAATCTGACTTTGTCCTTTCATAATCTATGTCCTTAAGAGTCAAAGACAATTTTACTCAATGGGAGAGGTCCATGAATAGTTTTCCCAGTACCTGATGCCCTGAATCACACTTGTCTCGCTTCCCCCCAGGTACTTCTGCACACCCAAATCCTGTTGGCAGGTCACAGGGCATTGTTCCAGTCCCACTCCTCCCCTCATTACCTGTGGCTGCTGACAGCCTGGTCATAGAGAGAAACTCACAGCTTTCCCAGGCTGTCCTGGGGAGGCTGTGAGAAAGTGCAGAGAAAGAATCAAACCAATATCTGCACCTGTTGTTTGTCTCAAGGTGTTTGTCTCAAGATGTTTTCTAGAGGTTGTTGTCCTTCTTTCACCAATGGGCTGAGAGGTGTTGCTTGCTTGCTATCCTGTTAACCAGTATGATCTTAGTCCACAAACTCATCTATAAAAAGGATGAGTTTTTCCCTAATAAAGGCTTCTTTGCCTTCTGTATGTTTGGAGTCTTTACTGCCACCGAGCCAGCCGTTTCTAACTCAATGGTGACAATTACCACTGCTGTGGACCACTGGGGCCTTGTCAGCACCAAGCACAGACACAGGCCAAGGGCTGAACCTCAGCTGTGCTGTATTTTTGCCAGAGGGATGTAAGCAGGAGCAGGAATGTGGACCGAGCGGATCTGCACCTTGCAGACCTCCCCCACCGAACTGACCGGTGTGTCACAGGGCCGGGAACACGCCGGTAATGACAGGCAGGGCCGTTCCCTCAGCCCCAGGCGTGCATCACCAGGTGAGTGGGAAGCGTGAAGACCAGCTGTTCAGCAAACAGCCTCTCTGCTCTCTGCACACTGCCATGGTGTTACTCAGAGCTTGCTGCATGCACAGATTCATGGACTAATAATTTAGCACCAGAAAATGTATAACCCAAGGGGCTGGTGAGAGAACAGAGAGTCATGTGCAGGCAAGCAAAGCTGAGGAACGAGAAAAGGTTTAGCATAAAATATGGGAAACCAGCTTCCCACAGAAAACACTGCAAAGGAAAACAAAGGGGTCCAGGATCTGAGGGGAAAGCTGAGAGTGGCTTTGAGACATGGAGAGATCCTCGGTGGAAGAAAACGTGGGGTGGAAACACAGATGCTGGCAGAGACGTCCAGCACTGGGAAGGGACAAGGGTGCATGTGCTCCATGAAACACACAGAGAAAAGATACTTCCTGTGACTGGAAGGAAAATAGGTCCTGGCAGGTGCTGGGATTGTGTGGACCCAGCAAATGTGTGTTTTGGACAGGGCCAAGTCGAAGAAAAGGGACAGCTCATCTGTCAAGGCAATAACCAGTGCCAGAGAAGGGGGCAAGCGGAAGGGGGCTATGCTGAAGGTTACAGTGTTTATCACCGTGGCAGAATTTCATCCCGATCCCGAGAGCGCTTTGCCTGGCACAGGGATCTCGGTGCAGGTAAGGCAGCCCCTCACGGGCTGAGACAGCGCTCACCTGGGCGGTCCCGAGGGGACCCCGAAGGACGAGATGGGTTTTCCAGCCGAGCCGTGCCCCGGACATCGGGCGCCGAAGTTCCTGGCGGAGGCGCTCAGCAGTGTCCCTGGGGGCTGGTCCCCCGCAGGTCTCACCCCTGGGGCTGGTCCCCCGCAGGTGTCACCCCTGGGGCTGGTCCCCCGCAGGTCTCACCCCTGGGGCTGGTCCCCCGCAGGTGTCACCCCTGGGGCTGGCCCCCCGCAGGTCTCCCCCCCGGTCTCCCGGGGCGGTCCCGCCGCAGCAGGCGCGTCCCCGGCGCCGCCCGGCCCCGCCGCCAGTGCCCCGTGCCCGNGGAGGGGACGGGACGGGACGGGACGGGAGGGGACGGGAGGGGACGGGACGGGACGGGACGGGAGGGGGGTCCCCATCGCCCCCGGGCGCTCTGCAGGGCTGGAGGGGCTGCTCGCTGGCGGTGCGGGAGCTGCTCGCTGTCGTTCTCAAGGACAGTAGAAACTAGCCAGAGGGCGGGATTTTAATTGTTATTTTCCCCTCCAGCTATACAACAGTGAACTTCTCAGTGCATCAGACCGGTCAGATAAATCATTGCCAGCTCTCCCTCTGCTGAAACGGTCCGGGTTTGGATGCTCTGACATCCAATGGCAGCCCAAATTAAAGTCATATGTGGTTCCGGCTTTCAGGGAAACCTCACAGAGTTCCAGCTTTAGAAATGTAGAGCGGTTTCCAGAGGATTCATATCACTTCGAGTTTTTTAATGGAAGTGCAGAAATAATGGTGTGAGCTTCCAGAAAAAAAAAACGGGGAGGAAGCCCACATTCACCACTCTTTGGAAAGAAAAGCAGGAGTTTTATATCTAGTAACATCTCTTTTCTGTTGTTAAAGAGACACCAAAATGTAAGCCTTGGAATAGTTTCAGGCTGGATGTTCTCATTCACTTGGTACTGATATGGTTAAGAGATGTTTATTTCCTGTAAATACTCCCCTTAGTCTGGAGAGTGGGATTTCCAAAGAGGTATATCCAAAGCTTAAACTTCTCTGAGGAAAACTTTTAATTGGGAATTCATAAACCTCCTAAGAACAGTCATCTTTGAGCCTTTGTATGGAAACCATAAGCCTCTAATTGCCAGAAACTTGAAATGAGGTGATAACAGCTTGCAGTGTAATAGCTCTGCAAATGGAGAGCCAAATGTGTGAAACAGGATAAATGGAGGAATCTGGACTGCTCGACCCAAGGTTTCTCAAGCCATTACACAGCCCAGGAGGAAAGAAGCTGGACTGTATTGTTGTTCAGCCATCTGACATATTTTCTTTCATCGGGAACTTCCAGGGAAAATGCCTATCAGGATTGCCCTGTCTGCAAACAAACAAGTCCTGTGGCTGCTCCTCAGTTCTCAGTGCTGGAAAGGCATCAAAAGAGGAAATCATACTTAGTACAGGGAGCTAGGATGTTGTTTTATAATTTTGTTTGTTTTTGTCAGTGGATCCCATCAGGAAACTGGCTCAAACAGCTGCTATGAAGTGTCCTGGACATATAGAGAGCTCATAACTTGCCTTTTATTTTTTTCTGGAAAATGCCTTAGCCAGAGAGGCCAGGATTTGGGAAGTGCCAGTTTTCCAGAATCTCTCCATGAAAGTATCCTCCCCTATCCTCTTTGGAATTTCCTAAAGGACCCTGCAAAGATGCAGTGCTGGTCATGCCATGTAATTCACCTGAATGCAAAAGTCATCCCTCATGGACTAGGCCTAGGGAGTGGAGGGGGCCTGTGTAAGCACAGCTAGAGCCAGATGGGTCGGGCAACACGAGAGTGGGTGTTCAAACTGCTGCAAAAACCATGTCCTTGCCCTCCCTCTGTGGACACAGCCAACAACTTCCTTAATTTCAAGCCTCCAGCCATCTGAAATGCTAATTAGAGCACTTAAAAAGATTTGAGTCTCCCTTTGGAGATACGTTAACAAAATCGTCAAAGCACTAACTGTATTTTCCTTCTAACTTTTCCTTCCCCTCAGGGCACAGATATCTCTCTGTCAGGTTACAAAAAAGCGGTTCTCTGGGTTGCAGAAATCAGCTCCCAGTTCCAGTTTTACCCATAGACGTTCACCTTAGCCACCAGCATCTTCAACAGGCTGTTGGCATCAGTAAAAATCTCTGTCAGCTTTTCCCTGGCTAGATTACTGACCGGGAATGTAAGGAGCATCGGTTATATATATCAGCGTATACACAAATATATATATCAGTTTATACACAAAGCAGGGATGATGTTTGGCAGCAGATTTAGGGAGCAGTCGGGGTCGTTGCAGAGGAAGGCCATTAAGCAAATGTATATATACACACACACACATGTATGAACTTGAGTGTTTGATGAGGTTCCACTGGCCTCATTAGAATTGTTTGTGTGAACTTAGTCCAACTGCTGTGGTAAGTACAAAGAACTCATCTGGTTTTCTCTGCTAAACAGATATTATTCACATTATCACTTTTAATATTCTGGTTTTAGATTTCTATTTTTAATTAAACTGCGGGGCTGACCTTTTCTGCCACTGAAGCTACAGTAAACGTAGGAGTTGAGCTGAGCCTTGCAGCTCCCAATACTATTTAGGTTGATACTGGCAAATAGAATCACAGAATCTTTAAGGTTGGAAAAGGCCTCTAAGATCATCGAGTCCAACATTTGACTGATCACCACCCTGTCAACTAAACCATAGTACTAAGTGCCACATCGAGTCTTTTCTTGAAGAGCCCCCATGCTGACTCTCCCACCTCCCTGGGCCGTCTGTTATGTTTAATAACCACTTCCATGAACAAATTCTTCCTGAAGTCCAACCTGAACTGAGTTGACAGACCCTTCAGTCAACTGAAGTGAGGAGCAACATTACAGTGTAAATACTGTGGCATTGCATAGTCTAAAAACTGTGAGAGACATGAATAAAAATGGCACCTGTAAGAGGATTTATTCTGCTTCACTTTGAATTTCCTTGTTCTATTTCCAGCTTCTGTAGCTAAACTAATTCAGAAGCAACTGTAACTTAAATTAAAGTTTGAAACTTGTGTATGTATCACAGAACAATTATTTCCCCCAAGACTCTTATCTGCTTTACTCAGTGTTTTCTTCTTCTCCCTTCAGGCCAAATTAAAATACCTGCAGTGCAATTTCCTGCCTTGTCCTTGCAGCAAAAACCAATGAAGATGAGGTCTGTATGCTTCAACTAAAAGTTGTTCATGTTTCCAGGTCTTTCAACAACTTGAACATAATGAAAACGTGTGAATTTGTTTACCCTGAGTAGTCCTAAAGAGGTGCAAGTGGCATTTTCAGTCCTGTTTCATTGTTGCTCTGAAGAATTGTGACCTTTATGGATGAAGGACTTATTTTTGTTTATGTCATGGATGTGTTCCTGTCCTGTCTTTAAACGTCTCTCTCTTTTCAGAATCCATGGCTCACAACAGAGCTCAGTGTGAGGGGACAGTCCGGATGCACATCAGAGGGCTGTAATTCTCGTGTTATAGCTCCTAGGAGGGCACAGCAGGTGGGACAGAGCAGAGGTTCTTCAGAGGAAGCTTTAAATAGATGAGTTTGCTCGGAGCCAGAACTGGTTTCTGAACCAAGAGAGGAACTGACTCAGGTCTGCATCTCAAGAAGAGAAAGTAAAGTCAGCAGCCAGTGAGAAATCACACAGGATATCTCTAATGTAAAAAATGCAGTGATAGACTTCTGCAGGCATTTACAAGCATTAGCTAAAAGCATTTCAGATTGCATTCCTCCTTTCTTCCTTCTGGTTTGCAAAAGAAGAGGAAAGCCAGGAGCTGGAGTCAGACATACACTTCTCTTCAAACAGCCACTGTGGTAGTGAAGCATTCTTCACAGCCTTTCTTAGGTGGTGTTACACTGAGGTTATTGCTCTTTTCCTCTCAGCTACACAGGAGAAGCTGCATCAATGACCACAGGAAACAAAACAACCACAGCAGGCCCTGTAAAACAGGCTGACAGGAAGCCTCCTCTGAGCAAAACTAGTGGTAGCAGGGAAGGTGCATCACTGATGCCACACTGGGGAGGCTCACAGCATCATTCTTGCTGTGGGCTGGGTCTGCAGCAGGAACCACTCTTCATGTAGGATGGGAGGTACCTCAGAATGAGAGCTCCTGGATGAGTGTTCTGCTTAGCATAAACTTGTTTAATAAACTTGTCAGATCCCTTCACAATACAGAGAAGCGCACACAGCACTGTACACGACGTTGGTTTCTTTATTTTTTTTTTTTAATTTTTAAAAATTTTTTTACAGGTAATACCATCAGTGCAGATGCTAGCAGGGCAGAGCAGATGTAAACACTCTCCAGCCGAGATCTTGAGAATGGAAAGAATTATACTGGATAAGCTTCAGTGGGGTCTTTACACACCAAACACCAATGGATTTCTTAAATATTGTAAGCACTATGTTTTGCAATGTTTTTTCTTTAAAGAAACAACTCCTTATCAAATAAGACTAAAAAACACAGATGCACACACACCCACACACACATACATCCTTCCCAAGATGCTTGGCAAACTACCTATTCCTACCTATCTTCAAGCCTTTTAAAGAATATTACAGTTATTTTATTTTTAAATTTTTTTGTAAAATTTTCTACAATTTAAAACCTATTTTGCTCAAAAAAATTTACTCTCATCTTTAAAGGACAACTGAATGGACATTAAAAAGATTCTCATAATGCACAACTATATGCCTTCTTTATTTTTTTTTAAATACAAGCTGCAAAAATATTTCTAACTATTTCCCTTCTATTAATACTGTACATAGAAAGCTGTCAGAGTTTTGCTACATTTCACACACAGGTTTTTTTTCTTAAACCATTTTTCTTTTCATCCCACTAATTATTTATTTATATGCAATGTGACTACCCTGATCTGGCACTTAGTTCACATTGCAGTTACTAAACATTTAATAGAAACAATTAAACTTTGTCTTCAAGAAACGATCATGTGCTAGTAAGGCAAAATTCATGGGATACGAACACATCCTGGATCCCTATTTTAAGGTTATGTGCAAATATTAAGCCATTTTAGGCTGCTGATTGTGAAAACTGTCTTTTGTAGGTGCTTGTTTCCTTGGTGAATTCAGAGTGCAGTATTACTGGTTTTACTGGATTTGGAGCTGCTGTCCTGAATTGAATCTCCTGGACAGCAATCTGGATAATGCAGAAACCTCAGAAATTGTTAGGAAACACAGACCTCATACATTCATTATCAGCTCAAAAGAACAGTTCAATGATTGGCAAGTACGAACACAAAACACAAAAAAAAAAAGGTGGAGGAAGCCTTCAAGTTTCCTGATATGAGATGAAATTCATCTGTACTTCTGGGTGATGACATGAAAACATATGAACTTCACTAACCTCTGCTTTTCTTTTCATATATATATATATATATATGTATGTGTGTGTATATATATATATATGTACACTTTATCTTCTCTGCAGTTCCATGCCATGGTGATGTCCAGCTGGCCCCATCTCCCACCCAGACTGCCTCAGAGGAATCCTTCCCTCCACGTTGCACTCTTGACCAAGCAGCTGCAGCACTGAATGGCCTGCCACCAACTCGTGCAGTTTAAGGGCTCCACGTTGGCTTTGGTGATCATCACCTTGGAGCTGGAGAGGCAGACTCCTGGTTGGTTTATTACTGATCTGCTAAAAAAAGCACAGGTAGGAAGCAAAATGGCCTTTGGTCACAAATCCTGAAGGCAGGACATGATAAATGAATAAAGGCATGTGTATTTACAGCCAATATTGCACTTCAGCAGCTCCTGAGACTTGTGTCCTTGTTCTATCTTCGCTGCAGACCTTGCTGTGCTAACAAAAGGGAATAAAAGTGCAGTTCAGGGCTGGGACTGGGGAGAGGGACATCCCTTTGGCAGGAAGGGAGGGTTCCAAATTCTTGGCCACAGATAGCCCCCTGCATCCTGAGCCAGGAGAGATTCTCTCATGACGGGAGTCTGAGAGCACCTAGAAATCTGCCCAGCTTCCTCAGCCTCCCTCTGAACACTGAGAAAACTTTTAAGTACAGTCACATTGCTCCAAAAATATAATCAATTTGACTTAAAATGATTCAAGACAAGTTCTATTTTTTCTTTTTTAAAGCTTTCCCCCAGTTTCGTAAAACACATGCCTTTTAAGAGAGCAGTCTTTGAAGGCTAAAGACCCAGGCTGTCAGCTTTCCATCCACCCATTTTAAGGTCTTGAATTTGTCTGAAATAGCCTGGCCTCCTGCTGTCCCTGCCTGTTGTTTCCTGCAAAGAGGAAGCACTTGCCACGTTCTGTGTAGTAGAAGGACTAGTAGTAGTTGTAGGAGTAGGTATCAGGAGCTCCTGGATAAGTGTTTTCCATCAGGATCAACAGCATATTGCTGCTGTGCATCTACTGAGGCATGCAGCCTGCCCCAGCCCTCCCCCTAATTACAAAGTGACAGGAGCAGTGGCCAGACAAGAGAGTAATTTATCCAGAGCTTACAATAAATCTTCATCTTTACAGGTGAACAGCACTGAATTCATCCACTGCAAAGAGCTTGTGGATCAAGAGTTAATGTGCTTGCAGCCACCCAGTGCTGTTTGTATTTTCTATCCCATTAGCCAAGCTGTGCAGGGCATCCCAAGGCAAGGCTACCCTGCCATCACCCTTCTGAATGGAAGGGCTCCCACCAAGGGAGGTTGAGGGTTGCTGGGAGCTTGTTCCAGCACCTTTCACACCTACTCCAGCCCAAATTCCTGATCAAACCATGGAGACTGAAGAATGCTGTGATGGATTCAGACACCTGCACAGTGAGGATGGGAAAGTGAGTAGTGGGAGGATGAACACAGGAGGCTCATGCCCTCAACTGAGCTGCCCCTGTCCTCCCTTACAGCCACCAAAAAGGACTAATGGAGAATCATTGCCCTGGAAGCAGCACCTTCAGAACCAGCAGGTCCCAGAAAACAGCCAGAACTACAGGGCAAAAGTGTCACTGTGCTTCTCAGAGGATAAAGACAGTTGGTATTATCAGTCTATTTTATATGTCCTTCCTAAGCAGAATGTGCTACCCCCTGAGTTTTAAGATTATGTAAAGACAGAAAGTTGGGGATAGAAGGGACTCAGTCACAGTCCTTCAACCCAGAGATCCAGCTGGCAGGCAGCCACAAACTTCATGGAGAACCAAATGCCTCAGAGTTTATTTTTAAAATGGCCATGGTGAAGTTTGACAGATTGAGGCTTTCATCCAGCTCACACCATTGTTCTCTCATTAGAGCTAATCTGGCTCGGCCCATGGGAGCCTGAACAGGAGCTGCTGTCAAGGAATGGGCAGCCCCCACTGCTGCCTCTGCAAGAGCTCTCAGATGGAACCAAGGTTTAGATTCAGCAGTGAGAAGCTTGAATCAAACCCCCAGAGTTACTTAAGGCCTTACCTTGTAATCCAGGGGTCTGGGATCTGTGCTTTGTCCTGGTTAAACAGACTCTATCACAGTTCCTATGAAATGTGGAAATCACTTCTTGTCTACAATCACCATTGTCCTGGGCTCTCACCAACCAGCATGTGCTAGTCAGGGTTTGCTTCTGTCTCACCAGGCTAGACAATATAAAATGCCTTTAATAATTGCCCTCCACCACTACAACCACATTATTTCTCACAAATTGCTTAATCTTCATAGCAAAGTGGTTTCACAAAGGTCAGGTTAAACCACTCCTGCACTTTTAAAAACTAGCTTCACACATCCTTTTAAAATTAGTGGAGGTTTTTTTTTTCAACAATAGGCATTTTTAGATGATTGTTACCCTAGCTTGAGGGTATAATCCAGCCAGTATAGAATGGTAACAGCACCATGCCTGCTGTCCTGTCACAGAACAGGAGGGGCTTTCATATTGACTGGTGCAGGCTAAATACTATCTCATGTAAGGACACGGGATAAATAACTTGGAGACAGAGATGGGACAGGAACAAGGAGACCCTCATGCTGTGTAACAGCAGAGCTCATCAGTGCAAGAATAAAGTTTCTGGCCTTCTCCCCTTCCTCATTGTCTTACCTTGTAGGAGAGGAATTCCTGAACATGGACCATGCAGGACTGATGTGCTGAGCAGCTGTTGACACTTTCTCAAGTGTTAAATTTGCCAGAGTGAGCTCTGTGTGTGCAGGGAGAAAACCATGCTGCTCTTTAAACCACCAAGGAAGAGCCCAAGTGTTCCAGTCACATCACTAATGGAGACTTGGTGCAAATAACTTGTGTGAAGAGACATGACTTGGACCAGCAGTGAAAGCCATGGAATTCCCATGAGCCAGGTCAAAGCTGTGGATGCTGTGCTGAGGGGGGCTCTGCCCAGGCCTGGGATGCTGCAGCAGCAGGACTCAGGGGGCTGGTTTAGACCACATGAGGTTTGTGAGGTCCCCACATATTCAGGGGTCAGGCAGCAGCATACTTGGGACATGGTATTTATTTCTGCTACCACAGGGAATGTTTTCATCAAATGGTAGGGCCCTGCCCTCCTCCTGAGCAGCACCTTCCTTTTCTCTCACAAGCTCTGAGTTGACTGCCTGGTTTTTGGGAGGAGGTGAGTTGTCCTTCATAATTTCCACTAAATAAAACATAAGCTTGGTCTGCCTGTTCTCTGTGGCCCTGGAATAGCCCAGGTGAAAGGTGATGCCCACACTGATCCCTGCAGAAAACTGGGCTGTGTGATGGGCTCTGCTTCCCTCCCATCCCTTTGCCCTATCTCAAGCACCGTCACCAACTGTGTTTACCCGTGGAAATGCCAGCAGCAAAGTTCTACACACAGTAATTAGCACGCTGTAACTTTACACCACAACAGTCGTAACCGCGTGTTTTCCCCCACAGCTTTGAGCCGATGTATATCGTCCTTGCCTACAGCTGGATGACGTGTTAAAACCCATGAACAAACTTGCTTTTCCCAATCCCTGCAGATCGCTAGGATCAACATTCAAAGGTACACATTCACAAGGGTTAATGCTCAAAGATAGAGGCAGTGCTGGAAGGCCCTTCAGGGCTCTGTGTCGGTGCAAGATGCCACGCTGGGATGGGAACAGTTCACCTGGAGCCAGCCTGTGCTCCCAGGACCCACTGCTGCTTCCCTCTGCCAGCACTGTGGTTACTGTGAAGGAACAAATACTTCTGTCTTGGCTTCACCAGGCAAAAAATGTCACTTACCTTTGCATTCCTGCCATCGCTCAGAATGGAGCTTCCTAACCCAAAAAATGAGCTGCAGGTACAGGAAGGAGCTGCTCTTGCACAGGACCATTCTTGTTACAGAAGGAGCTTTTTGGATAGTGAGAATAGCACCAATTATCTTTTTTTTTCTTGCGGAACAGGGTCAGAAGCTTTAATACCTTTCCCCTCCCTGCCTGGACAAGTAATGAGTGACAAGATGAATGCTCCCCACACACAGCAGTGACAGGAACAATTATTTTGCCCTGTGAGTTTCAGAGAGGATGACATCTCACCTGTGTGCCTGCCTGTTTGGACTGTGTGTACAACATGAGTTTACTCCAACTGCAGCTCAACTCTCCACTGCAGATCTCATTTGCTAAACACCAGTCACTAGTGCAAATGTGCCAGATTCAGTGAGTGCTGGCACGGGTCTGATGTGATTAATGTCTAGCTCTGTGAGGATTGTTGTTTTGGGGAGTATTCACTCCCAGGAAACTACAGAGAATGCTTACAGAGTATTTTCTGAAAGCTCTGATGTGGTAAGGTCCCTTCCCCTGGGAGATCTCAGCCCAGATGAGGCATACCTCTCAAACCCAGACTCCTCTTCTTGTTGCCTCAATTCAGGCCAGATTTCCAGATGCCTGAAGCTACCACCACCATGTAAACAAAGCTGCAATTACACCTGAAATCCCCTATGGTAAGCACCCACAGAACAGTTTTCTGTAGCTGTTTTAAACCACCTACAGAAACAGCAAATTATTTTGGATCCTCCCATCCACCACAACATCCCCGGTTCATAACTCCCAGCTCATGCAGTCGCCCAGGAACCATTACAGGTGAGGAGGGAGCTGCCCCATTTCAAGACAGCACTCACTGAGGTGTTTCTGACAATAAACCTGACTCAGTGTCACTAACTGTGGAGGGTGTGTGATGACCTAGGAGAAGAGTTCATCTACACAGTTGCACAAATAAAGAAAACTCCTTTAGTCAGAGAATTGACCAAGAGACAAGAAAACTGCAAAGGGAAGAGTAATGCAATAGTTGTACCTTATTGGTGGGCTTGCATCTGTAGTTATTGGGTTTTTTTCTCCTGCTAATTGACTTTAGTGTGTTAAATTCAATTTGAGCAGTACTTACAGTTCAATTCTTTAAGAAAGGCAGAAAAGTGCCCTGAGATGGAGAGATGCATTAACTTCTGGCAGGTCTCAGAGCCCCCTCCCATTCCTCCTCAGCAAGATGTGCAACTAGAATCCCCCTGGTGACCTAACTATGGTCACGACAAACAGAACTTAATCAAATCTTCTGAGCAATTTGGAAAAAGAACAAAAAGCTTCTATTCCCAATTCACCTATCCTGCTGGGAATCTAACTTGACAAAAGCTCCAAGCCGGATGAAAGCTTTGCCAGAGGAATTAGAGCGGCTGGCCTCAAAAGAGAACACAAGCAAGTTTAAAACAGGCATCAAAGCAGCAGCAAAGGCTGTATCATAGCTCAGCCTGATGGTCACACACAGCTTCAGCTTTCCCACATTCCGTGCAGGGCACCACAGACATGAAGACAGACAGAGCCCTCCTAAGCAGACTTCAAGCCCTGAATTCATGGTCCCCAAGACACAGCTGTGTCAGACCCCGGTGCTTCCCAGCTGGTCCCACTTCTCCTGACACAAGTGGTGCCTCATCCCTGCCCACTGGGGCAGCAGGGACAGGCAGGGATGAAGAACATGGTGTGAACATGTTTGTCATGGGGTTTCATCCCTAATGCCTGCAAGTGGCAGGAGTCTCCACAGCTTCTCCATGTGTCCAGTTCAGTCCTTTCCAGGCCACATACCTATTCTATTTCATACAGCTGCAATCTATTTCCCAGTTCTAATTTAGGCTAAGGGCATCCAGAGGGTTTAGAGCCTGTCACTTACCACACCCTAGGGACAGGCACTCAGTGCCAGGGGCAGTCAGTACCTCTGCACCAGCCTCTCTATCTCTTGGGGGGGTTACAGAGACACAGTGTCCTCTGTGGGAGCCTCGGAGGGCTCCTGTCACATACAGGATACACACCCACACTCCTCATGCTCAGCCTTTGTCCCACTGCAGTCACACCACCCAGCCTGAGGCAGGGGCACAGAGTGAGACTCCCCTCAAACCTCCTGCCAAAGCCTGGCTTTTGGCCACTCCTGCCCTCCCAGCCTCAGGGCAGAGGGGAAAGCAGCAGTAGGGAAAAAAGGAGGGAGACTGGGGACAGCAGCTGCCAAGACAGGGGTGCACAGGGGATATCACACTTTAATCACAGGGCAATGGGGTTAATGAGGGGAAACTGGGATCACAAAGGGTTGTGAATTTGGACAGAGGACATTGTTCTGGTTATACCTGGTGTACAAACCATGGTTTTAACAGATGTTTGTTAAACAAGTCAGTTTTGTTTTTATTAAACCCAGCTTTGGTACAGGTCATTCCTGAGATTCATTTACAAGGTTGTTTAAAACAAAGACAAACTGGGGCCTCTCCCGTTCCTGTGTGAAGTTCCTGAGGCACAGACATCACACTTTGTTTTTCCCCTTTCCTTTTTTTAAAAAAAGTACTTGTGTAAGGGGAAGTCAGTCTGTTACAGAACTCACACCAGGAACACTGAGACTCCAGCTTTAAACCAGTTCCCCCCCATTAATAAATAACTTTTAGTTGTGCTTTAAAATGGTTTTCCCTTCTCTCCCATCACATCCCAGCAGGACGAGCAGAGCCCAGACTGGCCAGGCAGGAGTACCTGGCCCCGAAGGAGCAGGTGGGAGGTGGGAAGGGAGCTCTGGGGAAGGAATTACGGTGTGAGGCACCACGTGCAGCCCTCAGAAAACTAAAGAGATGAAGGTTGGGGCATTTTGGTTATAAAACCTGTAAGTATACAGAAGCAAGCTGCACAGAAGAGTTATTGTTATGAAAGGTGAGAATCCAGCTGAAAGATTAGGGATGTCAGGTTAGGGACATCAGGTTCCCCAGTTACACCCCAAAACCAGACTGAGGAGAGGACCTGCAGCACCCTGTTACTGCAGCAGCTCGAGCAGCAAAGCTGAAAGCCCCTCACACTACCCCAGCTTTGTCCCTCATCTCTCTGGAGTCAGTCAGTGTTAACTCCCTTGGGGTAAGAGCCCTAAAATAAGCATTCTGGATTTAGTGCCAGCTGTGCAGCAGCCTGAATTAGCAGTTTACCTTTTGGCAAGCATCTTGAATTTCAACTTTACCAAGAAACCTGATTAAGCAAACTTTTCCCCATCAAAAGACATGGTGAATTTTAGTCCTTGCTACAAATTCTCTTCTGTGCATATATTGCAAGCTTAAAGGTGTAAGCACCAATTGATTTCTTCTGCATGAGATGCTTTGGCCTTAATAAATCTTCTAATTAACATATCTTCCTGTTGTTATGGAGTACGCACTGGGAAGACTAAAAAAGCTATAGAAAGAACAAAAGAGAATCAGTGTTTAAGTTTCAGTTATTTACATTAAGTAAAGACAGCATGAAAGGTCAAAGCACCAATCTATTGTACAGACATTTGAGTTTAACCCATTGCAACTTGGACAAGCTCTCACAGCTACCAACATCTTGTCTGCAACTGGTAATCAGAGGATTGATTTAAAATTTTAATGGGAAAAGTCTGCTGATGGAACATGAGACATGCGACGTGATGGAGACCGCAGGAGCGGCCACCAGCACAGAGCTGGAGCAGTGGCTTTGCATGGTGCTCATCTCAGTCCATCCCTCCCAGCTGCACAGTTCTCCCAAGAAGAGCTGAGGACAAGGCTGGGCTTGCTGGGCTGTGTCCTGAAGGAAAGTGACACCACATCCAAGGGCCCTGGCCTCTGGGCTTCAGCTCTGGACCTGCAATGCACGGGCAGCACAGAGCTCACTGCTGAGCTGCTTCTCTAACAAACCTAAGCATTTCTCCTTCCCCTCAAAGCATCTCTAGGAGCTCAGCACAAATACTAATGAATGCTCTTAACACTGCTCCTCTGGAAAGACACTTGCCAACACACATCATCTGAATCACCAGGTGGCCCATCCCTAAAGGGACCAGCTACTCCCCACCTTCGGTTCCCTGAATTCTGACGTATCTGAACGCACGTGCTCCTCTCTGGGCTCCTAGATTTGGCTTTAAAATGTACTGGGATGGAAAAGGTTGTAAACATTTCATACAAACCACTTGGTATCAACAGGTAATTCCCTACTAAAGCTTTTGCCTAAAAGGTTTCCAGCTGCATATTCCTAAAAAGCTCTGAGAGGCAGCAAGGATCACCAGCCTGGTTTTGTTCTTCAAGCTGGGGCTGCAGAAAAACCTCCCACCAGAAGTACTGCTACAGCAAACTGTGCATCAGCCAAACTCCACATTGGCTGTGTCTGAAGTGCAGCACTGATCTCAGTCCAATACCAGATAAACCCCAGAAGGACCCAGAGCTGGGTAAATATAACTTGGTACGTAGCAATGGCTCAGAGAACAGACACTGGGAACAAACCTTTGGGTAAAGCTTCAGCAGCTCTCTGAAAGCAGAGCACCAAACCAAAGCTGTGCTCTTTTGCTGGCCTTGACCCAAGTGTGTAATGTCCTTCTCCACACAAGGAACACAGCTTTGGATGCACCACCAGGAAACCTCTCCACCTCTGCTCCCCTCTCACCCTACCTTTAAATCACCTCTTTGGGCACCAGAAAATCAGCAAAGCTGCTGGTACATCCCTCTGCTCTGTCACCAGGTCTCACAAAGGAGATGTACCAACACGCCTCAAAGCTCCTTCTGCCCAAACATGGATGGCTTTTGGATTAATATCTAAGAATTTCTCCCCAGATTACATAGCAAGTACATTTCCACACACTCTATGATTAGCTAGTTGTTAATTAATTAGCTGAGTATATTCTTGAATGTTCCCAATAGTCCTAAGACAGCCTGTGAGTGGTAAGCTTGCAATCACGACACACTATTATTGTGACAGATAGTGCATTAAGTAACTAGATTGCACAGAAAATGCACCACTAAATAAATGACACCACAAAAACTCAAAATACATGTGAGATTTAATAAAAGAAAAAAAGTACAAAGTGAGTGGAAACAAAAGAAAGTAAAAAAACACAAACCATGAACCCCAACACGCTGGGAATGACAAAGTAAAAGGATGCAGCACGTCCCAGAGGGCTGTGTCCCCCAAGCAGGTCCCCAAGGTGCCTCCACGGCTCCAAACCACCCCCAGCTACACCCCTGGGGCAGCCACCTCAGCCAGGCATGGCCCCTTCCTCAGAGACACAAAACACAATTTAATTTAGAAAGCAGACAACATACAGGACGGTAAATGTTTAAATGATAAAAAAATGGATGGTTTTCCTATTAATGCCACTCTTTTACAGATAAATTTATAAAACAGCTGAAAGATGTGTAACTGGATGGTTTCAGTCGTTTCTGAAGGGTATTTCACTTTTTCTAGCCTACAAGATTTTAAGCCTTCAGACCAGGTGAGATTAGCATCACAATATATTTGTAATTCGTTAAATAAAAATAAGATACAGAACTACCCTACCACAA
Source organism: Phainopepla nitens (assembly GCA_013400175.1). Lineage (NCBI taxonomy): Eukaryota > Metazoa > Chordata > Aves > Passeriformes > Bombycillidae > Phainopepla > Phainopepla nitens. Next base: position 73,771 of record VXBQ01009337.1, read on the forward strand.
TACTTTAATCTTCTCTCAGCCAACAGAAAAAAACAAGTACTCAGGAAAAAAAATATGACTGAGTCCCCTTGGGGAGATTACGATGTTGAACAAGCAACACAAGGACAAGGGATGCCTATCACAACAAAGTCAAAGTAATATAATAATCATCATCATGAAAATATTGTTACATACATTCTGAATGTCTTCTTCAGAAAATGCTGTAAATTTGTCTAGAATGCCCATGGATTTCAAGATTTTTACTCTTTGTTATAATAATATTTCTTAACTACCTGTTATTCTAGGAAAAAATAATTGATCTCTGATGAGCCAGGGCAGAGAGAAATCATTTGCATAGATCTTGCTGGCTGCAGCATGAGATCAGGAGAGAACTATTGATTGGGAACACACTGGTGAGGCAGCTGGGTGCACACCAGTACCACCAGCTACTGTTTTATCCCAGCATTGGCCTTGGGAAGCAAAACAATGAACCAAAGAGCATTGCCTGCTCAGGCAATTAGTGCACCACAGTTTCTCTCATGAGCAAAAGATTAATAAAAAATAATTTGCTATGTGATTGGTCTGTAGTCAGAGGTGAGGTGGAATTGTCTTCTTGCATGTGACAGAAGGTTGGGCTCCTTGTACGTGTTTGAGCAAACCACACCAACCCTCCTAACATTTGATAGTTACTCTTTAAAATATATCTAACCTGGAGGCACAGCCTTAAAAATTAAACGTCCAGCTTTCAGCAGACTCCCAACAAGTGCAGAATTTTTATTCTTTTAACAAAAGCCTGTTCTAAAAGGTACCAGTGAGATCTTTGTGAGATTCTTTTCTACAAGTATCAAGCAACGCTGTCAGTAGATCCACAGAAAAGGCCAATGTCCATTGGAAAACAGTTTAACACCTGAGCATGTATTTAGAAAGGGGAAAAAAAAAAAAGCTGCTTTAATGGAATGTGAGAGTTAAAGAACCCCAGAATCCAGCAAAATGCTGCCCTGCAAGAGCTCAGACCCAGGTCCTGCATCTCCTTCTGCATGGCACATCAGGAATTTGCTGACAGCTTAAAGACAAGTCTTTAACAAAAAAATGTATCAGAAAAATCCTGTAAAATTAATAACTAAATAATAAAAACACATACACTCACAACTAACACTTAGCCAGCCAGTGTTTTTATAAACTCTAAAGACATTATGTGAGGGTTAATATATTTCTTTTCATTTAGCCTAGGATCTGATGGATGGATGGATGGAATTGGGTCTAACTATTTTTCCATGACAACATAGCTAGTTACTCTCTGTTCAGTTATTGCCCTGCCTATTCACAAAATGGTTTCAGTGGAAAAAATTAATATTGATCCTAATTATTCCTCTGAGCTCAGTTGCCCAGGAAAACAAGGCTGTGATTTCTAGGCATTAGGAGCTGTCAAAAGAAGCACCTTCTAAGAGGAACAGAGCCTGCCAGCATAAATACAGTGCACAGCTCAAGAGCAGGGGATTCTCCTTATTAGGCACGTATTAGGTTTAAGGTTAAAGAGTAAAAGTAAAGATGTTAACTTAAATAGTTTCCACAACAGCAAATACATTGGTAAGTGAGAACTGGAATGTTACACAAATCCTCTAGCTCCACTTTATACAACAAACTCTTATGAAAAACCTCTCTACAAATGTTCTACTTTAGCAGTAAAGAAAATTCAAAACATTGTCCCATTAATTTTATTAACCACTCTCTCTCTCCTTATATATATATATATATATAGATATATAGATATATATTATAAATGATGTAGATAGTGTTTAGAGTAATTCAGGAATTAATACAGAATTACTGGAATAAGGGTTACTCTAAGATTCCTGCATAAAGCCTAAATGTTGTGTTTTTCTACTCACTCTAAAACCTTACTTGAGAATTTTGTTAGAAAAACAAACATTTCACATTCTTCAGACCACTCCTCTCACTGTGCATGTACAGGGGAGGTCAATGAGCCTCCAGCAGTCACCTTGGCCAATTAAAAAAAAAATAATATAGAAAGCAATTATTTAGCTGGTGGGTAAGACAAGTTGAGTTATGGTCACGTCATACGCAGCTGCTCAATCACTGGGTTTAGAACAAAACATCTTACTTGAGGGATTAGTTGGCTTTGTTTAACAAAATGTACATGTATGGTTACTTCCTGCAAACCTCCTGATAACTCTGAAAAGAAACCAGCAGGTCGGAACACTGCAACCACCGGAGATGCTCATTTTCTCTTTCACTTTGGTCCACTCACACAATGTTATGAGAAGGGTCACTCAGGGTGGGAAACTCAAGCAACTTAACACATGAAAGCACCAAGTCCACTCTTGGCCTGAAAGTCTGTGTGTGATTAACTGAAAGAAACAAAACATAAAAAAGCATGGATTAAAGTTATGAAAATCAAACAAAAGCGAAGTGTAGCAAAGTATGTTAAAACCAAAAAGGAGGAGGAGGACAAACACTGCTGGGGCAGCTGAAGGCTCCAGGTGAGAGCAGCCTGGCACAACCTGCTCAGCACCACAAACCCTTCTCTTTCCCCCAACTTCTCCAATTCTTCCATCACATTTTTTTACTTATTAAAGCTACTAAGAACACTGCCTTGAACTAGGAGATGATAAAGAGTTTAACTAGCTCTCCTAAAAATTTTAATTGAGCAGAAATCCCAAGACATCGTATTTTGAGCTAGCTCACAGGTTTGAAAAGCAACACAAACAAACAAAAAAAACCTAATCCAAAACCATCCTGGTGATGGTGCAGCTCCTCTAGCTGTGCTCCAGCCTAGAGCCCCCCTGCCCCAGCACCATGTGGGGTCCCCAGTGTGCAGAGCACAGACTGTGGGTGCCCTCAGACCTTCACGTGCCACCAAGTCCTGCTCCTGACCTGGCTCCTTTCTATTGCTATCCAGAAGAGGAACTGTCCAGACTCACATCTGCAGGTGGGCTAAACCCAGCCAAGTGCAGGAAAACCTTTTCTGTGGCAGCCAGAAGGAGCAGAGGGGAAGCTGCAGCATTTCTTGGCCCATGTTCACAGTCCACCCCTGCTGCTGGCATCACTTGCACAAGTTACCATTGTGCTCACCTTCCCCAAAGCAACTCTTCCTGGGTCCAAGGCAGCCCTAGGATTCAGCTCCTAATTCAGATTAAACCCTGTTTTCAGCAAAGTATTTTACAAACCATTTAGACTCTGTGTGTGAGGTGGGCCATGCCCAGAGCATGTCAAGCAGTCTGCAGAAGACAGCGCTTTGGTTTTAGCACCAACGCATTTACATTCCAGTGAAATACTCAAATAATCTGCCCCCTTATCTTCCACAGGAAGAGACAAATTGCTAGGATGTCAGTACAGAGAACGAGCTCCTCTGGTGCTGCAGTTCACAGCAGGGAAATGACAGACCACAAGATCTCATCAGCAGTGAGGAGCTGAATGCTGTGCTGTCAAGCACAAACTTGGGTGTTGCTTCTTTCCATGGTCTTTTTTTCTTGCCATCATTAAGAGGCTCAGAAAGCCTTGCTACCAGCCTGCTCTGGGTTTGTTAGAATGCAGCTCAGACTCTTGAGTTCCTTCATGCAAGGGGAAGTAACAAAAAATGCTGCAATAGCAGAATTACCAGTTTGCATGACAGTGCTCCTTATTTTCTCCCTAGCCAGCATTCCTCAGAGACTGGCTTGAACTGCAAGCAGGATAACCCTCCCAACATCTTTTCCTTTTAAACCTGCTTGTCCCACTCCTGGTCTATCATTACATAATCAAGTGGCTGAAACAGTAATATTTACATACCCTTGCTCCTGCTGGCCTCAGCAATGTCAATTAAGGTGCAGCAAACTAAGATAAGAACTCTGCCTTTAGGAGAAAAGAATTTCCTTGTAACCAGAACTGTGCCTTGGAGCCCCATTTCACAACCTGAGCTGGCTGTCACAGAGGCAAGAGTGAACCCCATGGGACCATCAGCCTTTAGAGAATGGCCCCAAATTGCAAATCTCTCCCACCTGCAGCTGCCCAAGCTTCTCTGGGCAGTGCTCGGGCACAGGAGGGGCTCATCTCTCCTCTGCTTTAAGCAAAGAATCGGAAGGATGGGAATTAGGATTCCAAAATCCCCTTTTCTGTATGATATTTAAACAACTGATCAAACATTAAAGCATCTGAGCAGACTCCCAGCTTTCCAGTGGCAGAGGAGGAAGACTCCAGTTCAGACACTTACTTTTTCTTGTCTTTGTCCTTCTTCAGTGGCTGCTGTGAGGTAGCCTGCAAGGATTGGGACTGCAAGGTTTCCACTGCGACTTTCCGCCTGTTGAAGGCGTTCATCTCCTCCTCCAGCTCCCTCCTTTTCTCCTCCACCTTCCTTTTCTCTTCCTGGTGTATCCTTTTTAAGTGCTCAAACTTCTCATGCAGCTGGTAGGAGACAGACCCTCTGAGCATGGCATTCAGCTCGTTCTGGCTGTGCTAACCCTGCCCCAGGAGCCCTGTCACACCTCCCACACAAATCCCACCACAGAGACCAATCTGCTGGCAGAATACAGCACCCAGTGCCCACCAAAAGCAGGTAAGACACAACAAATTCAGCTCTGTCTGACACCACACAGCAAACCAGAGGGACCAAGAGCCCTGGAGATGAGAACAGGGGATTTTGGCTCAGCCTGCAGCCCTGCATGGGGCTAGGGACATCACAGGATCTTGTGTTCCCCACCAGTTCTGAAGATGGTCCATTTAATTCCTCCCCAGTCACGGCTGCTTCCTGAGGCCCCACACTGAGGACTCCACTAGACTCACTTTGACTGGGGACCCCAGCCCAGCTGCCCCCTTTACTCTGCCGTCCCGTGAGCCACAGCAGGGAAGTCTCTCTGACAAGGATGCTCACCTAAACTTCCTGCCACTGGCTTTCACTCCCCAGACAGCAGCCATATTTCCAGATGGCACAGGACAGGGAAGACTAGTTTCTGAGGCACCTAAAGCAGTGATGTGTTTGTGCTTTGGCTGGTGAGATTTGCTGGAATGTGCTTTCCAGGATTCATGCATTGCCCAGACCCAGATTCCCTGCTGGCTGTAGTTTGGGTTCCTCGCAAATTTTTGGCACACCCACCTCTCTCTCCTTCTCCTTCAGCTCTGCCTCTGTCTCCTTGACTTTGTTAACAAACATTTGTCTCATTTCTTCCTCTTTCCTCTGGAGCTCACCCAAGAACTCTTTCCTTTTGGTCTCGTATGTTTCTTGGAGGCTGGGGAAGAAAGCAAATGAAATCCAGACTCTCTGGACACTGATGAGTTAGTGATGGGGAAATGCATGCCTGTCTGTGCTGTTTAGAAAAACAGGCAGGGAAGGGAACATCAAAATTAGTTGCAAAGTTCAAACCCAGTGCTGGTATTTTCCAGCGCAGCACCGCAGATTTCACCTACAAACCTCCCATTTTTTGGGGCTGTCAGTACCAAACTCTGACTCTAAATTGATGCTAGCTGTGAAGGCACCTCACCTGAAGGGCTGGTTGTCTGGATCTGTGTCCTTGAAGCCCATCTCCTCCAGTTTGCACCGGCGGTACAGCTCGTAGTGGCGGGTGTGGGTCTGCTCCCGCAGGTCCTCCATGTTGACCCGGATCAGCATTTCCCGCAGCTTCACAAAGTCACAGTGGCTTTCATTCTCCACTGCCACAAGGGAAGGGACAGGTCAGCAAACTGCAGGTGTGGTGGGGGAACGCAAGGGCACATGGATTGAATCCAGATACTTGCATCCTGAGAAGGCTGCTGCCCTGCTCAGGGCACAACACAGCCCCTTGGATGTAGGGATTCCTGCTGACCCTCCTCCCTGCTGGCAGGAATGGCAATCCAAGGGAAAGACTAGCCCAGCCACAAAAGGCTCCAGGGGACATGCCTGCACTGCTTATCACAGGGCACCTCCATGCAGAGGTGCTGGTGGAGGGCAGAGCTGGGGAGGTGTCAGGGTTTGCCTGAGCACACACAGGGAGGTTTGGGGTGGGCTTGCGGCCCCTCACCTTGCACCACTCCCCACGGGTACTGCCGAGCTCGCACCAGCTTGTTCCCAACCTTCACCTCCTCCGTGCTGCCGACCACAGCAAAGGGCAAATGAGCCTGAAACAGAGCCAAGGGCAGGGACTCAGTGCATGGGGAACCCCTCAGAGACCAGCCTGACCCTTAGCTCCCCCTCACCCAGGCACAGGAGCTGCTTCCATGAGCCCCTTCTTTGAACCTACCAATTTCTGATACTCGGAGCAATCTCTACTACGAACTGGGATATTACTACAGAGAGGTGTCAGGCCACAGCACAGCTTACCAGCAATGCTGTCTGGGCTGCACCAGCTGGAGAATACTGTAGGAACTCCATGGTCATTACTGCTCTGCTCTCTCCCTCAGTCAGGCAGTACACACCAGGAGCAGGGCACACCCTGCCTTGCCAAAAGCACAGGCAGGGACATCCACAAACAGGCCTTGGCACAGCAGTGAGTGTGTGGGCACTGTGAGGGACATGTGCAGGATACAACGTGTACTCGCTGCTCTCCAAGTCTGCAAAGCATCAGGCACAGGGAGGAAACAGGACACCCTCCTTGGGAGTGCAAGGAGTGGGTGCTTCAGTAGGGTGAGGCTGACAAAATCCATCACCTTTAAAAAGAAATGGATCCAGAAGTGTGGAACTCGTAGAGCAGTGGCCAAATATATTTTCATTGGAGGAAGGAAGGGGAAAAAAATAAGCCAAGCAAGCATGACTCCTGTTTTTCTCCCCAACACACAGAGCTTGCAATTATTTAAATGAGTGAATCCTCCAAATTTTTCATGATTTCAGAAAAAAAAGAACACTTACAATGAAAACATGTATCTAGTCCATCCAGAAGCCAACTGGTGATTGAAATAAAAAAAAATGGTGGGGGGAAGGGTGAAAGAAAAGGCAAAGCATTTAATCAGAAACAGCTATGCAGGAAAACGTTCATTTTGATGAAGAAGCTACTTCTGATTTATAAAACTAACATGGAAACATTTCAGTTGTTTCTGCCATAGCTGCACTCTGATTTGGGAGACAGGAAGCTTGAAAGTTTTTTTGCATGTGCTTCAGTCAGGAATAAATTTGATCTCCGAATTTCAAAAAAGACAAAATAGAGATGAAAAATTTTTCTTCTTTACTTTAAATTGGGTTTTCTCTGGTCAGCCTCCTTAAGTCACAAGACTAACGTAAATCTTAACTGTCACATTTTATTCAAAGTTTCTTCTTCCTCAAACACAAAGTAGCCTAAGAACAGACAGGATTAATTTTGAGGAAAATATTTTTCACAAATTCAATAAAACTTATTCTAGAGCTACGTTTCTCCAGAGAGGCCCCAGATTAAACATGAGCCACATTTTAATTAATTCTGTATGCAACAGCCTTTGGCATCTGTGAGACCCACAGCTCGACCTTACAAGAGATTCAGTGTCTGGACATTCCTAATGAAACTTGCCCTTCAAATGGGTTTTTGTGCAGCAATTTAACTTGTCACAACTTTGAGCAGCGATGGAGCTGGCAGCGTTACCCACATTCATCACAGAGTTGATCTCGGCCACGGCCTCGTCGTCCGTGGGGAACTGATAGATCTGCACCCCATTGCTGACCAGCTCGCTCATGATCTTGATCTTGAACTTGTGCAGCTCACTCTTGGAGATGGTGTCTGCTTTGGCAATAATTGGGATGATGTTCACCTGGAGCAGAAGGGAGGAAGGAAGGACAAACACCCAGGTGAGCAGCAGCGTCGAGCCCGGGGGTGACCCAGAACCTGCCCCACTGGCTGCTTTGCATCTCCTAAAATCACCCTGGAGCTCTGCTTACACAGGAGCTGCTGAACACTAGAGGGAAGAGTTTTCCAGGACTCACTTGGCTGCAAGACTTCAGATAAACCACACGCCCTGCACTAAGTGCACAGGGAACAAACCAGAGCTGCTGCTCTGGCCTGTGTACTTTGTTACACACAGGAGGGAGGCAGACACAGTAGCTGTCACATCCGAGCTGTCACCCATCCGCTCTGGCTGTGCTGACAGCATGTTTTACAAGACAAGCACAAGGATGAAACGCGCATCGAGCTGATGTGAAGCCTTCCCATGCTCAAGCAGAAAGAGCAGGGACTCCTCAGATGCTCTGACAGCAGCTGATGATCCTCTCCAAGGACTCCATGAGCCTCGTGGTGAGGGTCACAACTTGGCTGTGCCGTGTGGATTATATGGAGAAAGGTGCAGGGTGCCATACAGCAGACATATTTATTTTCCTGCTGTTCTTGCTCAGCTTTGGTTTCACATCAGCCAGCAGTCACTATACCCTACACAACATCATCCACCTGGGCTCCAAAGGCACCCACAAGCTGCACAGTGGGGAGGTCTCCCTGTGCCCAGTACCCACCAAGATCAAAAGTAAACAAGGGCCACATCCCACATCCCTCAGGAGTGATGGGGTTCATTATGGCCTCATGCTTAAGAGAGCTACAGTGGGGCTGGATATATGACAGGAACCTGTGCTGGATAATGCTGCTGTGCCCAGAAAAGCCAAGTGTGATACTGCAAACTACTGCTTAAACAAACAGCAGATTCGTCTGTCTGAACAGCAGCCAAATTCATAGCAGGGAAACACAAGAATTTAGACAAATAAGGGGAAAGTCTGATTTGCCATCTAACATTTCCCAACAGCCAACGCTTTTTGTCCTACAGAGCTGAAATTCATAGCAACCAGTTGGTCTCCAGTGGGTGCCCATTAAAATAAATGGCTTTGCCTTCTCAGCACCAGTTCTTTGTAGCTCAGTGTTTTGTCCATACTTCTCGGGTTCCCCCACACCACTGCTCCCCCTCCCCTGTCTCTGCTTAGTGGTTTAGCACTCACTAAACATAGGAGCATTTACTTAATCTGGACAAAAATAGTCTAAATTTGCTCACTGCAAATGTATCTGAGAGAATAAATTCCTCTTTTTCTCAGCCACTGACGCAGGCTCTTCTACCAAGGACCACAGCCCCCCATAGAAAAAGGCTTGCTGCTCACTCCACTGCTCAGCAGGTCCATGTCCTCATTACACAGGTAAAAGGGCCATGACCACAGCTGGGTGTCTCCCTGACCTGCTAAGAGCTGAGCAGGCTTGGATTCAGCACCTCCCACAGAAAAAGGGTCAGCTCAGGGCTCACATAACCCTTTTCAATCGGCCCAAGCAAATTGCCCTTCTTTTTCCAAGGGGCACCAGTTCATTCCTGCTCACAGCAACACAGGAGGTGCAGAGCCTGGAGCCTGGTGTAGCTTTCCAGCAGCAGAGGAGACAGGCTCTGTGGTCACCACCCTGGTCTCAGCACTACTCAAAGAAAGCACAAACCAAGGCTGGCTCGAGTGCCCTCAAACAGATTTCTTGTATTTTGAAAAGGCAACTCCGTGAACACCTGCTGACACAGAGTTCACAACACAAAGGGGTTTTACAAGCTTTGTTTCCAATAATCAAAAGCCACATCAATACTGGGGAGGCATGGATATGGCACCTGAGCGTAGTCCTAAGGCTAGAACGGGTTCATTCCTTCACAATGCAGAGAAAGGATGGAACAGTTTGGAAACAAGAAACCAACGAGACATGAGATGCTACTGAACTGCATGTCCAATCCCACAGCACCTTCCACAAGCCCACCTCCATGCAAAGGCCAAGTCTGTGCACAGAGATTAGTGACAAACTGATATATATCTAGCTAGAGAAGAAAAGTCACCTCTCCTCCTGAACAGGGTTAAAAACCCAATAAAAGGAAGGAATGCCAGAACTACATGAGGGTTCTCTGTCCACTCTTTTTACATAAAAAAATGTTGATCTTGGTTTGAAGGCAGAATCCTAGAGCAACATTCTTACATCTCATGGTGGAAGAGCAATATTCTCTATTTAAAGATCTAGTAATAAAATCATGCAGTTGACTACTGGCATGTCACCCCACTGAATGTGACAGGGGTGCAGTGTCCCCTTGCCTGTCAGTCCATGCGCTGCAGGGCTTTGCTGGAGCTGGAATTATGGCCAGAGGAAATCTCTGCTTCAGAAAGGACAGGGAACTCCCATGCACACAGACTAAAAAGCACCTCCTTCTCAAGTCTTTCTGACCAGAGTTGCTTCTCATCTCCAAAAATAAAACTTACAAGAACTTGTCATTTGGTAGAAAATAATTTTGCTGATGCAATAAGACTGCAGGCACTTCTGTCCTGTGAAACACAGCTGATTTTTTTCCCCATCTCCAACCTGTTCCTGAATGCAAGTTGCAGTGAAGCCAACAGGTAAATCCTAATTTGGAAGCCAAAGAGCTGAGGCACAGGCTGCCTGAAGCAACCCCACCTGCCTAGGATGTGTCATCCCTCAGAGGGCAGGCAGTTAGGCACAGCTCAAACAGCACATGCTGACTGAAAACCATCCAGGGACAAGCAGCGAGCCCCAGGACCCTTAGGGCTGCACACACTGCACCACCACTTCCCATGACAGGCCTGGGTCTTAAATCAATAAATCACCTTCTCACCTGATACAAATGCACTGTTATTTATCTCCTCCTTTTCCCAGGTTAAACCCAGTGGAAAGTCTACACCTGCCAGGCCCTATGTGCTTCCCACTAGGAGCCAGGCAGCCAGCCAAATTCCTTCTACCTACAACCATTTCTGAAGATGCTTCTGCTCTCTGGCTGTAACTGAATACCCCAGATAACAGCTGGCCATCAGCTCAGCCAAACAGATACTGTCTTATAGTACAATGGAAGATTTTGTTTACTAAACAGCTTTACCCAGAAGGGATTTCATAAACTTTACACTTAAAGCAAGGCTGGTTATTGCAATTGTCACAGAGAGTGAAAAGCCTGCCCAGGACCACACATCATGCCACTCGTGGGCTAAAGCAAAGGTGGACTGAGCCACAGTCTCACAAACTCCCTGTTAAACCAATCTCAGAGGCTGAGCCAGCAGAGCACAGAGCAAAGCATTGCCTCTGATACACCTCCATCTCCACAGGCTCCATTCTCCAGCTGTAAAACCAGGGCCTCACAAGCTCTCTGAGAAGAGCAGCAGGTTCAGGTGAGCTCCCACAGCAGCAGCCACGAGCCAGTGCCCAGCTCCTCTGCCCAGTAACCACCCGCTGCTCCCCGGAGAGCACAGCACTGCCGGGGCTTTGCTGCCACCCCGACTCCCTCTGCCCCCACACCAGCCCCCAGCACAAATGGCTCATCTGCAGTGGGAAAGGGGCACAGCAGTGCTGTGCACAAACCCTCAGGGAGTGCCTGGAAAGCACCCCGATGTCCTGGGATGACACCAGTGCAGAAATGCAATGTAAATCCCTGATGCCCAGAAAATATCAATGGGCTCCACTGGCTTATTCATTTCCATGTGCCCACTTGTGTGAGGTCATCACAGCATGAAACCCAGGATGTTCTCATGCTGTGGCAAGAGGGGGGATGAGAATAAAGGCATAAAATGACTCCAGAGAGGGCCATTAAAATGGAAGTTTGGAAATATAAAAAGTTTGCCTGAGCATGAAGTTTTCATCTGTGCACAAGTACAAAGGATTTATTTTGGTACTACCAAAGGACCACATTAAAGGCAACCACAAGGAGATGTGACAAGTAGGGAATGAGAAGGAAAGGAAAGAAATGCTTTGTGGGACCACCAGCACCAAGGGGAACAGTGCAAAAGCTTTCCTCCAAAAATATTTCTGGGAATATGTAATGCTGGCACTGTACCAAGAGACAAGAGTTTATTAAGGGAAAGTTTTCGGATTCCTGATGAAGTCAGTGTAACAGCCACTAAAGCTACAAACAGCCCACTGCAATGGGAAGCCAGTGCCTGCTCTGGACTGGGGCCAAGGAAAAGCAGGCCATGAGTCCTAGGTGGGGAGGGCAAGAGACTGCACAAGGGGAACTCAACCCACCAGGAAAGTCCAACAGAGCTGCACATGAATAAAAGCAAGAGAAGAGAGTGCTCCCTCCATGTAAACCCCCTCAGGGGATCCCCAGATCCTGCAGGGTCCCACCTGCCATGCCTGTCCCTCTGTAGGCTGAACAGCATCTGCCACCTAAAGGGAACCACCCTGCTGCTAAAACACTGCTCTGAAAGACAGGAAATTATTGAGAAGAAAGAAGAGATTCTGCTGCCACTAGTGACCTTTGAAGCCTCCGGCAGCTCCCTGGAAGCCAGCTGGAACACCCAAAACTATGTCAGAAACTTGCTCCCAGCTGCAGGAATCTAAGCAAGTAGTTGGTTAGGTAACACCCTGCCCTCTAAGGCAGAATAGCTTATGCACAAAGGAACAACCCAGTAGACCCTCTCATGACCCACCTTTAGGCTTCCTATGACCTTGAGAATTCCTCACCATATCTACACTTTAAGGAGATACTGTGATCTCCTATCCAGATCACTTGGCAGTGCCAGCAGTGACAGCCAGCTCACACACTCCCTGTGCACCAGCACACACGGAGCGCTCAGCACTTGTCTCCTTGGCACTGATCACCACCTTAGGACAACTCAGGACCACCACAGTTTTGGTGGCTATCAGCCCCTCTGTCCCTGCTGACAGGTCAGGACAGCAAAGGGGAACTCCACAATTTAACTGCTGAAGCTGGAAGGCATCCTCGCCTGCACACCCAACAGAGCAGCAGCTGATGGATTTGATCAATACCACCTAATCTGGGTAAGGTTCTTACAGTAGAGGGACACTCTGGAATTTACACAACCAACTGGAAAACAGGCTTTTCCTGACATTCTTCATGAAAGTCAGTGGTAAATCAAGCACAGGACCTCAGCAACCACCAAGGCAGACAAAGCTTTACCAGAGTCCTAAGAATGGCTCAGCTGCCTGCAGGAAGGAGTCCAGCACTTGCACAGAAGGAACAAAACCATCTACGTGACAATCGGCACCAACAGAAGCATTCCAGAAAGAGGGACCATAGTCCCAACCCCCTACCTTGCTATCCAGCTTCTTCATTGTCACCAGGTCCAGGGACTTGAGCGAGTGCCCGGTGGGGGTGATGAAGTAGAGGCAGACGTGGATCCTCGTGTCGTGGTAGTTGAAGAGAGACCGGCGGATTTTCAGCTCTTCTTGCAAATAGTTTTCAAACTGCGTATCAATGTACTCTACGATTGGCCTGTAACTAAAACCAGCCCATTAGCAAACCAGCCACTGGAGCACAAATCTAAACTGTGTAAAGGCCGAAGGAATTCTCCTGGAAATTCCATTATATCACTTAAAAACAAGTTATAAGAGAATTTAGCTTTACAGTGGGAAAAGTGTGGTGTTTACACACAGACCTTAAAATCCAAAGGTTGCTGGAGATTCTTGAGGCTGCACTGCCAAGTCTAAGGACAGTGGAGCACAGAAAGATGACTACTTCCCCATATCAAACTTTGCCCAGATTTCAGGGCTCAGCCATCTGTAGCAATGCAACGTGACCAAAGAGACACCTTGGAATCCCAGAAAGCTTTTACCTGGGGCTTGAGCAAGATGTCTGTGTAGTTAAATGAGACAAGTTCAGAACAGATAATTCCTGACCCTGCTCTGAGGACAGCTGGTTAACAGCTCATGCTCCTGGGGGACAGCAGTCTCTGCTGGAAAGACCTCCTGTGACCTCTCTTCCATTCACCCATTTCCCTCTACCCTTTGTCCCCAGAAGCAGAGCCTGTACAGGCAGCGACTCCTTTAACAGAGACACTTCTGCAGCACTGCAAGGGGAACTGCAGGCAGTGGACGTCTGAGCACGAGGCAAGCCCAGAAACGCCGAGCAGATGGCACAAGACCTGCCTTTCGTCTTTATTGATCTGATCCCCAAATCCAACCGCATCCACAATGGTCAGCTTCAGGTGGACATTGCTCTCCTGCAGGTCGTAGGTGCGCGGCCGCAGGCGAACCGCGCTCTCGTAGTGACTGGCTTCCTCCGTCTCAAACGTGGTGTTGAAGAGGGTGTTCATCAGCGTGGATTTCCCAATGCCAGTCTCACCTAGGGAGGACAAATCATCAGCTCACTGCAGCGTGAGTTTGCCACAGCTGCTTCAGAGTTAATTAGAGAACTGAACTGTACTGTGGAAGGTCACCACGAATTGCTTGTGGACACACGTGTGATTGTCACACAGGGCTCTGCCTCCTTGAAGGCCTCCCATGGTAATGCAAACAACGTAGAGCACTTGGGTCTTGTCTCCCAGTATCACACAAACGCATCAGCACAGCAAAACACTATTTTTCTTTCCACGACCCCTGACTTTGCTTGGGATTCTGCACTAGAGAAGCTGTGGAGAGGACAATTTTAGCAGCCATTGAAGGACACCTGGCATGCATCACAAAAATCTCTATCCCAGAATGTCTGGCTGACAAGCTGTTTGTGAGCCAGAAAAGCTTTGAACTGCTGTTCCTGGTAATGAAACAAGACTGATATTTTCCAGACTGGCCTAGAAGGGGCCTCATTTAAATTCCTTATTCACTACATTTGGTCATGGGGGTGAAGAGAGGCAAAATCCAAGGAAATAACCTTCTACTCTCACCTCATTTTCCAGGCAGTCCATCCTGCTACCACTTCAGCAGAGACAGGCACTGCTGAGGAGCCCTACAGCAGATACACTTATGGGAGAGGAGAAAGGTGGGAAAGGTTCTGCTCTACAGAGGTGCCATGTCTACTGCCAAGGGCTTTGGACTTCCTCCTTCTTCCAGCACCTCAGGCTCTGCTCTTCACAAGAGAACAAACACCTCAGAATGCTCAGAGTGGGGCAGAGGCACACACTGCTTCCTAGCAGCTGTGGCTAAGAGTTGTGCAAGGAAATAAAGCCAGCTGGTGCTCTAGATTAATCTGAAAGCAGACATATGAAGAACTCACTTCCTGATGTAAGCTACAGTCTCCTGTTCAGCTGTAGGCACTGTTGGGAGTAGGAACTGGCAAACAGGGTGGGGCTTTTTCTCTCTTGTCCAAAAAAAAAATTTAAAAAAAGCTAAATGAGAATGTAGGAATATCCATTCTGGTACCCCCAAGAATGACACTAATTAAAAACACATTGGCCTCTGCTGCAATTACCCTTCTGCTAAGAACAAATTTGTGAATTTCAACTGTGATTTCAGCCATGCTTTTTATTTGTGGTGTGGATATGCAAAAGGGACTTGGGTATGGCACAGGCACCTTGTGTAAGTTGTCAGGGTGTCACTGCACAGTCTGTACACAGCCATAGGAGCTGCTGTCTCTTGATGCATTTCTGCTGGTCTAGCAGATTACTTCAGACTTCATACACCATACAAGAACCAGCCAAAGCAAAAATGATGCTCATCTCATCACTGAAAGGAATTGGTCTCTAGTACTCCAGCCAGCATTGCCTGCTGGATCACATCAATAGCAAAATTAAAAGCCAAGAATACAATGAGGTTATTTTAAAGTCATTTAGGAACACTCCCCCTCCCTTTCTAAGCACAGAGATGACCATGCCTCACGCCCTCTGATACCTGGGAAAGCACTGACCAGGCACAGCTCAGACACAAACCTCTTGTGCCCAGATTTGGGGTGCAGGCATACACTCAGAAATGACCAAGTTATCAAGAGCAGCTCTCACATAACCCATGGTGCAGCTGACAGTATCTACCTAGACATCATACCCAGCAAATGCTGCTCATGCCAGCCACCCCAGTTTGCATATGGAAATACTTAACTTGCTATATACAGACTTCTTTTGATCCTTCCTATTGCAAAGCTATTGCAGCAGAGACGATGAGCAATACCCCACTGATTACAGAAATTCTCCTGGTTTGATTCAATGTGTTTTTTAAGAGTTTGGCACTTCTGACTTGCTTAGGTCACTGCCAAGGCTTGTGGCACAGCAGGACACTCAAGAAATCCTGGTCCCAACCTCCCCCCATGCCTGCTTGCAGAGGACCATGCTCACCCACACAGAGGATGTTGAAGCTGAAGCCTTGTGTGACAGACTTGCTGACCAGCTGATCGGGAAGGCTGTCGAAGCCCACATGGCCCCCCAGGGAAAGGTTCCTCTTCTCTTCATTCTGGCAGGGAGAAAAAGTCAGATTAGCAAACTGCACTGAGATGGAGACCAAGATCACCCACCCTCCTGGGCACTGCAAGCCCAGCAGTGCCCTCAAGATCTTGTGTTTTGGCACATCACAGCTCAAATCCCCCAAGAGCCACCAGCAACAGGAAAGAGGGTGTGAAATACCAATCTCCATGGGGAATTGGGAGAACTAAGCTATCAGGCCCAAAGTAAAGAAACCACTAGTGTGAGCTTCAACTACATGCAGCTGGGAGAGATGAGCAAATTAAA
Source organism: Phainopepla nitens (assembly GCA_013400175.1). NCBI lineage: Eukaryota > Metazoa > Chordata > Aves > Passeriformes > Bombycillidae > Phainopepla > Phainopepla nitens. The sequence continues at coordinate 90,005 of VXBQ01009337.1, forward strand.
ACCCACCACGGTGTGTTTTAGCACTCATTTCTCTTTGACTTTTTTTGTATTTTATTTTCTTAAACCCTCCAGCCTTGAATTCAGCTTGACAGACTGTGCATTTTTCCCTGAGTACTCATCTTTCCCCCTTGGCACTGCCACAAGCAGCGAGGTTTGCTCACTCAGGCGCTGGGTGTGCTGGTGGCAGGGCAGGGCAAGGAACCCTCTTGCTTTACCATCTGTGTCCACACAGCTTTCCACCCTTCCTCTGCTGTTCCTGTTCCTGCCTCCCCCGTGTGCACTTTGCTCTCCCTTCTGTTTCCTCCCTCCCCCAGAGAAGCTGATCACCTGTAGAGGCTTTGCTTAGGAACTAAGACAACAAAACCCGAGGAGACAGCAGCTCTGTGACCCGTGCTACACAGAAAGGCAGAGCAGCTATGAAGTCCAGCAAAGAGGAGCTAACAGAAGGATAATTTCTCTTTCTAGCAGCTAAAACCAGGAAAGTTTGGAATTTCAACAGATGCACACCTCTCTGCACAACAAGCAATGATGTCTGAACCCAGGGACCAGACCACCACCCCTGGAGCCCCTCAGGCACTCTTACTCATCCATGGAAAAGGAGAATGAATTGTGATTCATTCACCCTCACAATTTCTTTGGTAAGGGATTGTTTTTCTTAATCACCAGCACACATAGAAGATGGGAATGGAAAAAAATGTCTGCCCTTGGTTTGGCTCTGGTTCTTCTGTCTGTTCCTGACAATTAGAAGTTAATGTCCCAGCACTAAGACTGAGAGACAAGAGCATCCCTGAGCAGAGCCTAAGCTGCCTGTCAAACTTAAATGAAGTCAAGAGGAAAATAAATGATGTGATAAGCCTTGCGTATTGCTCTGTGCCTGCAGTAAGATTACTAAACAAAACACAAACCTTTGTTATACTGCATCTTGAGTCAAAGCCTCCTTTAACTCTGCCTTTGGTAGAACAAATATTCTTAGCCTTGTAAAATAAACCATTTAAATCACAAGAACAACTTGTGAGCAGCTCAAACAACTTCCATGTCTCACACACAAACCTTCTGGCTGTTCTGCATTTTTTACCCGCTTTCAGATGATTTTAGCCCAGTGCTCTCCCAAGGGACTCTATGCACAAAACCACAATTGAATCATAGCTGGGCTCCTGTGATCCATCCTATTCTGTAAAGTCAGGATCAATCACACTCACTAACTTAGCAGAAAGAGCAACCAGTGTAAGTTTCCAACTGTAACTGATGTCAGCAATTAACGTTTTGAGATGGCCAGAGTTTAGGCGAATTAAAAATAAAAATGGCCCCTAAGACAGGGAGATCTCCAAGTTTAACTTTCTTCCATTCACCTGCCAGCACAGGGAGATGCTACAGCTCAGACCCCAGGATACTGGGTGTTTTAAAAGTGAATCTGTGCTGCTCCAGTCAGCCGAAAGCTGAGCTGTGGATCTCGCACGGGGTGGTACAACCGCACTGGGAAGGGGAACCTGGGACATGTGTGCTGGGAAAAGACTCAGAGTTATCAGGTCTGGTTTTCCCCTTGAGGAAGAGGCTGTCCCAAGGTGCAGGAAGCCACTGCAGGCACCAGTTGGGCTCGGGGGGCTTCCTCAGGCTCTCAGCCCAATCTCTCAGCCCCCGCTTCTCATCTTGCCCGTGTCCTTCTGAGCCACCACTTCACAGAGCTTAAAATGCCAGTTCCCACCACTGCAATGCGGTGACAGCCCGGCAAGCTGTTCCCACAGAAAGTCACTGAGCTTGACAGTTACACTTTGTGTCTTTTCGTTTTAAATAATAAACAAAAACAAGCAAACAAAAACACAAACCAGAAGCCCTGGAATGACATTTTGGATGGGAAATAAATAAAGGCTGCCGATGGCTATGATTAGGCTGAAAGTGCCTGAGGCTGAGAGGAGGTTTCCAGGCAACAGGCAGCACCACTGCTCGAGATTTTAAAATAGGCTCCAGCTCAGCAAGGCTGCATTTAAATAGGCTCCAGCCAGGCAAGGCTGCATTGAGAACTCAGTCATGCCTTGGCTGCAGAAAACCCAAATGCACACAGGGCTTCTTCTCTTCTCTTTTTTGGCACTCAGTCACTGCTCACTACAGGACAGGAATACACCTACTCAGAACTGCTCGCCATCTCTCAAAGCTGCTAAACCAATGAGCCAAACTTCAGTGGAGTAATTTTTGACAGTGACCTTGAAATGCAGTTTCCTTTATTCCTGTAAGGAGCAGAAATAACCTGGTTCAAGCTCAAGGCACTGCTGATACCAAAGCAGAAAACCATTTGCTGTGTTTGCAGTGTGTTCAGCTGTCATTCAGCTCCAAAAGGATTTTGCTGTGTTAGGATAAACAATGGCAACAGCCGCTGGGAAGCAATAAGATTAGGAAAATAAAGAAAGGGATGAAAAAGTTTTCACCGCTTTATGCTTTCCCTCCAATCCATCGAGCTTGGAAACCTGACAGCCTTGTGAATACAACCACTACTTCTGCTCACTTGTGGAGTTTGGCGTGTGGACCTGTGGTGGAGAGGAACCTGCCCATATCCTGATGAGCAGCCCCAAATGACCAGCCCTTTTGGCCAGCTCCCACATGCCAGGGTGGCTCAAGGACAGCTTGAAACAGTTCACCTGCTAGCAAAGACAAGGTCACACTCCAAACAGAACTCCTTCCAGCAGAAGCAGCCAGCCTGCCACAATCAGCATAAATAATCAATCCAGAACACAAATGCTGCAATAAATGAGGGCAGCAGTAATGCAGCAGTGTAGGGGGGTTCTGTTTGTGGTTTTGTTTGTTTTAAACAAAAGCTAAGGATTTCAGTAGAACTTTCTCCATACTTTGTGCCAGCAATGAGACTGCCTTGCAGGATAGGAGCTGGGCAGGTCTATGGCAGAGCCAGATGGGATCAGCCACTGCAAGAGCCAGGTAGGAACACAGCACTGCCCCTTCCAGTTCCACTGGTCCCTGCAACACTCCTACCCTGCACAGCACTCAATGTGAACCAGGTCACGCCATCTCACAGCCAGTGGAGACAACTCTGCTGCTTCTTAGCAGGCAGAACCCCATCCTGGGGCTGCAAATAACCATGAGCCAACCCCTCTTGAAGCCCATTTCATCATTACACAACATAATAATTAAGAGTCTGCAATGGCTCCAGGTGCGAGCATTGAGCTCTCACCTCAAATAGCCACTGCAGCCCTGAACATCCCTTCTTGGGTCACTAATAACATCCCATGATGGGGCAGCTTCCAGGGGTTTACTTGCAGTCTTTGAACATGCTCTTCAAAGATTTCTGTGCCTTGAGCTGATCTTCAGGATTGAAGCTGAGAGCCAAGGGGATAAATAATATTTTGAATCTGGAATTCGGTGGGAAATGAAACATTCATCATAAGGTCAGAGCAGAATTTATGTATTTTCAAATCCAAAGTCTTTTAAACGTTTTCACAAATGTTCTGTCCAGGCAACAGGCACAGAAATGGCATCTAGGGGCATGGCCACAGGAACAACAGCCATCCCAGAGGGACATCAATATTTAGCTCTGATTTGACAATGACATCACAGAACCCTCTTCTTAGCATGCAGCAGAAGGACAGACATGTCCTTGGCAGCACAGATGGACACATCTAGCTGAGCACCGCAAGAAATGAAATGAAACCCCCAACCACAGTCTTCAAATGTGCTGTAATGCACCAGGCACCCCAGCTCCTGGACACACCCTGCTGGAGGCTGAGCATTTGAGATGCACAAGGGCACACCAGCCCATTCCTGTGGCCACAGCAGCACAGAGCTGCCCAGGGAACCCAAAACTGCTTCAAACCCACATCCACCTCCGAGCCCGGCCCAGCAGGGCCAGGCCGTGCCCTGCGGCAGGACCGCAGCGCTGGCAGGAAGATGGAGCAGGACTGCTGTGGGCAGCTGGCCACAGACCACATCCACTGCAGATGATATGTTATTTGGCCCTCTACCGCAAGTCAAACAAGAAAAGGCAGCAGAGAAACACAATCAGAGACCAGACCCAGATCCCCATAAGAGAGTCCACACAGCATCACAATCAGAGACCAAACCCAGATCCCCATAAGAGGGTCCACACAGCATCACATACTAATTAGGCTCTTCTTCATAGACAGTGATTAAAGCAACTGGAAAAGTGCACAGGCTACAGCTTCAAACTGCGGGCCT
>VXBQ01009337.1:94198-107641 GCA_013400175.1 Phainopepla nitens
GGGCCTATGATTCTTCAAAAAATAAAAACCCGATCACAGCTTCTCTTCATGCTTCACCTCCAAATTAGCATCAGTTTCACTCTGCGTCACTACATTTTTCAGCAGCTTGTTTCAGGGAAAGTGGTTTTACCACTGCCTGCACAACCCAGGGGAACGTCAGCAGTGGGACCAGTTCCATGTTCATCTGCCCCTCAGCTGCAGAGTGCTCCTGGTGCAGAGCAGAGCACCTTACTGCTTTCACATGCGCTGCCCCTGCTTCCTTTGCTTCAGCAGAAGCACTATAAACAGAGTGGATCTTGTATAGAGAAGGTCATTTTGATATCAGTTGGTAAAAAAAAAAAAAAAAAAAGATATCTCTAGAAGTATCATCTTTCAATTAATCCCACCACAAGACTCTCCTTAGTGACATATGCTTGTGTTTCCTGCTTGAGACAACCCTTGGGCTCTTTTTCCTGAATGATGCAGGTGAGAGCATATGGGTAAACAAAAGTGTAATTGAATGCCACAATCATTAATGGTGATACTTTTTTTTTTTTTAAAGATGATACTCATTTTTAAGAGCCTGGCATGATGAGACTTGTAATGTAAACCCTGGGTCCTGCTTCATCACCATACAAGCAACCGGTGAATAAAACCAAGAGAGAAAACAAAACATCACATGGTTTAGCTGATAAACAGTGATGACTCCTGGACATATACCCTGAGGGATAGCACAGAACTTTTCTGTAGCTTAGCTGCCCTTTCCCACTTCTACATCCCAACAAAACACAAGTAAGAAAGATGATCAGCTGACATTTTCCAAGGCCAAACAGCAAAGACCTACATGGAAAGAAGGAAGGAAATTAAGTTTTCTCTCCTTTCTGCTACATGAATAGGGCTTACATGTGAGCAATGACCTTCAACCCAGAGGTGTCTGGTGCTCCCAAATGCTCCCTCCAGTACCTCTGCACCAGCAGCCCAGGATCTGTGGCCAGCAGGCTACATGCCAGCCCCACACAGGGAGAAGCTTGTGTCTTCCAGGAGCTCACTAGGCAGTTCTACTTCAGGTCCTTCTCTTCCCAGAGTTTTCCCATTTACATTTTACACACACACACACACACACACTCTTAGAAAAAACAAGGAGGCAACAACACCACATATGCATGGCACTTTTCCACAGCACTTCAATTCCCACTACTTTTTTTTCTAAATTCCTCAATCCTGGATGTCACCTCGACCTTACACCATGACAAATCCTCCAGGGCTTTGCAGCCTGGGTCCAGGCATTATCTGTGTCACACAGATGCCTTGCAGCAGGTCTGTGGCACTGGCCATTCCCAGGGGAGCACTGCTCTGCCCTGCAGGGAATACGTGGATGTGGAGTGCCAGGCACAGGCGAAGTGCAGGGCACACACAGACCCTCTCCCCTCCGATTTACAGTCAATTCAAAACAGAAGGAAAAAAACCAGTGCTAGCAGATTGCAGGCTCCTGACCAGAGTGACTCAGAGAGCAGCAGGAGAAGGAGCAGGAAGGCTCCCCAAACGCTGCCACGGACACTGCCCCGAGCGAGGGCTGGCCCGGCACCCGGCACAGCTGGGGCTGCTGCCGGGCACAAAACAATGACTTCACCCGCCCACAATCACAACAGTGTGTGCCACACAGAGACCAATACACGCACCAGTGGGGTTCGTAGGATGCTATTCCCTTGTCTCCTGCATGGAAAGACATGGAGTCAGGAAATCATTCCATCCTGATGCAGGGAGGCTCATTTTGCAACTGAGCAGAGAAAAGACAGAGTGATATCTGGCTGTTTATCCAACCCAAGCAGAGCGAGCTGGTCCCAGGTGCAGGCTCACGTGGGCTGGCACCACAGCAGCTGCAGTGCCAGCCACAGGCACTGCCCGGCCCCTCTCGGCCCGGGCACTTCGGGCAGCAGTTCCACAAACCACGACACAGAGAGGGGCTGCTTCAGGGTCCAGCACGTGTAGGTCCCTAGCCAAACCCCACCACCTCCCCCAAACGCCCACCACTTCGAGAGATTCCTTACAAGGCACTTGTAGTTATCATTGTTTCACAAGTACACTGAGTCATGGAGCAGTTGAGTACTTGCCTAGAGACCTTTGGGCAAACAGTGTCAGAAGCCAAATTCAGCTTCTTTGTCCAAGCAGGCACTCCCTGGGGCTTGGCCCAGCTTCTGGATCAATGCAGAAAAATTTGACAAATTACCTCTCTCTGGAGAATCTCTCCATCTCTGAATGCTGGCTCAATAAATGCCACTTGACATTTGCAAAGGGACAGCAGTGAGCAGACTCACGTTTCCATGAAGAAAATATCTCTTTTGCCTAGCTCAGAGATGAGGGGCAGTTAAGAGCAACTTCATGTATGAAAAACACCTCTTGTGGTGTGAGCAACATTCAAAACAGTCACTAACACGCATGAAAATATTACTTATCTTGTACTCACAGGCTAATGACTATTAGATGTATAACAGCATCAGTGAGTGAGATAGCACTTTGAGCCTGTTAAGCAGATGAGATGGTCCAAGAGATGTAATGAGACCAGATTTGACAGTGAGAGGATTCTGAGCATAGCAAGTCTTAACAGAAGGTTCAACAGAGGTGGAGTAGGCATGACCTTGTGGGTGCCTTTGGCACTGAAGACAAAACGAAGCACACTCATCTGGGGCTGCCCAGTGGAGCTCTCAGCACCTCTTAGCTAAAACTGTCACATCTAAATGGCACTTAATCTCAAGGAGATTTGCAAAGCGCAAGCACACACCCAGTTCTGAAGGTTTTTAGTCAAGCTTAAGCATGGGCTTAAAGTTTCAGATCCCCATCATGGAGCACTTAATAACAGGCTGGGGAAAGAAGAAAGGAAGAAAAAACAAGCCCACAGATGTGTCGTTTCTGCTGATTTACCACCTGTCTTACAATACCAACAACAGAAGATGAAGAGCTTCATCTTCTCTGCTGCCTCCTGCTCCTGCCCACGCTGGTGGTGGTACGTGGCCAGTCAACCAGGATGCACCCGAGACCCAGAGCCTTCTAGGCCTATGCAGGGAGGGCCACTGCCGTTTTTCCCTGTTGCAGCAACCCTAAAGAGCTGTAAAAGGTAGCATGGTGATGCCTGACACTGCTCTTCCCTCCAGCAATGGCAGGGCACAGCCCCAAGTGCCTTCCCTTCCTTCTGTTTTCCAACAAGCAGCACACGGGAGCACAGCCACATCAGAGCCAGCTCTCTGTGCGTGGGATGCTGTGCCAGCCAGCCATCTCCAGTTGCTGCATGCTCACAATAAGCTTCCAGCCTAGACTGGAGTCCCCCCAAAAAACTTCACACTAAACCAACACAATTACAAGCCACCCCCCCTTCCCCCGTTAAACTGCTCTTCTAAGAATGCCAAGAATTTTCCCAGACACTCAAGCCTTTATTCATATCCCTCCTGGCTCCCAGCTGCACTCCAGGCAGGCAAAAACATCACTGAAGAAACCACATATGGAGTCACCACCAAGACATGCCAAGTAAAAATTAGAACCACTTTATACTACAGAAGCAAGAAGGCTCAAGAGCTGAGGTTCTTGCCTTTAACTTTTGGACCCATTTTTAAGAGCTATTCCCAAACTTTAAGACCAGCAAGTGACCAGTGAGTGCATTGTGAAGTGCAATGCTCAGCATCTACAGAAAACAAATATTTCAAAAAACCACTGGTCCAGTGCCAAGGTTTCACAATGTCCCACGTGCCCCAGGGCAGTCTCGGGAAGCAGAGGCTCTGCTGCACACCAGCAGAACCCAGTGCTGAACACACTCTGCAGCCTCCTCCTGCAAGCAGGTGGACAGGGACTGAAGTGAGAAAGCCAAGCTCCTTTGAAGGGAGGAACTCCTTCGGCAAACTCCTTAATTGCCTTCCTGTATGCAAGGTACTGGTGCCAAAAGGCGTGTGGATTCCGGGGCACACCTGGTGCTGTGTCCCAGCAACAGCTGGATGGGGCACTCCCTGCAGCCAGCCAGGAGCAGGGACCTGCACACTCCCCTCAACACCTGGGAGCACACAGCTCCACTGGAGCACTGCCTTCAGCTCCACTTCAGCCCCAGCAGCCCTCCCTCCTTCAAAAAAACACAACAAACCACAGAACACAAAATAAAAATCCTACACACATCCACAGAATCAAATGGCACAGGCTTAAAACATCAGTTTTTGCTGATGCTCAAAGCCAAGTCTCAAGGGAGAGTAAAGCTCCTCATCTTCTTATACCACACACTTCCAAGATGATCCATTCAAAACCTGTGAATGCAACATCAGTTTTAATTTTCTGCAAACAAACTGACTGTTTCTGGCTGAAATTCCTCTCCTTTTTACACCACAAGCAAAATTCCCACATGCTTCTTTTTCTTAAGCTGTTCTTTAGTGATTTTCCTATAACATTTATAAAGCCTAATTAATTAACTGTGAGGTCTTTCTTAATCAAGAGAGGATTAAATGGGCATTTTTTTTCTCTATCACAAGTCCTGGATGAGAGTTTACCACAGAGCAAAGCAGGATTTACCAGGCATTATGTATACAGAGTTTTGCAAACATGAAAGCTGCCTTTGAGAATAAGGAAAGTTGGTTAAAATAAAGCAAGCTATGGAACCAAAAATGAAAGACATTTCCTCCAAAATGACCTTAAAGGATGAGAAAGTTCAGCTTCTCGACAGCCTGAGAATTCCATCCCCCATAAGCTATTCAAAACCAAGCAGAGTCCAAAACACAAAAAACTTGTTTAAACAGACAGAATAAAAAGATCCTGAAATACAGACAAAAATCGCCACCCAACACTACCCTAGTCAGTTTTTTTTTTTAATTATTTATTCAGAAGCTGCTGAGGCTTTTCATTTAATGGACTTCCCAATTAACCCTGTCAAAAGCCTAATCTTAGCACCTTATCTAGTACAGACTTTCCCCAAGTTCACCCAAGGCAGCGATGCATTCCTAGTTTAGACTCAGCTGCTTTGAGCTGAGCAATCTCTCTGGTTTCCCACCATCCTTCCATGAGGAAGAGGAGACACTTGGCAAACACAAGTGGCTGTGGGCCAAAGCCAGGAGATAAACCAAATGCCTACCCTTAAGGACTGGAATGAAAAAGGTTTGGAGCAGTTTAAAAGAAGTGTTGAAGAGAGGAAAAAGGATCTGGATCCCCATCACACCAAATAAGCCATGCTGGATAGCAGTCAACAAGATTATTTGCTTTAGTTACCACTTAAAATAAACATGGCAAAATCCCACATACATTTCCAGAATTTATTGCCCAATTACAATAAATACTGTTATCCAGTATATTTTTAGAGAATGGAACAGAGATATAATGGGAACCCAAGAGCTTTTGGTCACCACTGTATGGTTTTCCCCAGTTTGCCTTATGCAACCATCCCACAGCATCTCCACAAACAGATCTTCCAGATACTGACCACATCTTCTTGTGATAATGCCTGGAAGACACTACAGAGATAATATCCCACAATATACCACAGCAACTTAGCTCCTCTGAGGGCTGAAACAGAGTCATCATACTAATAAGCTGACTGCTATATATCCTATTAACACATGCCTCCAGAAAGCCTCCAAGTGTATTAGCACAGAATACCTTTAATCTGAAGAATCAACGCAACAGAAAAAAGGAAAAGAAAACCTCTATTTGAAAAATATACGTAGCAAAAAGATAAGCTGAAAGGACAATTTGTTCTGTATGAAAATACAGAATAAATCTATATTTAAGAACATGAGCTGGAAGCACCTTGCCGCAGAAAAAGGGAAGGGGAATGTTGCTGGGAGGCCAGCTGCAAGCCTTCCCCAGGCAGCATTTTCCTGTGGCAGAGCTGAAAGCCAGGATCAGTGTGGCTCAGGATGGAAGGCTGCTGTAAGCAGGGTCTGGAGCAGAGACCTGGCAATGCCCTTCTGCCCCCAGGCAGCCGGGAACGCACACTGTGCGGCACGGCGGGGATGGTCTCCTCCCTCAGCAAATGAGGATTGCACGGGAGATCCTGGCAGGCACGGGAAGGTTCCATTTTCCAGCACCACCACAAGTTCTGGGAACATGCTCCACAGCAGCCACAGCTGAAGGCAGGCCTGTACAGTCCTCTGCAGGCAGACATGAACTCAGCCAAGCAGAAGCTGAGGGCTGAGCCCTGCCTCTGCTACAGCCAGAGCCAGCTGAAGCGCTGGCTGCCCGAGGAGGACTTGATGCATTCCCCACATGTTTCCCTGCCCACAAAATACACATCATCACATCATCTCATGCAATGGTGGGGTGAGGATGGGAGAACCCCAACCCTTCAATGGAAATCCAGCCCAGGCTCTCTGGCTCCACAGCTCCCTGTGACAGTCTGGTTTTGAGGTGGTGCGGCACAGAGGGCAAGAGCCCCGAGACAGGGAGCTCCATGGGAACCTTGCTTGAGCTGTCTGACATCTCTGGAATTTCATGCGTGTGGGAGACGGACACTTTTTGGTTTCACAAAGGAATCTGAACATCTAAAAGTGGTGCCTTCACAGCCCTGACCTGGTCAGCCACAAGCCGAGAGCGGCGATTAGGGCTGTGTCCAAGAATCCTGTGGTTCTTACTGACACTCACTCTGCAAGTCTTCCATCACCCCATTTGGAGGATTCCGGTTCCCTGTCTGGATTTACTTCTGCATCCCAATATCACAAGCTGGAAGTGAGCATGGCTGCTTATGCCAGAGAAGAGGCTCTGGAAGGAAAGCACATGGCTGGGACTGAGGACAAAAAGCACTTTCAGGATTTTTTTTTTTTTCTCACTTGGGCTGTTCTGGGAGAAGAAGTGGACTCTCTTAGCTGCCTGACACTTTTATGATACACGAATACAAATGCAAAGCTTCAGATATAAACCCAGAGCTCGCTGCAGCTACGCAGATGTGGAGAAGAGGAGAAACAAGCACACTCTGCATAAACACAAGGCCTGCCTCAACAAAACAAGTATGGGATAGGACAATGTTATTTCCAAAGGCTGCACAAACAGGGCACCTGAAACAAACAGGGCAGCTTCTCCCATTCACAGTCTGAAGTGTGTTCAAACTATTCTGAATAATCAAAGCTAATGTCACGAACGTGCCCTTACCCCACACATGTGGGGTAAGCGCGCAGCGTGCCCACGCCCTGCAGATCTCCCTCAGTCCCATCACCTCCCAAATTCCTCCTCTTAATTGCACAATCCAGGAAAAGCCAATTCAGCATCATGCCAGTTTCTCCCCTCCCAAGCTCCGAGCCAAAGGAGCACGGGAAGGAGAGGAGATGAGCGCGACTGTCGCTCCTGCAGACAGAAAAACAGCCCAGTGATGGGGCCCTTGGCTTGCACTGCGGTGCCTTGAGACGACAGCACTGGGGACAGCGGGGCACTCAGAGAGGGCTGTGCCTCTCCCCGCAGCTGGGGACAGCACTGGTATTCTGCCACAGAAGATAATATTTAGGGAGCTTCTGGCCTTCCAGCAACGCTGGGGACTGGCTGACAGCTGCCACCACAGCACAGACAACAAGCCCTGACACCATGCCGGCCTCCTGAAAGGGAGTTATTCTTCAGGCTCTCATTTGTTTTGCCGATGCTGAGGGCACACACGGCCTCAGCCTCCGCCAGCTCACGTCCTTCCACCCACTGCCTCAGCACTCACTGCAGTTATGAGTGGCTCGGAGCAGCTCTGGAGCTCCCACGCAGAACAACATGTTGCATCCGTGCTGCAGAACGAAGAGGCACCCCAGATTCACCAGCAGTGACAGCACCGCAGCGGGGAAGAGAAAAAAAAAACAACCAAGAAAAATCTTATTCTGGGCAACATTTGTACCCAGTGCATACATTGAAAATAAGTGTTTAATTGCCATGGGCTGTGGTTGAGGCAGTCAGAGCTGGCTTCCCGTGTGAGGACAGGCAAAATTCCAGGGGAGGGATCATAGGACTCGTAGACGCAACCACCAATTTGTCCCCTCCAGTGGAAGGCCATTTTCTGCCTCGCTCCTTCCCAAAAAAGCATACGCTACAGGCAGAAGGGCTGGCCAGCACAGGGGGGAAAAGGGCTGCTCCTGCTGGGTTGGCTTTCTGGTGCCTGCTACCAGCTTGGAGAAAAATCTGTCACTTGTGCTCCACACTGCATGGGGGACCACTTGAGTTTTTCCAGGCAAAAGGTAAAATAACCAAATAGCAGAAACAGAGAGGAGATTTCATCCTGGAACTTCTGGTGGTGCCAACTGCCTGAGTGAAAAAGAGAGCAGAGGGAATGTCTGAATTCAAATCAACCCCGTTTTCCACTGGAATTGAGCCACGGAAAGGTTTTTCTTGAGACTTCATTTAGGAGAAGATGTCAGCCTGTGCTTAGGAGCTGCAGTGATAAGACTTCTGGTCATGAAAAACAGAACTGTTCTCAGCTCACTCCTCAAACCCATCTTTCACAGACTAAGGCATCACGCTGGCCCCTTACAGGGAAGAGTGGATCTAGGCTGTGCAGTCATTAAGTGAATCCTGAGCTCACAGAAAGCAGCAGCAATACATGAAGTTCATCACAAAGTAGGCAGTTATGGCAGGAACAGGCACCATCCAAAGGTTCCTCTCCTTCCACAGAGCTGGGAGCAGGTGACAAGAAGGCAGTGGTGTGGAAATAGGTAGCACTCACAGCTGACAAACTTGCCAGATCCTCCCTAAGCTCAGTAACTCGCTGAGACAAAGCAAATCTCATTGTCTATTTCCAGCAAAGAAGTTGCTCTTCAGCTTTTCTCTGTATAAAATGGTGTTTTATCTGCAAGATCTGCACAATAATTTATCATAAAGCTGCCAGTACCAGCCTAGGTGTCAATCACTTACATAAAGGGAAATCTCAAGATTGTGTACAGACAGCCATCCCCAGCCACAGCTCACACACTGTGTGTGCAGTGCTCTCTGCCCTGGGCACCAACGCTCACACATCCCTGTCCGTGCAGGCAGTCACGGTGTCCACACAGAGCAATCAGCCAAAAGTTAGCTTTTCATGTTAAACTTCTATCTGAGCCTGACCTTGGGACTGAGGACACCTGCTTCTTCTCACAGAACCGCTCAGTTTGGAGCCCACTGCCTTTGCACCTCCATGTCAGGCTGAGGGTTAGCGCAGATGTTAAGCCACAGCGTTTTGTGAGATCAATGGGTTTTATGTGAAAAGAGTGAAAGCAACAGATTTGGCAAAGCAGAAGTCCTACAGTCTCAGGCTCACATCTCATGCCATTTATTCTCCTCTGCATCTCCAGTCGCTTCTCTGTCACTATTTCTCCCAGCTTTTCCAAGCTCCTTCAGAGCTTCTGCATTTCCCTGCTACATTTCAAGCACCTTCTGGCTTCCACTTACATGTGGTGGTTGGGCTGTTTCCCACTCAACATCCCAGCATCCTTGCTAATACTGCTGGTGTCTGCTCCAGCACAGTCACCACACATGCTAACTCAGCACTGGCCAGCCCAGGCAATGGAGAAGCTCTGAGCTTTAATGACAAAATAAAAGTACTTCATAAATGAACCACACTTTATCAGTTTTCCTTCCACCCTGGTGGTGAGCAGCTCTGGGTCTCCAGAAGCGATGCCTGCAGCCCAAGCCCTGAACACAGCTGTGGGTACCAGAGCAGATGAGCAGAAAACTTCAGCCTCCAGGGGTTGAAGCAAATCTCTCTCACAACACCACAGTCACAAAAACAAAGGTGGTGTTGAGCACCACTGGGGTGATCCTGCTGCCTCGGAGGCAGCTTTCTACGGACAAGCTTCCTTTCATTTGTTTTTGTTGGTCATTTCCAACAGCAGCACTTGAAGGGAACTTTATTGTGCTGGAGACAGGCGTTCTGGAGGACTGTACAAGGGGAGTGTGCATCTGGGGAGTTTTCAAAACACATTATCCAAACCTAAGGGTCACTACATTCCAGGATATCAGTGTCAGCTGGACACTTATAAATAGCTTCACCAATCATGACCCATTGTGTATCAAACCCCTACTTCAGTGGCTTTTTCAGCATTACTTCCTACTGCAAATACAAACAGCTGGTAAAAATAAGTGAATTTATCATCACCTTTGCTTGGCAGTGACAAGCTACTCCCACATGGACTTCATGCTCAGGAAGCTGAGGTATGGGCATATAAAATGGCAACAAGAAACCTGTAAGCCCCGCAGAAAGAACAGCTCAGAACACCTGAATCATGAGGCTTCCATGATACTGCTGGAGGAACAACAGCTGAGACGCAAGCTAGGGGTAAAGGAAACAGCAGCTGGGACACACATCTGCCCATATCAAATGGAAAGGAGATGTTGCTCTCCCACCCACCTCTGCCAGATCCACGGTTCCAGGCAAAAGGCAACTGAGATCACCAGACCTGCAGATCCCTATAAACCCATCCCTGCTCCCTGCACAAAGCAAGCAGATTTCTTCCTAATGGAGTTGGGCACTCAAGCCATGCTGGAGCCCAGCCATTTCCCTTTGGTGCCCAAGTGAGAGCCAAGCACCTTCAGGAGATTTTTTCCCCCCTTCTTTTTTTTAAATCAAAGTGACAGAATACTGACGTAAGTACACCAAAAACGCAAATTAGTTTAATTTTCTTCTGAACTAGGCAATATTTTAGGTTCCTGTAACACCGATGAAAACCTGCACAGGTAACAGCAGGCACACCAAATGAACATTAAAAAGTATTTTTATATGATACAAATGCAGAATGAATTGCAGTGAGACAGTCTTGGTGTTTTCATTCTCTGCCACTGTCTTTACCTTAATCTATTCCTCCCAGAGCCTAGAAACATTAGCTTTCTTAAATAAGAGCTCCAATTCAATTTTCCTTTATGCAGGTTTTAATTAAGTTACAATCTTGAAGAGTCATTCCTGAGCTGGAAACTTTTGGGCCATGATTCAAAGAAATGAAGCAGGGTTTGAGATCCTTGGCAAAAAGTAGCTCACAGAGAAAACAGTAGCAGGGACTTGTTTGTGCTCAAACGGCATGCCTGTAATTCAGACAGCCACCACTGCTGTTCCCATTTATTTAGTAATATCACACCCGACTATTTTGACTTTGGAGAGCTATGCTATTTAACGCGGTAAAAAATGTTTTTTAGCTCTGAGAGCTTACAAGACACAACACCAAGCTATTTAACGAGAACAGCCTTCCAACAACAACAAAAAAAATTCAAGCTGTAGACAAAGAATAGTTTTGGGCCGACAGATTTTAGCCAGATTGACTTCCGATAGCAGTTATACAACATGTGAGCTACAGAGAGACGGCAGTGCACAGGTCACGCTCCATATTTGCTGTACAGCATTCCTCATACATTGGCTCAGAGAGCAGCCAGCCTCAAGGGTTTGCTTTACCCGTGTTTGAATCAGCGTGTCTCTCGCTGTATTACATACACACCGCTAAGTTACTACTGCAGAGTGTTTGGATACCAGTGGTATGTAAACAATCGGTATTTAGGAAGGTCTGACCCTGTTTCTCGCCGCCCGTCTCGGCGGGGTGATGCACGCCCGCAGACACACAGACCCCGGATACCCTTCATGAGTATCCCGGGCATTCCGGCAGGAGCCCCGGGCGCGGCGGTGCCGGTGCCAGCGCCAGAGGCGGCTGCGAGGCCCCGGAACCCTTCACCGCGGCTCCCCACGGCAAGGGCAGGACCTTCCCCAAGGACTTTCCCCGCAGCCGCCGCGGGCGCCGGCATCGCCCCGCTCCCTCCCCGGCTCCTCGCCATGCCGCCGCCGGGGACCGCCGGGCCAGCGGCTGCGCATCGCCGGTGTCCCGGACCCACCACCCGCTGGGCTATTCCCCCGCGCCCGAGTGACAAAGCAAGCCCAAGTCGTGCGGCCGAGCAGGGGCGCGTACGAGAGCGGGCGGTGCTCACCGAGAAGCGCTCCAGGTCGGTGGCGGCCATGGCCGGGCTGGCGCGGCTCCGGCGGCTGCCGCTGCCCGCCGCGAGTGGCTGCAGCTGAATGGATCCAATATGGCCACTTCNCACCGCCGGGCCGGGGCGGGGGCAGCCTTCTCCCGGCCGGCGGGGCGGTCCCGCCGCCCCCAGCGGGACTGCAACCGGGGCACCGCGGCCGGGCTGTGCCGGCGGTCAGGTGCCGGAATGGGGGCGAGCACATGGCACGGGTGGCCCTGGCAGGCGAAGGGGGCTGTGAGCGCCCTCAGAACGGGGCAGTGCGGCTGCGGGAGGGCCGGGAGCATCCTCTGCAGGGGTCACACCGACCCATCTCCCCATCGCGGGAAGGTCTCCAGCCTTGAGGCGTGCTGGAAGGACATCACATTCCACGGGCAGCAGTACCTCTGTAACACGCGGGAGCCACACCAAAGGCAGCCACAGCGTGGGTTGGAGCTGGGACATGAGAGCTCACGGCCATTAACGCTGCCCGTGTTTGTGCTAATTTAAAGTATGCAACAGAGGACTATGGAGTCTTTCTTCATCGTTCCTTCCCACCTAGGGCACAGAGCCAAGGCCACCGCCAATCTGTAACACGTACATTGGTATTTCACGAGCTGTGAGCACAGAGCGGTTTCTGTTGCTTTCTGGTGCCCTCTGCTGCAGTGCAGCTACCCGGGAACACCAGAGCCACGAGTGCTCTCGGTCGTGCTGCTGGATCACTGGACCAGACCCGCATCGCTAAACTCTCTGTTTGCCTCGGTTCTTTCTTAGGCTTTCCCCTCTGTCCCTGCTATGTCCTTACTTTTCCTCCTCACCCTCTCTCTTGGAATAATCCACTCTTCAGATTTGGAGAGCTGAGTTTGGTCAAACAGACCAAATACTTCTGCCTACAACGCTCTTTGCGACGAAGGGACTCATGAGGATCATTTCGAACCCCTCAGGAAAATAATTCCTCCACCACTTGTCCCGTTCCACTATAAAACGGGGACTCGGGGAGAATGCTTTTGATAGATTTCTCGGATGAAAATAAAGCGCAAACGCTGCAATATTATATTTGAGAACCGTTTATTGATAAAAAAGGGTAAGTGTTTTTACTAAGGGAGGATAGGCAAAGGAGCAGAGGGAAAAAGAGAGAAGGAGAAGGAAACAGAAGACAGGGACAGCGTTACCACAAGAACCCCGGGGGTCTGTCAGCATCAGCGCAGCAGGCGGAGCGTGCTTGCTGCGAGCCGCGCTGTGTGCGCAGCGCCCGCGGCGGGCCGGGCGCGATTTCCGAGCAGCAGCAGGCGGCGTGTTCCTGCCGTCGGGAGAACGGGCTGCCGTGGCTGCGTCCCGGAGGAGCTGCAGCTTCCCAGGGTCGAGTGCAGGCGGCGGCGACAGGCCGGTGGCTACAGGCTAGCGGCTACAGGCTAGCGCCACGGCAGGCTGGTGCGGCGGGCAGTCCGGGAAACAGCGGCGGCGGTCGCGGTTAGCTACAAGCAGGCTCGAGTGAGGACTGCGGCTGCGGGCTCGGCTGCGTGCGGGCTGGCGGCGGGACCCGGCTGTGCCCGCCGGGGAGGCACGGCAGGGCTCGGCTGTCCC
>VXBQ01009345.1:846-50203 GCA_013400175.1 Phainopepla nitens
TTTTTTTGAGGAGGAGGAAAAGCTTGATGTCGTGACCGCCTTCCTGTGAAATTTGTCTCAGGTCTATGTATAAGAGTTCTTTTTTTCCCCCCTCTCCAATCTCTTGACAGGTCTTGAGTGATTCAGCTGCTCCTGGCCAGCCTGGGGTCCTCCAGGATGCTGTGGTGCAGGTCTCTGATGGATCCTGCTACATCCGTGTGGTCATTACACCCGAAGCTCTGCAGGCAGAGGAAAAGTGGGTTCCACTGTGACTTGGCATGGCTGGGACAGCAGTTCTCCACAGCTGCTGTGAGGGGCTGGGGCTCCTGCCTGGTCTTGTTTCAGGTTGTGTTAAGCTGAAGCAACCTCAGGGTGGGAAGTTGGTGTGAAAGAGTTGCTAAGAGAAGAAAGCTGGAATGCCCTTGCTCTGGTGTCTCCTGGTTGGGATAGGCAGGGATCCATGGCAGAAACTGTGATGCCATTAGAAGGGACTGTAGAGCCCTTGGGTTTTGTGGAAGGAGGCAGAGCGTTAACCGTGGTAGCCTGGGCTGCTCCTTCAGTCCTTTCTTCCATTTCCCAGTTTGGACACCCTTAAACTGTTGGGGTGCTGGTAGCAGAGCCAAGGACAAGCAGCAGGAAGAAGCTGCTTTAGGCAGGAATTAGTAAGGAATAAGGAGCCCTTGGTGCCTGCTGCTCATTCTGAGACATGTTCCAGAATGAGGTTGGCAGAGCTCTTGTGGGAGCCCCACTGTGTGTCGGGGGGGGATTCAGCTCTGTTCTTCAAGGCATTCCTGCTCTGCTCCTTTTCCAGCGCCCACCTGCAGCTCAGGCTCTCCAGCCTTAATTGCAGAATTATCGTCCTGCAGAAGTACACGGTGTGTTTTCAGGACGAGGCCAGGCTGGTAAGTGCTCTGAGGAGTGGAAGCAGCCTGTTCCTTTACCTTGCTGTGCTTCCTGCACTCTTGCTTGCTTCCAGCTGCTCCCAGGAGCTGAAGGCAGGTGATGGCTGGCCTTTCATTTTCATCTGCAGCTCCTGTGGGTTCTGTGGCAGCTCACCTGGGCAGGAATGAGCCCTCGCTGGGGATGGGGTGCATCTTTTCCAGGGTCACCTGGCTGTCACCTCTGCCTGTTGGGCACCTGCAGAAGGCCTGCGTGGGCTGGTGGCAGAGCAGCTCACTGTCCCTTTGCAGGCGTTCAGAGGTGTCCCCACAGACTCCCCTGGGCTGGCCTACCCTGGCGTGTGGCTCTTGCAAAGCCATCAGCTGACACAGGAAGATACAAACTCCCCTTTGAAGAGGGGCTGTCCTTTTTGAGGGGGCCTTCTCTTAGCCTGGAGGGTCGGTGGCAGAGCTGGGGTGGGTGTGGGAGTGCTGGTTGGCCCCAGGGGAGGCAGGGGCAGTGGTGGGACTCAGAGGTGCCTTACAGGCTCTGTCCTCCCCACAGGAGGACTGCGAGTTTTACCTCACGGCCCAGCAGTTCATCGTGCTGCCCATGCAGAGGCAGAGGATGGAATCATCTGATGGGTATGGCCCATGGGGTGGGTGAGAGGGGGCTGTGCTCAGGGGGACTTCTTCATCTTCCCCACAGCAGCACTGACCCTTGGAGTCCTGATGTGACCTGCTTGTGGCAGTCTCTTTTGAAGGAGGGATTGTCTCCAAGGCAAGGGAGAAGGGAAATGGGGATTTGGAAGGAATCAGTAACTGGTTTCTCTCTTGCTGCAGGAACCAGGACCCCTCTGTGGCAAAGAAGATAAAGGAGCTCTGGCTGTAAGTATGGGGCTGAGGGATGTATCCAGATACCCTGATGAGAGTGTGCAGTCTCAGACTGGGGTTAGGGCAGGCTGGTAAGGGCTGGCACAGGTTATGGCAGCTGCCAGTTAACCTGTGTGACTCCTTGCCCTGGAACGTGACAGAGTTGAGTAGACCATGAAAACTGAAATTGTGGTGGCACATTGCCAGCCTCTTCCTCTGAGCTAGGAGGAAACACCTGTGGGGAGCTTGTTCCTGCCAGTGGTGGGCTGCACGGCTGCGTGGGTGAGCCCTGCACTGCTCATCCTTCATCCTTGGAGATCCAGTACTGGAGATCCTCGGGGCCTTCCATCAGTCCATCTCCAGGGGTGAGGCTCCCTGATGGCTATTCCTGGCACACTGAGCATGTGGCCACATCAGCACCCAGTGGGGGGATCCTCTACTTTCACAAGCTGCTTCTTCCAATCCAGGGTGCTTGATCTGTGACCAAGAGCTTTGTGTGTTCCAGCCCTAACCTGGCTTTGTCTTCTCCTTGGTCATTACAGGAGGAATCTTGCTGTGAGGAACGCTCCCAGCTCAGGTAAAGGGTTGTGGGGGACATGCAATGTTCTCACTGCCTGGGGGGGTGCCTGAATTTCCTCAGCTTGGTCCATGTTGGGCAGAGGTAACACAAACCTGGTCAAATCTCACAAGTGTATGTTGCTAAGCCCAAAGCAGGAAGAGATAGTGCTGACAGCTAAAGCAGAGTGGGACACTGCATGCCTGTGCTCATGCTGCTGGTCCAGGATGTGTGAAGAAATGAAAAATAGTTTCTAGAAGCAAAGAAAATGCAGAATTTTGGGTGTTCCCACAGGTTTCAGTGTCATGACAGTCACCAAGTCATGCAGCAGGGTAAAAGTGTTTGCAGGTGAAGCTTTCCGGAATTCAGCTGTCTTCTCCAGTGATGTCTGTGTGTTCTTGCTCCAGAGCCCTCTGTCTCTCAGCTGATTGATGCCATAGGACAGAACCAGCTGGAGATTTTGAAGGAAACTGCTGAGAAATGCTTGGATTTATGGAAATCAAAGGAGAAGCCAGTGGAGGACGAGGTTCCCATCACCCAGTGGGAGGCAGAGCGCAAGAAGGAGGTCAGTCTGTCTGCTGGAACCAGCTGAGACAGGGCTGTGACAGCTTGGGGTGCTCTGGTGGGTGGGAGAAGGAAGGAGAAGGACAGTGGGCAGAGCTGGAGGTTTGCTGGGGAGGGAGATGGTGTTGGGTTGGCAGGTACAGGTGGGCTTCTGCATCTGGAGAGGGACTGCCCAGCACAAACCCTGTCATGTGTCTCATTTCAGCAGGGTGAGGACGTTTTCATGGTCCCAGTCAGCACCCTGATGATCCCTCCTGAGGATGAGGCAATTGTTTGTGATTCTTCTGAGGCAGCATCTGCAGGGTACACAGGTAGGCAGTGCAGCACCCAGGCATGTGAAATGAGGGGCTCCCTAGAGTGGGGAGGAGTTCCTTTGCTCTGGGTGTGCCTCATGCTGAGGGTATGACCAAGAGTGCCCCTTTCATTGCAGATATAAGCCAAGCAGCTCCTGGAAAGAGTAGTGATGACAGGACAGTGCCAGGACATCCAAGTGTTGTATCCCAAATCAGCTGTGAGTAGCAGGATCTCCAGATCCTAGAATGGTTTGTGTTGGAAGAGACCTTAAAGACTATCTAGCCCCAGTCCACATTCCACTAGACCAGGTTGCTCCAAGCCCTGTCCAGCTTTAGCCTTGAACACTTCCAGGGCTGGGGCAGCCACAGCTTCACTGGGCAACCTGTGCCAGGGCCTCCCCACCCTCACAGGGAAGAATTTCTTACAAATATCTAATCTTACCCTGCCCTCTGTCAGTGTGAAGCCATTCTCCTTTGTCCTGGCACTCGTCTAAAGTCCTTCTCCAGCCCTCTTGGAGCCTCTTTAGATACTGGAAGGTTCTCTAAGGTCTCCCTGGAGCTTTCTATTCTACAAGCTGAATAACCCCAACTCTCTCAGCCTGTCTCCATAGCAGAGGTGCTCCAGCCCTTGGATCGTCCTCATGGCCTCCTATGAACGCTCCAGATCCCATCCAGCCTTTAGTTTCCTCTACAGTTGGCTCAGCCCATCTCCTTGGATTGAGTGGAGGAGGTACTGGTGTGGCCAGGTCTTTGGGAGACGTTGAGCAGGCAGGGAATGGTCCCAATCCTCCAGCTTCTTGAAGCTGCAGCTTTGGTTGGTTGTGCTGGGAGCACAAGAACTCATTTTGCCATCACTGAGCATGCCCTGGTGTGGGCTCCTCACTGGCTCAGGCTCAGCACCAGGATGGATTTGTGTCACCATACTCGGCTTGGTGTCACCAAGCTTTGCTGCAGAATTACCTGCAGAAGCTCCACGTAGAAGAGGAGCTGAAGGGAAGAACTGTCCTGGATAGTGCAGGGTGTAGGAGCAGGCCTTCTTCACAGCTATCTGCTCTCTGGGCAATGTCTGCCTCTCCACTGCCTGCTGTATGAGATCTTGGAAAGGCTCTCACTGGAATACACCACATTTTGGGCTGGAAAGGGCTGCAGAGCTCCCTTCAGGAGCTGTCTCTCTCTGAGATCTTATGCACAGGAGACCCAGAGGGAATGGGCAGCTGCTTTCTTTGCTCAAGTCAACCCTCCAGCTTCTTCATTGCAGGTGCTGCATCACCAACCTTGTCAGATAGCTTGGAGGAATCCCTGGACAACCCCTGGAACAGGATGCCTTCATTGTCTTTGACCCCAAGCTCATCAGATGGTGAGTCCCCATGTCCCAGGACATCCAGCCTGCCTTCCTGGCAGGAGACAGCTCCTCTCTTCTCAATGGGTGTAGCTCACCCTGGATGCTGGCTTGATTTCCCATGGCCATAAAGCAGCGCTGTGGTGTTCCCATAGCCCTGAACTTGCATCATTCCAGCCCTGACACTCTTCCTGTGTGCCAGGACACGTCCCACCACCAGCCCCCTGCTCAAACTGACAATGCTTCTCCTCTTACTAGAGAAGACCTTTCAATCTGACCCTCCCCTGAAGACTCAGAAAGATGTGGCTGCTGACAGCAACACCACCGACCTGCTGGAAGTGGGTAGCCAGGGCTCTCCCGAGGGCTTGCCCCATGGAGAGCCAGTGCAGACCTCCTCTCCCTCCCTGCTCCACTCCTACAGCAATCCCAGCCTGATGGAGATCAACACCAGTGAGGCAGCAGCAGCTGCAGAGGCAGCCTGCAATATCCTGTGTGCTGATCAAGGCCTGCAGGGATCCAGGGGCTCTCAGGTCACCCTGCCCACTCTTTCTCCAGTTTTTCCAGTCTTGCCCAGCAGCAGCTTGCAATCCCTGCCCAGCAGGATTCCTTGCAGTGAGCAGGCCTGCTCCAGTGGCACAGCTTCCTCTCCAGGTGCATTGAAGCCTGGAGTGGCTCATGCCAGCACAAACGAAGGAGAGACTGTGGGTGCCAAGAGGAAGCTGATAGAGGAAGATGAGCAGGGCCCCAGTGGGCAGCAGCATCTCCCAGGCCCCTCGAAGGGCAGAGGGAGAGGCACAGGCAAGGAACCGGAGTTCATGAGCCCACAGGGTGCAAAGAAGAGCAGAAAGGAGACAAGACTGTGGCATAGAAAAGAGCTTGAAGAGGAAGAGGAGGAGAAAGTGGAGGAGGAGGAGGCGTTCGTGGAGAGACCACCCCAGTACCAGTATGAGGCACCAAGCCCTGAGCTCTGCCAGCAGGTACAATCTATCAGGTCAGTGCAATATCAGCCATGGACTCGTGGCTGTCCCTTGGTCCTGCACTGGGACTCACATCCCTATAGTGAGTTCCCAACCTCTGCCTTACCCCTTGTCCCCAGCTGCCCCAGTGGGATGTCCACAGCTGGGTTTCTTCTCACCCTGGCTCCTCCTGTCTGGTTCCTCAGGATCTCAAAGGCAATGCTGAAATGGGCATGCTGGATACTGACTGAGGAGGAGGAGGATTCCTGAGCCCAGCTCATCTTTCGTTCTTTTGTTACTTCAATGGGTTCTGTCAAAACACTGGGAACAGCGGTTGAGGGAGGGATGTGGGGGCACCAGAAGCCCTGTGCCCCAGGGGACTGCTGAGGGGGCTGGCTCCAGAGACCCTGGTTCCAGGGGTGCTGGCATAGGACTTGCTGAAAGCCAATACTCAGTGCCAGGGGGGAAGAAAAGCATTCATTCAGGAATGCCTATATGTGAGCCAGCATCCCTCTCCCACCTCTTCATTCTTTCCAAATGCCTTGTCCCAGCAAGTGGGGACAAGAGGTCACCCAGTGCTACCATAGCAGCGATGGCAGAGGCCCCATAACCTGATCCTGCTCCAAAGGTACCCCAGGAGCTTGGATGGTTTATTGAATAAGTTAAGTTAGGGTCCTGCACTGTTTATTACAAAAAATATCCCGCAGGGTTATGCTGTAGAAATTAAAAATTGTATATTTTTTAAATACACAGCTCTTGTATTAAAAAAAAAAAAGAAAAGAAAAAAAAAACCCAAAACAAGCATCTTGCTTTGTCGTAAACATCCGTGTAAGGAATGCGTTTGGTCCAGAGCAGAGGGCAGCACAGGAGAAAGCCACTGGGGTGTCAGGATCACGCTGGTGCCGCTGGGGAGCTGCGGGGATGGAGCTGCGTGCTGGAAGGCGCTGGGTCGTGGTCCCGCTGATGGAAGCCTGCATCTGGCAGGGGCTGGAGAGAGCAGTACCCCGTGGGGTCAGCAGCTGGAGTGGTGAGAGTGCCTTGGGAGCGCTTCCTACAAATAGCTGGCTGCCTAAAATCACCGGTTCCCCCGCTGCAGCCCACAGCGACAGAGGGCACTGGGGACTGCAACACCACTGGATGTGTCCTGCAGGCTCTGACAGTCCCTGGGCATCCTGGGCGATGCTGGTGGCCCGGCTGTCCCCATGGCGAAAATTGGGCGATGCCATCGTTGGCACATCCACGCCAGCCTGGTGCCCCGTCTATCCTCTCTGCACCCCAGCTGCCAAGCACCCCGGCACGGCACACTTGCTTGCAGGGTTTTATTGGGAACAGCGTGGTGACATGCAGGGGCTTCACTGTCCCAGGGCCGGCTCCTCCCGGCCCAGCACTGGGCGTCTTTGGTCTTCGGCAGCTGAGTCTTGTGCATTGCCAACAGTTTGTGCCAGGGCTTGTGGCTGCTCACCCTCAGTGCCCGTGCCAGCCTGCGGCTCCTCCAGCCCGGCACGGGGCCAGTCCTGCAGCCTGCCACCTACAGAGGTCACAGGTGTTGGTGTAAGCAGGAGGGGCCCTTGGTACCCCAACAGCTGCTTTAGCAGGGAGGGCAACGTCTCACCTTCAGCATCTGAGGTTGGTCCAGGCTCACCCTCCATCTCTGAGAGGGACTCGTGCTTGGTCCTGTGCCTGAGCACAGGCGAACGCCGCAGGCGCAGGGGAACGGTGCCCACTGGAGGAAACACAACCCAGTCCCATGTTAGGGTGGGGCACGGTGGCCTGGCTCCTGCTGGAACTGATCCCAATGCCAAATACCCCTTGGGACCTTCCCAGCATGGCAGTGCCATTGTCTGCCACCCACCAGCTGGGAAAGGCAGCACCAGCACGCACATGGAACACCGGCACACCACCCTCCCAGCAGCGGTGGTGTTGGGTGCAAGGAGGGCTTGGGGTCCCACTTCAGACCCAACTTACTTCCCAGCTCTGCCGGGCACTCGGGCTCCCTGAGCTGCTCCTCGTGGACGGACAGTGCTCGGCGGCCGGGTCCCCGTGGTGCTGCCAGCCGTGCCATCAGCCGGTTGTCTGTGTAGGCAATGGGGAGGTGCCATTGGAGGACAGCCCACAGCACCCCGCTTGGCAGGCCCCATCAGCTCCCAGCACCCACTGTGTGCTTGGCTCCCTGCTGCCCTCCATTCCCAAGGGCTCCAAGAACAGGCCAGCAGCGGAATGAGGCACCCATGGGCACCTCGTGCATCCCTACCTTCAGTATTGGGTGGGGTGGGCAGGGTGCCAGCACCCACCTCCCCACCATGGCTGACCCTCCGTGGCAGCGCCACCGGCACGTTCCTGCCCAGCCGCGGCAGGCTGCTGCTCCAGCCCTCCCGGCCCCCGGGCTCCGGCAGCCCGCTGGGCTCTGCTGGGGTGAAGGAGCGCTGGGGCTGGTCGGAGCTGGTGGCCGGTGGCTCAGCGGGCAGCTGCTGCCTTCCCAGGGCTTTCCAGGCTGGCCGGGGCTCGGCGCTGGGCTCCGTCCCCGCGGCTGGGCTGCGGAAGGGTGCGTCTGTGGGGCAGGCAGGATGGAGCTGTGGGTGTCCAGAAGGGACAGGCCCCAGGGATAGTTCTTGGTGATGGGAACCAGCCTGCAGCCAGCCCAGGGGCTGGGCAATGGGCTGGGTGTCCATGTGCCATCACCAGGGATGGGCACCCGTGGGTGTAGGGCACCCTCCCGAGGGTGGAATTCTGTCCACGTGCCTGTGACCACCAGTCCCCATGCTTGGTGCTAGGAGAGGGGATAAAGGCCTCTGCCCCAGGGGCTGGTGTGACCCCCCCCCAGCATGCACTGCTGACCCACCTGTGGACACAGAGTGCGTGCGGGCCTTCAGGGATGGGGGGGAGTCCGCAGAGCTGTCCACGATGTCCCCTGCAAGCACAAGCCACCGGCCAGCATCAGTGAGCTGGGGTCTGCCCAGTGCCACCAGCACCCAACAAGGGGAAGATGTAGTGGGACCCACAGCTGAGAGTCCAAGGGGGCCTGCTCACGGCCACCCATGGGTGCTCAGCTGGTTTGGGGTCAGGGTGGGGAGGGCACAGCCCCTCACCGTCTGAGCCGGCTTTCTTGATCTCGCTGTCTTTGCTCTGCAAGGGGGAAAAAACTGGTAAGGGGGATGTCAGAGAGGCAGTGCCCACAGAGACAATGATTGCAGAGGGCAGAGTGCTGCTGCCAGGCTCTGATGTGGCTGCAGGGGATGGGTGCCTGCCAGGAAAGGAGGGACAGACTGGCAGACGCCATGTGGTGTATAGGAATTCACCCCTTGCAGAGGGTTAGGTGACAGGGCAGAGGCTATGGGCAGTGGCAGCACAGAGCTGGGTGCTGCCCATCCCAGAGGGGAGATGTCCCCCACTCTATGGACCATCATCCCCTACCACCCTAGAGAGGTGGGGTCCATCCCAAAAATGGAACCAGTCCCCACCTGCTGCTTCTTGCTCTCAGCAGCCGGGCCCTTGGTGACGCCGATGCGATGGAGCATGACCTGCACGCGCTGCTCGAAGGAGCTGGACAACTCCCCCTCGCTCTTCTCCAGGTGTCTCTTCTGCAGGAGAGACACAACCCTGCCAGGAACATGGACCCACCACAACACCTATGGCACCCACCCTCCTGCCTGCGGAGCATCCACATTCCCAACCCCGGGCATGCTGCCAGGAGATAGTGACATGGACACGACCCAGTGGGGATATCCCCAGCCATCACCCCAGTGTCCCCACATCCCCTGGTAACCCCACTGGCATCCATGGGTTGGAGCAGCACCCACCAAGTGAGCTGAACAGTGGTGGTGGCTTTGTGACTGTGACAGTGCTTACCTTGTCATGCCTGACCCCCAATGCATCCTCGTCCTCCCCGGACAGCAAGATGAGTGACTGGGATTTGCCCTCCCGAGAGTACTTGGGCCGGATCCTCCGGGCAGAGTCAGGGGTCTGGCAGTGCTCAGGCTCTGCGTGGGGCTCGGCAGAGAGCCCCCCCTCCTCCGATCTACTCAGGGGCTTTCCTGACTCGCCCGCCTTGCTGGGGGCTCGTAAAATGTCACTGAGCATCGAGCGCCTGCTCCTAGGGGCGGTGGGACCACCCTCGGGCTCCTTCTCACACCTTGAGCCCCGGCTGGATTTGGGTTTCTTGAAGGCAAAAAAATTCCCGATTTTCTTCTTGAGGGTGCGGGAACCAGAGGGAGCCAGAGGGGCTGATCCCAGGCAGGTGTCTGGAGTCGTGGGGCTGGGGAGAGATGAAGCATTGGAAAAGGTGAGCTCCAGGCTGCCAAGAGGTAAGGGATCTGGTTTTTCTCCCTGCCCACCCTAAAGGGATGGATCCAGACCCTGGACACTCTGCCTGAGATGGCAGTATTCTAGCAAGGGCACCCATTCCCAGCATGGTTCCCATGGGTGCTGCCTCATTGCCTCCCCACTGTGGAACAGACTCCATGGCCACATCTGGCACACCATGACTGCCATCCCACTCCTCTTCCCCCAGCCTTGCCCTTGGTGATATCCCTGGGTGTGCTGCTTTCCCCAGCATCCCTTTGGCACTGGGACCAGCAGCGTTTGCAGGGAGGCTGCTGAAACCTGGGGATGGGCGTGTGCTGGGCAGGTGAGGGGCCCTGAGCACCCCCAGGCTTACGGCAGTGTTTCTGTGATGAGCCTCTTGGCAAAGAAGTCCTCCAGCCCCTCGTCCACGCGGGTGATGCTCCTGTCCTCGCTGTTCTCACAGGCCACGGGCTGCACCTGCGAGTGAGAGCTGCTGTCAGCCCAGCACAGGGCAAAGGTGCCCCCAGGAAGGAAGGTGTGTCACCCACAGTGGGCATGTGGGTACCCCTGCAGGATGGGGGCTGGCACGCTCCATCTCCAGCATTAAAGCCAAACCATGGTGTTATCAGCTGCATCCTAATCCTGCTCCCTCCCTTGAGCACTGGGAGCTCCAGGCAGCCCCAGGCTCCTTCCAACCCCTTTCCCAGCACAGTGGCTGAGGTATGGCACTCGTACTATGGGAGAAGCTTTTGGCAGGGATGTTTCTTCCATGTGAGCTCCAAGAAAGGGGCCCCTGCTCTGCTGGTGGGTTATGGAGCAGGTGACCTGCAAGGACCCATATCTGCATCCTTCAGACGTTTCAAGTCCAACCTTGGAGTGCCACCACAGGCTGCATGAGAGCCACCTGCTCCATCCCCGTAACAAAGTGGTCCACGCCATGGCCAAGCCTTCCTCCATGGCACCTTCCTCTCCCTGGCATGTGGCACTGCATCAGTGGCTTCCTATCGATGAGAGGGAGGCGCTTCCCCATCGGTGGCATTTCAATCCATAATGACTTTTCATTACAGCTGGATTGATGCCGCTCAGGAGCCGTTCCAGCCATCTGAGATCTGCTCTCCCTGTCACATCATATCCATCAAAGGCTGTCCTTGCTCAAGCCTTGGCCCAACCTGGGTGCCAGGTGTGCCTGTCCCACTGCAAGGTGATGGCCCCCTGGCCCTGCCATCCTCCAGCACCGACCCTGCCCAGGGGACACAGCTCCTGCCTCCCCTCCTGCCCCTGCCAGCCCTGATCCCACCACAATCCAAGGGCAAGCATCACCACGGCCGTGCAAGCCAGAGCTTTCCAGCAAGTGAAAGGATCCAGCTGCATCACGGTGGCATGAGGATGAGGTGGTGCCAGCAGGATCCAGCCCCAGGGACAGTGACGGAGCTGGACTTGCCACTGACTGCACCCAAAAGTTACTTTTCCTTTGGGAAGGGGGGTGCAAAGGCAGAATCCCCACCCAGTCACTTGCTGGATGGGGGGAGCACAACCCACCTCATCACGGCTGGCAGAGCCCCACCAGCATCACCGGGAGCTGTGGTGGCCACCAATGCTTCAGGAATGATGGATTTTGGATAAGGGGGAGCAAAAGGAGCTCAGGAGGGAGGCAGCTGGAGCCATTGCCGAACACATCGCTGGCCCTCTGCACCCAAACTCTGCAGGTTTTTTTCATTCCTCTCCTGGCTCCCACCACTCAGCATCTCCCAGTGGGGAGCAGGAAAGAGGATGGATGATTCCCCTCGCCCCCCTCCCAGCCCCTTGCCCATCCTTTCAGGCTGCTCCCTTCTGAGGAGGAAGCTCCAGCAGCAGCTGAAATGCAGAATAATAAACCCACCGCGTCTTTGCGCATATCATTTGCCTGCCTTGCAACAAATACTGACCACAATAATTCACCCAAGCGGAAAAAAAAATGGGAAAAACACACCGAATACACCCCACCTCCCTTGCCAGCCGTGCCCCCCCTTACATTTGGCTTGCTGGGCGGCTGCCTGTGCCGGCGGTTGGGCCGGGGCCTGGCTTTGGTGCAATGCTCCAGCTTCTCGCCGGCGGTCGGCAGGTCCATAAGGAATCCGGTGGCGGTGGCAGGCTGCGTGGCGGGGAGCGAGCCGCTCGCAGGCTCAGCATCCTTTGTGGAGGCAGGGCGTGCCGGCGGCGCGGCGGGGCTGAGTGACGGCGGCGCCCGGTGAGCTCGGAGCCCGCTGGCGTCTCGACCCGCTGCCGGCTCCAGCTCCGAGACACCTACGAGAGGCGACAGGGTCCCTGTTGACACCCGCCCTCGCCAGGCCTCCCCATCATCATCATCATCATCACCATCATCATCACCGACGCCGTCACCTTCGCCCACGCGAGGAGGGTCAGCGGGGCTCCGGCTCCGCCGCGGGGAGAGGAGCGCGGCCGTGCCCGCCAGGAGCGTGCGTGGCGGCTTTGCGGCGCAGCCCGGGATGGATCCTGCCGCCGCCGCTGGAGGTTTGCGTGCAGGGGATGATGCTGCGGGGGGATTGTGGGGGGATGCTCAGGCAGGGGCCGAGCCGAGCCAGCCCTGAGACCTGCAGCAGGCAGCAGTGGTACGGCACGAACTCTGCCAGCGCTGGCCCGGTGAGCAGCTCTCAGAAACACACCCGTTTTGCTCTGCAGGCAGCTTCTCACCGCCACATACCCTCTGTACCCTCTGGATGGGCGGCAGGGTGCTGTGGGGCTCAGGGATCCCCTGAGGACACAGGGGTGCCTAGTGTGGGCGTCTGCATGAGCTCTGCTTTAGCCAAAGCAGAGACACCCATCAGTTACTCATTGTCTGTGCCCCCCCTGAGATTCACTCCCCTCCCAGGCATGCAGGGTTCTGGGGGCAACACCAGCAGCAAGGGAAACCCATAATAACTTCTCCCCAAGGTTGCTGGGTGAGTGGGTGATGTCCATGCTCAGCGTGGACCCTGGGATGGCCGTGGGAGATACCACAGCACCCACAACCACAGACAAACCTCCTATCCCTAGCTGGCTATGTGGGGAGGGAGTTCAGGGCATTTACTCCACTGCCCAAGGGCACTGAGCCAGCTGAGGCCCAAAACCAGCACAAGGGCAAGGTCAAGGTGAGTTTCCCCCACAGACCCCCACCATGGCACTGGAAGAGGCTCTCTGGAGGGTCCAGATCCTGCTGCCCTCAGCCCATCACTATTGGGGGCTCTGACTGAGAGGCCCCCAGGTTGCTGCCATGAGCCCCCCGCCCCTGCCACGCCCCGTGGAGGCAGCGTGGCACCCACTGAGCGCAGCACAGGGACAGTTCCACGGTGACCTTACTTCTCACAGTCGGTGTGGGCCGAATGCTCCTGAAATGCTTGTTTCTCCTCCGCAGGGCCATCTTGTACTGCAGGGAGAGAGGGATGGTGGCAGCTCGGGCATGGACAAGCTGGCTGCGCCAAGAGGCATCCCATGGCAGCCAGAGCCAGCCAGGCTTCACCCAGTGATGGGTGCAATCCCTCCATCACCCCCAGGCTCCCAGGGCTGCACCCTCTCATCTTGTCCCAGCTCCAAAACTACCCACACTGCTGGACTAGATACTTCCCCATCCAGAACCATGCACTACACTGGATCCCAGGTCCCAAAGCAGCAAGAGCAGGACAAGGTACAAGCAGCCAGGCCGACACAAGGACAGGTTCCTGGGGCCAGCAGCACAGCCTGGCAGCCTAATGGTCCCATTCCCCAGCACTAATTGCCTTAGCACTGCCCTGGGGGGGTGCTGGGGGGTGCTGCACCCGTTAAGCCCGGCATCATCCGGTAAGGCGGATAAAGGGCGGTTGCACCGCGGGCATCACGCGGCGGCAGCAGGTCCAGACCCTACCTCCTCTGCGGCCAGGTCCGGAGGATTCCTGCCCCTCGCCAGCGCCATGGCATCGTCCTCAGCCGACTCCGGCAGCAGCACCAGGAGGTCGAGCCCCTGCTTGGAGAGGCTCTCTGCCTAAAACCATTAGGAAGCGCTTAAATTATCCCAGGGGCTGAAGCGAGCTCGGCTGCCCTGTGTGCTCCGTGCTGCTCTGCTCCCTACCCACGGCTGGGATTTGTGAGGGATTTAGGCCTGATTAGCCGGCGTCCAGCCCAGCGCAGCTGCCCTGCTGCAGGAGTGGCCTGTGCCCGGCGTCACCCCAGCACCCCTCACCACACGGCAGCGGCGCTGGGACTTTGCTCAGGGTGTTAATGTTGCTGTGACCACACTGGGAGAGGATTACCTGGGAGAAAAACCAGCCTGGGTGGGAATTGTCCTGCTTCCCAGACTGCAAATCCATGGTCACAGCATTGGCATCCAGGTACCTGGACAATGCTGGGGTACCCAGACCCCCATCCTGCATCCCAAGCCCACATCCCCATCCTGCAGGTGCTGGCAGCCCCCAGCACTCACCAGTTTGCACTGGGCTATGGTCAGGTCTCCCAACACAGCATCCACGATGCAGTCAGCTACAGCAGCTGTGACGGACAGCTTGATTTCACTGGGAGCAGAAAGAAGGCTCTCAGGGCCGGCATCCACCAACCCTGCAAGCCGTGAGGCCACCTCCCCAGGGAGGGCTTTGCTGAAGAGATGAATGCTTGGTTGTGGCACACAGAGGGGTTCCTAGGGCATGCCCATGTGCTGTGGCTTGCTGGGTCTGTGGTGCCAGAGCAGGAATGGGAATAGGCACTGGCTGGGATGGAGAATGCCAAATGCATCCCATTGTTGATGGTCAGGACCAGCCAAGGGGATGTGCCTGCAGGAACCTCACCCCATGGGTTTCCCGATCACCCTAGGGATTCATCCAAAGTGAATCCAAGCAGGAAGCAAAGCTACAGCTGAAAACACAGCAGCAGGACCCAGCACACCGCTACCACAATGTGGGAAGAGAAGAAGTTGGTAGAGAGCCCCCAGAATGCTCCTGTGGCCCATGGGTCAGTGCCAGCAACTGAGCGAGAGGGAAGAACAGCACATCACCCACTTCAGCTTGCTGAAGACGTCTGTGACCATCTGGTCCAGGACAGCGCTGAGGCTGAGGTGCTCCTGGAGGCAGATCCGCTCCGACATGGCATTGACCAGCTGGTCCCTGACCCCGCTCTTCTGCACCACGGCTGGGCACAGGCCGTGTGCCGTGTCCAGCACTGCCTGCATGATTGCCTGGCGTTCGGGGAGGAAAGGAAGGTTTCAGTTTCTTTTCTATCTGTATTCACATGGTTTTCAGCAGACACCACCCCCCTTATCCTTGGGCCAAGACGGATGAACATCCCGTGCTGCCCATGGGTGCCCACCTGGATTTCCCGGCTGCAGGTCTGCGATGCTTCCTCCGTGAGACACTCCAGCTTGTGCTGCAGCTTGCCATTCTGGTAGGGAGTGTTTCCTGCCTCATACAAGAGGGGCAGGATCTGACACAGGAAGAGAGACAGTGTGGATCATCCCATGTCACCTCATCTTCTCTTCCCATATTTCCATGCACAGCCTGCATCCATGGCTGCCCCGTGGAAGAGCATCACCCCCACCAGCTGGGGAGACCCAGTGATCTTTTGGCTTTGCTGGGCCAAGGTTTGGGCATCGTCATCCCTCACAGCGTTCATTCAATTTCTCCCCACCACCCACTGACTCTCTTTCCCCTCTTGCACCTCACTATACTGCTACCTGCATCAGGGAGACACTTAACCAACCCTTTCACCACCTTTCCAGCATCAGAACTGTCTTCTTAAATCCTGTCTCTGCCAGATTAAGTAACCAGGGGGGAGCTAGAGAGTTAAGGAAAAAGGAGAAAGGAGATAGTTTGCGAAGAAGTAGAGGACGAAAAGGGGCAATGGGGAGAGAGAACGAAAACCAGGAGGATCAAATCAGGTCTGACAGAGGCAGGAGTTGCCAAGCCAACATGATGGATTTTGTCATGGGCTGATGGAGCATTCTCATTGCTGCGGTGGGATGAAGGTGACCCAGGGGGGGATCCCTCAGGGATTCAGGGAGGTTTCTCACCAGTGTGGGCATCTGTGGATTGCAGGGTGTTCTCAAAGCTGGAGCACCCATCTCTCCCAAGGAGGGATGTGTGAGCATGGGATGCCAGAGGAAGAGGGGTTGTAACAGCTGTGTGTCTCTGGGGCAAGGAGACTAAGAACATTTTGATCTTTGTTCTAGAAGGGAATTCAGAAATTCTCAGCTGTTCTTTGATGTTTGCAAGTGCTCGGTGGTGCCGAGCTGTTGCATCAGCATTCTGGAATTCCCTGACTGCTGTTTAATGATGTCATTAACTAATCAATGCCCTGCTTCGATCCTGAAGGGATGCTGGGTGAGCTGAGGGGGTTCCCACCCTGTGGACTCACGCTGACAGAGAGGTTGGCGTTCCTGATGGCCTCCTCGGCGCAGAGGATGTCCGTCTCCACCTCCCTGCCCGCGCAGGTGCTGAGGATGTCGACGTGCTTCTGCACACTCAGGCAGATCTCATTCACCATCTGGAGCACAGAGAGGCTGTGTCATGTGCCAGTGCTGGAGCAGCGCTGCCACTTCCCCTCCCTGCCGTGACTTTCCCAGAGAAGAGTGTGCTCGGAGGGGGCACAGGCAAGTTACAGCCTCTGAGAGCATCCCTGCCTAATAACCAGCGATGCCACAGGGCAGGGATTTGCTGGCAAGAGGGCACAGGGGGCGGGAACACTCTGTATAGGTTAGTGTAGCAGCAAGTTATCTCAGCAGTGCATACGCATGAAATGCATGGATGCAACCAGCAGGATCCCAGGAGACCTGCTTTCCATCCACCCCCACCCTCACCACTATGAAACTATGAAATGGTTTGGGTTGGAAGGGATCTTAAAGGTCCTCTCATTCCAGGGACACCTTCCACTAGACCAGGTTGCTCCTAGCCCAACCTGGGCTTGAACACTTCCAGAGATCTGGCATCCACAATTTCTCTGAGCAACTTGTTCCATCCCTCCAATTTGCTCTGCCTTCCACTCAGGAAAGGCTAAAAGGGTGTTTTGCTGTTTGCAAGAGCTCACATGAGCAAGCCAGGGTCGTTTGGGGCAGGGGAGGAGCAGCCTCATGCAGCAATTTGTCCCTCAAACCTGTTCAGAAGAGGTGGTGAGGATGCCCTGCTGCAGCCGGAAGGTCTGTGCCGGCAGCGTTTGCCGCAGCTGGTTTCTCGTCAGGCAGGACTGGAGCTGCAAAGGTAAGGAGGCCATGAGCAGTGATGGTGGCACCTGGCCCTGCATTCCCCAGCCCACATCCCCCCACCTTGTGCACAGCCTCCTCCGTCCTCTCAGGGTTGCTGCGATAGGCCTGCGCCACGTCGCTCATCGGCAGCGGCATCGACTTGAGCGTGTAATTCCTGTGAGGCAGAGTGGGCTGAGCAGGTGCTGCTGCACCCAGAGCTCATCCCCCCTGTTCATGTCCCCATAGACACGACTCAGGGCCAGAGCCCACCCAACAGCAGCCTGGACGCTGTCCTGAGGTCCAGCCCTGGAGATAAGGATGGCCAAACTCCGGCTGTCAGCAGACCCTGATGGGGTGGCAGTGACCACCTGCCCAGGCTCTCCATGCACCCCTCTTTCCTCAGACCTCCAGGGATCTGCACAGCCAAACACCAGACAGGGTGGTGGGTGTGCTCAGCAGGTGAATAACTCTACCCAAACATCACGGGCAGGGAAGAGAGGAGGATCACATCACCACCACCAGCAGATCTCCCCGTGCTCACTGGGGGCTCCTTGGGTGACATGAGGCTGTGCTGGTTGGGATGCAGAGCCCAGGGGAGTCCCTGAGGTTGGTAAAATGGGGGTGTCATCATCAAATGGGTGTCAGGGTGCTTTTCTGGCTGCAAGGCCGGAGCTGTGGACCTACTTCCTTGGGACTTGTATGGAACTGTGTGATGGCCTTGCCAATCAAGGGGGAAAAAGGCCCTGGGGACAGCAACATGCTGGTGATAGAGGCTCTTTTGCATGGCAGTAACAAGCCAGGAGGACCAAGAGGCTCCTTCCTTACCTCTCCAAAGCTTGAGCCACCTCTAGGAGTCCATGGGCAGTTGTGTTGTTCCTGTCCCAAACCACAGTCCTGCAAAAAGAAGTACCTGGGTGAGCCCTGCCCACACTCACACCTCCCTGAGGTGGGTGCCAGCAAGAGTCAGCCCAAGGCTGACCCCAGGCATCACAGAGCCTTAAAGTGAAGTTAAAAATGACAATCTTCAGTATACAAAACCTAAAGTTGGACTTTGCAAGGAGCTATAAATTAGGTGGGTTCCTGGAGGGAGTGAAGGGCTGGGAGGACAAATTCAGGCACCATTCTGCAGGCAGGGACACACATCTCCCAGAGGAACAGCCCTGGCTAAACACCATTCCCTGTCCTCTGCACACACCCCTGCTTTGGCTTTGTGTACACAATGTGGTCAAAAAGGGTGTTTTAGGAACTGATGGCAGAGCATGAGGCGAGGGCAGTGACCACAAAGGTCTGTCTGAGGCATGCTGGGCTGTGCAAGAGCCTGGAAAAGAGGTGGCAAGTGCCAGGGCAGGGACTGAGCTGCTCTCTTGTCCTTCACATGTCCCCTGCCAGCACTGCCAGATGACTGCCATGGGTGCAAAATGCAGTCACAGCCTCCAGCCATGCACCAGGAGTGGTCCAGGACCGCATCCATGGCCACCAGGAGCCATGACAAGCCTCCCCTGATGGCATCAGCATCACACCAGGGCCACAGGGTGTTATAGAGCTGCTGCTACCTGAGCTTGGTGTTGATCTGCAGGGCCTTGGCCAGCATCTTGGCCCCCGTGTCCCCCATGGCGTTGCCACTGATGTCCAGGGAGACGAGGCTGGTGTTACTGCCCAGGGCACTCAGCAGGACATTGGTTCCCAGTCTGAGGCGCGATTCAGCCACAGACAGCGACTGGAGAGGCTAGAAAAGGACAAGGAGGGGGACAGGTGGCCAGGATATATCAAGGTGCATGTCACCCTTCAGACACAGCCTCCATCCCTGTCCAGCAGTCTCTGGGCTGGTGCTGGTTTTGGAGAGAACAAGTGATGCTGAACCCCAAGAAACAGGAGGGCAATGAGTGCTCAGGCAACAGGCTGGATTTAGATCAGATGCCTGGCCGGCAGTGAGGAGAAAAGAGAGGTTTTTTGGGAAAGCTGTGCTGAATCCAGGTTACACCAAGTGTCTCCTTCATGCCTTTAGCAAGACACAGGCTCCCGTTTTCCCAGCAGAACAGGAACAGCTCCCACCTCTCTGTCTGAGCTTCTGCTTCAGACTAAGGAAAAATAAAAGCAGAAAGACTTGAATGGCAGTGGGAGAGAGGGAGGATTGCTCCCAGCCTGTGTGGGAGGGATCTGGATGGCATGGAGGCTGCACAGTGGTGGCTGAGGCTGACCAGGAGCACGGATGGGATGGTTGTGGTGGCTGAGGGCAAGCTAGACTTACACAATCCTCCTCCTGGGTGAGCTGGACAATGCGGTGCAGGACATCCAACAGACCTTCCCTGCAGGAGAGATGGTCTGTGTCAGGGGGTTACTTGTGTGTGCTCTGGGGCGACAGAGGCAGCTGGCAGAGCTCTGTCCTCCCTCCCGCTCTTGCCTGGGCTATGACCCATCTCTGACACTGCAGCAGGTGCTGGCAATGGTCACCCTCCCCGTTGTGTTGGAGCAGCCAGGATGGGCAGGCAATTCCTACCAGCCCATGGGCTTTTGATGGGGAGAGAGAGTCACGGTGGGTGCACCATTCCAGGAGGGCTCCTGGAATGGAACCTAGGTGCTGCTGCTTTGCACTCACTTGGATTTGATGTTGAAGTTTTTCCCCAGGGAGACGTGCCTTATGGATTTACTCCTGCCAATGGAGAGCACCAGGGTCACCATGTCGGGGTCAAAGCCTGCAGGAGATGGGAGACACCCACCAAGATGCTCCAGCAAATCCGTGGAGGTGGCACCAAGGTGGTCCCTCACAGGGGACCTGCAGAGCCACCAAGCTGCCACAGTGGGATGCTGAAGATGCCCAGGGAAGTTCCTGAGCATTTTCCTCCTTTTCTGGCTTCCCCAAGGAGACTGAAGACCTGTGCAGAGCTGGGGCCCCTGAGAAATGACCTCAGGGAAGGAGCAGCCACTGTGGGCACTCCTGATATGGGGGTGCCAAGGCTGTGCTGAGCCATGGGGGCACTAAAGGAGCTGGAGAGGGCACTTGCTTTCTGCCCCCCCCAGGGATATGCCCCACATCACCCACCCACTACCCTGGACAGCTTTCAGGCAGCTGCCTGCACTCCCACCCTTCTGGCTGCACCATCCCCAGGGAAATCAGGCAGAGACATGGGCAGGGATCTGCTCACCCAGCAGTTCAACCAGCCAAGGGCATGAGGCACCAACACCCACCTACAGGCTGTCCCTCTTGCACAGAGGTGTGCTACTGGGAAAGCCAAAAATAGAAGCATATTTTGGCAAAGGCTGACCAGAGATTTTTAGGTGAGAGCATGAGCTTTTGGAGCATTGGTGTACTGAAGGACTGCAAACCACATCAGCTTTCCCAGACCCATTTGGCTACTGAGGAGTTGCATGATCTGCTGTGAGATCTTAGCAAGGCTGTTTGAAAGTTTTGGGCCTTCTAGGTGAGATAACAACTGGCAGAGGTGATGCTTGTGATGATTAGGATCACTTGCCCATGGCTTCTGAGGCCACAGCAGGACAAGGTTGGCAGCAGAGGCTACAAACACCTGCAGAGAGGTGGAAGAGTTTCTGCCCAGGGAAAGAAACCCTTTCAGTGCTTCAAACCCTGAACCAATGACATGAGACCACTTCAGATTCAGTGAACTGAAGAGGATTGTACCAAGAAAGATGTGAAATGAAAAATTTTGGCAAGTCTTGAGGCAGGAGGGCATAAAGAAATCCCCACACTCCCTGTGCTGGGTGACTGGATATGAATGTCCAGGAGATGCAGGAGAGAGATCTTCTCCCAGGCTGGGAAAAAGCAACCTACCATTGTCAGACAAGTCCAGGTGACTGATGGAGCTGGCATCAGGGATGAGATCCTGGATGACTTGGGCCCCCGCTGATCTCAGCTTGGAAGAAACAGCAAGACATCAGTACAAGGGGAGGCAGCGAGCCCTGCAAACGAGATCCTTCTGTCGGGGAGGTCAGACAGGGTCAGACCTCCCCACACTGCCACAGTGGGACCCCCTGGCTGGAGGGTGGTGCCCATGGCTGCTGGGCCCTCACCTCACAGCTGCTGAGATCCAGGTGCAGGTCACTGATGTGACTGTTGTCTGCCAGCCCTTGCAGCAATGCTCTGGAAAAGTCACCAAGGCCTCCCATCAGTGCAAGAAATGGGGGCACCAGAGCCTGCCATGGGGCACCTCCAACAGCCCAGGCAGTGGGAGTGGGATGCTGGACAAGGCATCCTTCCCAGAGCTCTTCCTCTCACAGCCCTTCCATCCATCCTCCCCACCAGCCCTGACCAAGGTCTCCCCAGGCCACGCTCACCCCAAATCCATTCCCCGCAGCCCAATCCCACCTTACGACATCGGCTGGCAGCTTGGTGCCTGCCAGGGAGACGTGTCTGAGGGAGCAGGCCTGGCTGAAAAACTCCTTGATGTCAGGGGAGATGGTTTTCACCCTCCTGAAAAGGATGGGCACAACTGGCAACCACTGCAACCCAGCACCAGCCACCCTGCTGGATACCCCACACCCCTGGATCCTACACCATCCCAGGGCTTACCTGTGGGAGTACACGTTTTTGGAGAGATCCAGGTGGATGAGGCTGCTGTGGGATCCATGGACCAGGGCTCCAAAGAGCTGCCAGGGTGGGGATGTGAGACATGTGGAGGAGGACCCAGAGGTGCTGCAGCCCCTCACACAGCCCAGGGATGGAGAGGGACTGAGGGCAGGGCTCACTGCCAGGACCCCTGCAAGGTACTCACAGCATCCAAAGGACAGTCTGTGCCAGCCAGGCTAAGGTGGGAGAGCGAGTGGCAGTGGCGGAGGAGGCTCTGCAGGCTCTGTGAGCAGAGGGGGCTCAGCAGTTTTGTCCCTGAATCCCACCCCCTGCCCTGCAGGCCTGGAATCCCAGTTCCAGCCTGTCTCCTCCCTCCTGCTGAGCACTGGGGTGAGCCCTGCACACAGGAACCCACTCTCTCAAGGGATACATCCTTGCTCCAGATGGCATCTCCCACACTCCCACAAGGAGATGCAGGGGGATGTCCCCAGAGTGTCCCCAGCTGCTCCCAGGCAGGCACGGGGTGTTGCAGCCATGATGTCCCCATCCTTGGGGTGCTGCAGGGCAGGGCTCAGACCAAAGGGGACCAAAGCCATCCAAGCCACACTGGGGACAGTCTGAGTGCTGTCACCTCACCCCATCAGAGTGTGTATACTCACACTGATGTCATCCCCAGCCAGGGCGCCGGGGTTTCCAGAGAGGTCCAAGTGCCACAGGGAGAATCCAATGGCTTTGTTATCTGTGAGGGCCCTGCATAACGTGCTCATCCCTGCTCAAAGAGAGTGGGAGAGAGAGATGGCTCTGAGCTCCCTGCAATGGAGAGCCACAGAGCAGAGCAAGGGAACTTCCCTCCAGCTGGAGCAGCAGGACATCACGTCCAGGAAGGTGCCCTCTCCAGGGTGTCCCTCCAGTCACCCCTTTTGTGGAGTGGCAGGGGCACCTGGGCTCTACCTTTGGCTGTGAGCATTGTCCTGGCCAAGTTAAGGCTCTGCAGACCCTTGGAACTCTTCTCCATGTGCCGGCTGAAGGCAGTGACCCCTGATGAGAGCAGAGAGCTCTGCATGGCTGTGCCAGCACAGCTGGGTGTCCATCCCACCCTGAGCTGCAGCCTCCAGGACAGGAGGCAGCTGCTGGTGGGATCTGGAGTTGAACATCAGTTTTTGTGGATGTAAACTCATCCCAGCCCAGAATTTGAGTACCTCTCTCTTCCAGCTGGTTGCCAGCGAGGTGGATGGTGTGCAGGACAGAGTCGGGATGGCTGCTGAGTGCCTGGGCCATCCTTTGCACAAAGTCACTGTGGGGAGAAGGGTCACCCATCTGAGCAACGCTTGGACACCTCCAGGAAACACAGCCACCAACCCTGTAGTCTTACAGGGACATGCCACCAGCGTGAGGCAGACCTGGCTCCACCTGAGCAGCCAGAAGGAAGCAGAGAATCTCCAGGGGTGGGTGGTATTCACTGCCCTTCCAGGCCATGGGAGTCTCTGCTCTCAGTGAGCTTCCCAGTGTGGAGGGGATG
This sequence comes from Phainopepla nitens, assembly GCA_013400175.1. NCBI lineage: Eukaryota > Metazoa > Chordata > Aves > Passeriformes > Bombycillidae > Phainopepla > Phainopepla nitens. The sequence continues at coordinate 23,781 of VXBQ01009345.1, forward strand.
GAGCCACCAACCCCTGGCACAAGGGTCCATGCATGGACCTCCCTGCTCCATGCATTGAAGGAAGAACCACCAGGCTGCCAAGGTCCTGCTCATCGTTGCCTTGCAACACCTTCACTTACGCTTTCAACCCACTGTTCTCCAGCACCAGCTCCTCCAGGGTCACTGATTTGCTGAGCATGTAGAGCAGCTGCTCTGAAATCTCCTGATTCTGGCAGGGAAGAAGAAAGCCTTTCTGGGAACCTGGCCACCTCCAGGGCACCCAGAGCCACAGCACTGGCACTCACCAGCCTGAAATCCTTGCAGGAGAGCTTGGTGAACCACAGGTTGAAGGACAAGGCAGCAACACTCAGGGCCACATCCCTGCAGGGTGACAGGGATGAGGGAGTCAAGGGCCAAGATGAGCCAAGGCTAGTCCCAAATGGGTGACCCAAAACACCCAACTGGGGTGTGTCCCAAGACATCCAGCCCCAGGGTGTCCCAAGACACCCAGAATGCCAGAACACACCCACCCCACGGTGCCCCAACACATCCAAACCCGAGGTGCTCCAAATGAGCCAACTCTGGGATGCTCCAAGACACCCAACCTCACTGTGCTTCAACACAACATTCAACAAAACAACATTGGGGATTGTGGGTTTAAAGAAACACACAGGTACAGATCATCTTCCCCAGATTATTCCCTTGGGGAAAATAAAATTAATCAAAATATTTGTATGCTTCTATCTAAACCTTGGGGTTTTAAATTCTTTTTAACTCTGAGCTCTCATGTGAGCAACATCACAGGTTTTGGTTGAGTGGAAACAAGTTTCTTTTTTACTTCCTCATCCAAAGAAATCTCTAAAATGGTCTTTTTGGTCAGCTGAACACAGATCCTCTGTTCCCCAAAACACTCAGCCCAGAACTTTGACTCACTGCAGCCCAGCCTGGCAGTTGCCTCCCCTGAGAGCTGAGCCCTTGCTCCATCTTTCTTGGTATGGAGACATGGCTGAGGCCCACAGGGGGAACTCCAAGCAGAGCTGGAGCTCACAGCCCCACTGTTAGGTTATAATCAGTGATAACAAGGTTATAACAGATATCTGGGGGGCTGGTAGGGAGCAGTGCAAGTTTCAGGGCAGCAAGTGGCACCAGCTGCTTTGCATGGGGAAACACCTGACAGCCACGAGCTACAAGAAGCTGCCATGGCATTGGGTTTTCAGCCCTATAAACAGCTCTCAGGCTGATCTAAGAGTTAAAAATGAACAGAGAGGCTGCCTGACCCTCAGCTGCTGCCCCATGGGACGGCACTCAGAGCGTTTGGTGAGGGGGTGTCAGGCTGCAGATGTGGCACCCCTGGGGTGTGTAAGCTATAAGAGGTTCTAACATGGGTTAGAACCCTAACATGAGCATGCTGGGCCCCCTGACAGGGACAATGAGTGCTGGTACATGGGGCACTGCAGGCAGCATGGCTGGGGGACTCACCTGCTCTCCAGATGGCTGAAGTCCAGCAGGTTGAATTCCCGGCAGTCCTGGCTGTGGTAAATGTTGTCCACGTCCTTCCCAGAAGGATGGACACAAGGATCAGGCTCAGCACTGGGTCCTGGGGAGGGCTCAGGTGCCTCGTGCTGCTGGAGGGATCTGAGCCCTTGGGAGCCTCTTCTGGGGAGTCCCTTGCCTAACCCCAAAGCCCCAAACCTTCCCTAATGCTCTGGCTGCCAGGGGACGTGTCCTGGCTTGGTGGGACAGATTGGTGAGTCTTGGACAACTTCTGCAGGGAATGGTCAGAAGGCAACACACCCCATGCTGGTGGCAGTGAGGGTGTAGGGAGAGGAGAGCTGGGATCAGTGTCCAGAGAAGGGGGGACAGTGACTCCTGCTATGGCTGGGTGGCAGCAGGAGTCTCCTCTACTAGGACACCCAGCAAGGTCCCAGATTTGCAGGGGCTCCCCTTAGGTCACAGTCTGGGAAACAAGCTGGTCCAAGGCACGCTGCTCCCACCTCCACTTTGATTCCAGCCCACCAAGGAGCACGGGGCACTCAAGCCAGGCAAAGCTGCAGTTCCCAGATCTGGGCTGTTCCAGCCCTAGCAGCTCCATGAGGCACCCACAAGCTTCCCTGCCCACCAAGTGACACACTGGCATGCTCCATCCTGGGCAGGACCAGCTTACCCACTGGATCTCCTCACGGAAGACAAAGCCGTTGTAATCACACAGAGCAGCGTAGGTCTCTGAAAACCCCCCTGCAAAGAGAGGGCAGTTTGGGGGCAGATCTTCCCATGAGAACACGAGGGAGAACTTTGGGGAGAGTGGGAAACAGGGGAGGGATCACAGAGACTCAGAAGTGATGCTGAGGGCTCCCCCTTCCCTCCTCAAAGGGGAGAGAGACCTCCTGTTAGCCCCCAAATGGGGGCTGTGCCTTGCTTTGCTTGATCCATGTGGATACCAGGCAAGGCACCTTGCTATGGTGGTAATGGAGGTATCGTGCTCCAGACCAGGCTACAGGAAAAGCTCCTGGCTCTCTCTGCAGTGGTGCCATATGAGGTGGGTAGAAGCATGTGCAGCTACGGGTCCTTGCAGGTACATTCTGAGCAATATTGCCTGCTGTCCTGCCTCTTCCTGGGGAGCTACATCCTCTCAAACCTGCTCCTGCCCCATGGGATGGGATGGGCTGGTGGACAGCAGACCCCAGTAGCAGGTCTCCATCTGACCAAAGCCATCACAGGTGCCCTGCCAGCAGAGGTGGGGGCTGTCAGCAGAGCTGCTGTTGATGGATGCAGGGCTGGAATGGTCCCCAGGGTGCTCCAACCCTCCTGGTCCTGCCTGAGGGAGGTTATGGCAGGACTTACCACAAGGCCCAGGGTTGCTCTGCAGCATTTCCTCCAGTGAGTCTGTGATCTGCTGGATCCTCTCGTACAGGCTGGGGGGACAGTTCTTGAGCAGCATCCTGGGGAGGGAGCAGGGCCTTTGTCAGGGTGGGCCAGCAGAAGAGCATCCCCATGACTTTATGCTTAGCTACAACCCTTGTGTGTAGCGTGGCCAGAAATATTCAGTCAGGGAACAGGGTCTTGCCTCCATCTGTGTGTTTTTCTCCTGATAAGAGGACTGTTGTAGACCCATCCCATATCTGGGATTTTCTAGCTGCAGATGTCCCAGTTCATGGCAGGTGGGTTGGAACTAGATGATCTTTAAGGTTCCTTCCAACCCAAACCATTCCAGGCTTCTACAATCCAGGGCTTTTCTGGGCAAAGGGGTTGCTCTGGTTCCTACACAACCACCCCTCAGGAGCAGAAGACCCTTACCCAAGGGATGAGTCTGGAAAGACCTTCTTAAGTGACATGGTGACATGGATAACAACTTGCTCCAAATCATCCAAGGACATGAACCGGAAGGCGTAAGACGCTGCATCTGTTTCTATGACAACCTGCAGGGTCCAAGGGACGAGAGATGCCTGAGCGAGCTGGCAGCACACAGTGTCCCCAGGCCCCCAGACACAACGGTGACAGCCATCAGCTCCTCCCTGCCAACACAGCCAGAGCACCAAAAGCGCAGGGAATGCTGTGGGCACCAGGAATTTAGGATAAAATACATCAGTGTGCCAGAATAAGGCATAAACCTCCTGAAAATTCAACTTCATCAGGCTGCCTCTGCATCAGCTTCAGTGAGGTGAGAACAGCCTTGTCTTTGCCTGCAGCAGCTGCAGCTGGAGGATAGAGGTTTCCTCCCTGAATTTATTTAATCGAGATTTAGGGCTTTTTTAGCTTAGGGTTCCTACCAGGAGAAAAAAAAAAAAAAAATCCCATGGCAACATGCTCCCTGATTTAATTACACGCTGATTGAGGCGTGGGAGCAGGATGACAATTATCTGCTGGCATCGCGCGAGGACGGCGCTTCCGCCAGTGCCCGGGGCTGTGGAGGCAGGAGAGCGTGGGACTGCCTGCACATTAACAATCCCTGGGCTTTCCACATCCCAGTCAGGTGTCTCGCCCCCCTCCACCCCGAGGTTTCAACTCCCTGCACCCCTCTGTCTCTGCCCAGCTCCTTCAGTTCTCTCGCGGAGCTCAGCCACGTAGCCTGCTGAGCAGTGCACACCCCGTGTGGAGGCTGAGGCCATGGTTGCTGATGGGGCTTTAACAAGAAAAAGCCAGACAGGATGTTAGAAAGGACCACACAGGAGGTTAACCAGGACCACAGCCCTATTTCAGCCAATATGCAATTCCTCTCTTCCATAGTTCCCACTGCCACATCTGCCCCATGTGCCCGCCCCTCTCTAAGAGGATTAACAGGGTTTAAAACACGCTCCTGCTAAATTTGTCTTCACCTTGGTAAGCCTGCAGCCGCTTGTCACCTTGTGAGGTGCCATGGCCAGGTGCTGTCCGTGGATGCTGGAGGGGAAGAAGTGCAGGCACCCACCCAGCACCCTTGGGTGCCTCCCTGCACCTCCAGCTCCAGGGCAATACCCCTGATGAGGGCAAACACTGGACCCTCAATGTTCAGTGGGGGACCAGAACACCCCCAGATCCTGTCCTGGGCTCCGCATCAGGGTTTGTCACAGAGGAGTGGGCAGAAGGGAGAATAATGCCCAGGTTGGGTTTGTCCCAGCTGCTGGTGCCACTCACCACACTGGGCTCTTGGACTGTCATCTCTCTCACCTCCAGGAAGCTGAAGCTGCTGTGAACCTGTGGGTGAGAGGAGCAGGATCAATCCCAGTGCTGATGGACAAAGGAAACCCAAGGGTTTCCCCCAACTCCCACACTTTCCCATGCCTCAAGTACTGCTTGGCTTTGGTCCCACCCTTCACCAGTCCCCAAACAAGACCCTCTCTGCTTTCCCCCATCTCTCTCCTCATCCTGCTCTTGAGGGCTTCCCAGACCCAGTGGCCCAGGTGGCCCATGGGTCACTCACCCTCGTGCCCCAGGCCCCCCCTGGAACCCCAGGGCTGTACCAGGGCACAGGGTCCCCACACTCACCCTCACTGGCAGCATCACAGGCAGCACATAGGCTCGCCAGGGTGTCAGGACCTAGGCAAGGTATGACAAGGGACCATGGTGACATGGGAGCCACCCCTGTCCCTCACTGCAGCCATAAAACACCTTCCTGGGGAAACCAGGAAAGCAGGAACCAGGCTGGACTCTGCACGTACCAAGATAAAGTCGTCATACTTGGATTTCACCTGCAGCTGGATGCTCAGCACCAGGAGCACCTTCTTTGCCCCCAGGAAGGTGGTGATGCCCTCTAAAAAGATCAATGGCCATATAAAATTAGGTGCCTGAAGTCTCCCATGCACCCTGCTGCTCTTGGGGATGTCATCCCCACCTGAATCATCTTCTCTCCCTCCACACCTGAGAATCAGACCCTGGTTGCTTTCAGTCAAGCCTCACACTTCAAAACACATGGGTCTTCTTCACTGCTTGGGTAATGCATCCTTCTCCCCATCTTCTGCCACAGCCTCAACCAAGAACAGGGCTTTGGGGTTGCTGGTTCACACTGCCCTTGCTGCCCCACCCACTGGGAGCTGGCACTGAGTGATAAGAGGGTCCTGATTTCTCTTCCTCCCTTTCCAAATTTACCACTAGGAAGCAGCTGCTTACCCAAGTCCTTCCTCTCCACAGAGCAGCCAGGGTGCTCACATGTGCCAACCTCCCCAAGTTCACAGACTGGTCGCTCCCAGTCAGCGGGCCAGTGCGAGCATCACTCCTGCCTTGAGCACCACCCCCGTGCCTTCCTGATTTGTGCCTCTCACTGGGAGAAACAGGACCAAAACCACAGCTGTCCATCTCTGTGCAGAGCAAACCAGGCTTTCACAATGACATCAAGCCCCACGGGCCCAGTGGTTTGAGCCACGCGCCCCCAGGGACCCACCCTGGTAGAGCTGGGCCCTGAGGCTGTGGGGACACGGTGACCCAGCTCCTGCCCACCTCTCTGCAAGCCTCAGTGGAGATGATGAAGCTGAAGGACCATGAGATCCCTGTGACCTTCTGCTTTTTCCATCAGCCAAGAGAAGGCTGTGAGCAGTGGTACTTCACACCCCCCCATGCTGAGCTGCAGGCTCTGCCTTCCTGGGCAGTTGCCGGCCATCCTCAACTGGCCAGAGGAACTCAGGCCCGTGGGACTGAGCAGCACCGAGCTGCACCCACAAATCCGGCAGCTTGAGCTGCACAGAATCCTGTCCTTGAGGAGCCAAGTTATCTGGGGATGCTCTTGGTCCAAGGTCCATCTCAGGCAAATGAGTTTTGCGGACAAGAGGAGCCCCCAGAAACCGCATGGGCCCCCCGAACCTCAGCTGTCGCAGCCGAGGGACCCAAAAGTGACTCTGCCACCCCCAGCGAGGCAAACTGGGGCCAAGCAGGCCCCGTAGGGGCAGCTTCCATGTGGCAGCGATGCCCCGGCAGCGCGGCGGCGGGCGATGCTTACCGTGCAGCTCGGCGGGGATCCCTCCGGGGGACGCGGCCATGGCTGGGACCGCGGGGTCACCTGTCGGGGGATGCGGGTGTCAGGGCAGCATCCTTGGGCGCCGCGGGAAAGGCACCCTGCCGGGAGGAAGCGCTGAGGTTACCAACCGGCAGCGCCGCCGCCTCGGTGCCTCCTCCCCCTCCCGGTGCCTCTTCCTGCCCCGTCAGGCGAGATTTACCGCTTGAGCAGGAGAAGCGAAATGAAAGCGACGGTGCCCACGGCCCACCGGCCCCGCCGGGAGGAGAGGGCGTCGCCACCCAGCACCCTTCTTCTCCCGTGTGCCTTCCCCTGCGTGAGCAGGACACCCGTCCCGGCACGAAGCAGAAGCATCTCCCCACAGTTCCAGCCTTGCAGAGTTGAGGATCCATGACCTCTGCCTATCTCCCGAGGTGCTTCGTGGGGACATATTTCTGCTGAAGATGGCCAGTGAGTGGGGTAAGGGCAACTCTACCCTTCCCAGCACTGGGCAGTCAGCCCAGCTCCATCACCTTGCATTGGGAATCTGCCAGGGGAGCTAATGGAGACGGGTGCTAGTGCCCACTGCAGGCTGCTCTCTGGAGGATGGATGCCAGTGCCCATGGCAGGATGCTGAAGGAAGGGCTTTTCCAGAACAGAAACGCCCCAGGTGTTCTGCCAAAGTGACAAAACTGCTGTCCCAAAGCAAGGGCGAGAGGCAGAAGCCATGTGGCATCCTTGGAGCAACAGGACCAAGCACACCAACCACTTCACTCATCCAGGAAGGTTTTGGACCAGGAAGAGCTCCTGTGTCCCATGATATGCTGCAGAGCTTCCCTGGACTCAGGACTTCCCACTGTTGGCTCAGCTTGGTGCCGTTAGACACTCAGGAAAGGGGCTGAGGGAGATGTAGAGCTGCTCTCAGCCAGCAGCCTGGGTCCCTGTGACGGAGAGTGACATCTGCCTTCTTCCCCTAAATTGCCCCTTTCTGACAAACCCCCAAGATCCAGGCTGCAATCTGCCAACCAGGAGCTCACTGAGCTTTCCCAGAGGTCAAATGACTCAGGAGACTTTGCCTTCCTGCCACATGCACTCGGCACCACAGTGCTTCTGAAACCACCTGTGGGAAGGGGAAGGCAGGAAGTATCTCCCTGCAGGCCAGGCATCTTCACAAAGCCCAACCGCAGCACAAAGCTCTGTTTGAGGAGGTGACTGGGGAGAACATGGCTCAGGGCAAGGGCCAATCTCTGCCAGGGCACCTCCTCGAGCCTCCTGAGCTACGTCAGCGGATGGAGGAGCACCCAGGAGGATGAAGGGCACAGTGTGTTCACCACCCAGTTGAGTCAGCAGCCACCAGCAGCAGTCCTGGCTAGATCCATGTTTTTTCCAGGATGAGAGGAAGCCAGGCTATGGGTATCTGAACTTCTCAAAAGGGCACCATCTCCCAGCTTTGTCATGCAAGGATATTCAGGACACAGAGGGAGCAGCTGTCCTCTTTCACACATCAGAATGGCTTCTGTGGAAGACTAGAAGAACAGACGAGCTCCAGGCAAGCTGCATCCAAAGCTTATTCCCCAGAATACTGGTTCCCACATGCTGGAACATTCTGAGCACCAGTGCAGCAGGACATGTACTCCAGGAGTGAGACAGGCATCCATGTGCACAAGTGTTCCATGCCTCAGTGCAAGCCCAGGCACATCAGGATGTCTGGAGCAGCACACCTCCTCAGAGGTGTCCAGCAGAGAACAGCAGCCCAAGCACCAGAGATGGCAGCCAGGCCAAGCCACTGCAGACGTAGTGATGCTCCTTGGATCTATCCCAGCCCTGGCTTTCCACTCAGAGCCTAAGGCCCAGCTTTTCCAGCACTGATAACAGCTGTTGGGTTGAGCAGAATTGTTCTGTCCATACTCAGGTTTTGGATGCTGCTCTGGATGTGTGTCCTCAGCAGCAGGCTGGGATATTGCTCTGCATCTCTCCAAAACAGCTCCTCCAAGGGTAAACCAGAAGCCTGCAAAAGGCACAAGCAGAGATCCCTGCCCAAGGCAGGAACCTGAGCTCAAATCAAATAAAACCAAGTCTGCATAACAGGACCATTGAATGAACAAGCACAGAGAAACCAGGTCAGCTGAGCAGATCGCAAGGTAACACGCCAGGCTGGGGAAAAAAGGAGGATGGCCACAGGGTGATAGCTTCAATCCTCACTAAATCTCTACCAGGGCCTGTGAAGAAAGTTCTAGAATCAGATCACAGTAAAAAAGTTGCTCAGAAATCACTCCTCAAATCTGGGTTAAGGGCTAGGATTGAGAGAGCCAGAGAGCCTAGAGCTCCAGAAACACTGGCACTGGAAAAGGCCTGCCAAGGCAATCATGGCAAGGCCCCAACATTGCTGCTCCTACAACTTTCTGATCTGGACCCCCCCACAGGAATGGGCACCTCGGCCCCAGTGAGAAGCTGCCATGTGCCTTAGGCTAAAGCTTCAGAGAGCTGTCGAGCTCCAGGGACACTGGCACTGGAAGAGGCAATTGCAAGGGCAAACTGCAAGGGCAGGGTGATGGTGCCTGTGGCAGGTACCTGTCAGAGACTGGGTGTTGTTTGTCTGGCAACCTCTGGGATTGCTGGTGCCTGTGTCTGGTGGGAGGGCCAGCCGGGCTGGGCTAAAGGTGAGGCCAAGCCCTGCTCCGCCCTCAGAGCCACCCAGATCCTGGCTGAGCTGTCAGCCACAGACTCACCTGGCCCTGACTGGCCAAGCCACCGGCAGTGCCACCTCAGGGGTGGGCACATGAAGGGCTCAGAGGACAGAGCATGAGGTCAGCACATGGTCACAGCCCTTGGGGTGGTATCTCCTGAGGTGAGCACTACAGAGGCCACTCGAGACCAAGCACACCTTTGGACAAATACACCCCTCAGGCTCTCTTCCTTTCAGCCTCCCATTAAGCTGTTCACACACAGCCACCTCACCCAGCTCTTCTGAATTCCAGGAGAGCTGCAGCACCTTGTTTGGTGTCACCCAGGCCTGGGTACAACAGCACGAGCTGCTGCACGTGGAACACTCACACAGACCAAGGGAGGTCTCTGCTGGAGCATGTGTGGCACCTCCTCGGGCCACCACCGAAAACAAAGCCACTGCACCATCCTTCACACCCCACTTGTCAGCACCGGGTTGAGCCACAGGGTTTAAGAGATGGTGATGGCTCTCCCTACAGATCCTAAGGACACCTTTGGTTTTCCCACTCACCACAAAGCCTCCCTAGCTCCAGGCTTATGTAAAAACACCTCAGCACTGCCTCAGACTGAAGCACCTTTGGTGTCTGAGTACACAAGCTCCCTGCCCAGGTGGGAAAGCAAGGATTGAGGATTTACCCATTTCTCAGCCAGAACTGACTTCTCACAGAAGCAGCCCTGACACAACCTCTCCCACCTGCTGCAACAAGCCTCCAGCCTGCTCAGGACTCCAACCTTCTGCCTCCAGACAGGCTTTCCTTGGCAAGTCATGGAAGGACCATCTCTCAGGACCAGAGATAACAAGTCACCAATCACTTAGTGAAAAACCAGAACTCACAATTCTTGTGCTTGGTTACAGTCTCCCAAGCAGTGTCATTTGCAGTGATTCCTGTACCAGCAGCAGGAGGTTCTATGCTGAACCTGAAGTGGCTGCCCACAGCTGGGGCTAAGCTTCTAAAAAAAAAAAAAAAAAAAACCACCACACCATGGAAACTCCACCCAAGTACCAGTCCCATTTTTCAGAATTAAATGGAAACATTATTCCTCTTAACTAAACCATCAGCTACAACCATTTAAAATCACAGTCAAAACAAACAGAAGTAACAACTACTCCCATGTTACTCCAAGCTCAAGCTGTGAACGCCAACATTTGCATTTTACATCCTCCCTGCTCTACACACCAGGCAGCACACCCTGATTTAAGGTCATGGACAGGTACCTTGTACTTGGCATGGGGCAGAGGGAACACCTGCAGCGAGAAAGGAGCTGGTCCCTGTTGACAGCATCCTTCTGGGAAGAGCAGCTTTTCCATCTGGAGACGGCTGCCGGGTCGCACCGTTGATGTACACAAAGAAAGCAGCCAGTGAGCACACGTGTTAATCCGTTATTATTTATTAGCTGTACAGCAGTATATTCTCCTTCCCAGCTTTCAAACCCCATTACATATTTTATAACAGTATTTTTTTTCCCCATGTTGGCTTCCTAAAATAATGAAAAATATCACACAGTACAGCTAAGTACAAAAATGCATCAACCTAGAGTCTGATAGCTAAACTGATAGCTCTCTTAAAAGCGATACATAGAAGAAAAATTTGTTTGAAATCAGCAAGACTGAGGCTCTATAAAAAGCTTACATATTTTAACATGTGACATTTTCATATACAGGCATCATTTGTATTTCACATTATTCCTTTTTTTGTCTTTATCAGAGATTCAAAAATTGTAGAATTACTGACCTATTAATAAAATTTCCTGGCCCAGGTTGAGGGCTGCAGTGACCAACTCATAAATCACCACTTTTGTCTTAACATAGGATTCATAAACACAAAATACAACTACAAGATAGAGCAAAGAAAATGTATTCGTGAAATTATAAGTCAAAAAGGTTAATTATATGTTTCAAATTGGTTGGATGGTGACATCCAGAGGGCAGTGGTCAACGGCTCAGGCTCTGGATGGACAGCAGTGACTGGTGCCCCTCAGGGGTCCATACTGGGACCAGTGTTATTTACTATCACCGTTAATGGCACAGATGAAGGGATGGAGTGCACCCTCAGCGGGTTTGGTAACACCAAGCTCAGGGTGCACTGACACACCTGAAGGACAGGGCCATCCAGAGGGACCTGGACACGCTCGGGAAATGGCCCATGAGAATCTCATCAGGCTTAATAAGACCCAGTGCAAGGTGGTGCACCTGGGCTGGGGCAAGACTGGGATCAATCCAGGCTGGGAATGAACAGATCCAGAGCAGCCCTGGGGAGAAGGACTTGGGGGAGCTGGTGGGTGAGACTGGACATGGCCCAGCCATGTGTGCACACAAAGCCCTGTGGGCAGCAGGAAGGGGGAATTCTGCCCCTCTGCTCCACTCAGGTGAGACCCCACCTGCAGCACTGCATCCAGCTCTGGGATCCCTAGGACAAGAAGGACATCCAACTGCTGGAGCCAGTCCAGAGGAGGCCACAAACATGATCTGAGGGATGGAGCACCATTCCTGTAAGGAAAAACTGAGAGAGCTGGAGTTATTCAGCCTGGAGAAGAGAAGGGTTTGGGATGACCTAACTGTGGCCTTACAGAACCTACAGGGAGCCTACAAAAATGCTGGAGAGGGACTTTTGGCAAGGGAGAGACAGGACAAAAGGGAATGGCTTTAAACTGACAGAGGGCTGGGTTAGAAGGGTTATTAGGAAGAAATTCTTCCCTGTGAGGGTGGTGAGGCCCTGGCACAGGTTGTCCAGAGAAACTGTTGCTGCCCCATCCCTGGAAGTGTTCAAGGCCAGGCTGGACAGAGCTCGGAGGAAGCAGGTCTAGTGAAAGGTGTCCCTGCTCATGGCAGGCACCTAGAACTAGATGGTCTGTAAGTGCCTTCTAACCCAAGCCAGCCTAAGATTTTATAAAATACAATTTTTTTGTGCTTCAAAACCAGATTTTACACGTGGGTTTCTCTTGTTCTGCAAGCAATAGTCTGGGTTTATCTTTTCTCTACCTTATCAACAGTTTTTCCAACATTTACACTATCAATTCTTTTGTCACTTAGTTTGAAAGGGATTAGAATACTGGGGTTTCTTTAAACTGCATATTTGCATACCTCTTAATTAATGGAAAAAGATTAAAATGTAAAAAAAAAAAAGTTATTTACAAGCTTGACCATTACAGAAATGCTTTGCAGAAAGCAAAGCATATTAAGGACAGAAACCAGTTGGAGCATGCCAAAACTACCATGTGCAGCCGACTTGGAGAACCGGAGCTATTCAGTGGGAGAAAGCAAAAACAAAAAAAAACAAAAAAAAAACCCAAAAAAACCAACCAAAAAAAACATTTCAAAAGTCTAGAACCCTCCCAAGTCTGCATTTACAGTTAAAAACACTACTGAGAGAAGAGGCTCAAGGACTCTGGGAACTGGAAGGGCAAGTCCGGAGTGGTTTTCCACATACTCTAGTCAAGGCTTCCACTTTAGTATATTAAAACTTGGTGCATGTAAACACGGCCCTTGGACCAGCTTTACAATGCAGTTCAGAGCAAAACTAAATCAAGCATCTCAGAGGAAACCCTCAAGGACTCCAAAATATTTCCTAATGTTCCATGATCCTGTAATGCTAACATAAAAACAGCAAGTTCTAGTTAAATCACATTCTAACATCGTTTTATTTCCCAGTATGTTTGGTAAAATGGTCTAAAATGATGCATTTCCCAAAGCCAAGAAAAAAGATTAAAGGAAAAAAATAGATTTGAGCCGTTTAAACACAGCCCAGGCCAGTTCAGTCAGCCAATGTGGTCTTCCTCCATCACCGGTCCATCATGCTGAGAATCATCTCAGGGGTGAGGTCTCCGTTGGGAGCTTCCACTACAGCAGGCTGAGCTTCCTCCTCTTCCTCTGCTGTTTCTGCATCAGGTTCTTTCTTCACTTCAACTATAATATTTTCAATTTCACCAGTGTTCTGGTCTTCAACCTGAATGATTGCTGCAGCTGGAAGGGCAAGAACAAAGGAGGAGGTGGGGAGAAACAGATTATTTTACTGTTTCCAGAGCCAGCCTGCATGCCTCAAGCAGCTCTTTGGTAGATCCTTCAGACTATTCAATGGCAAGGGAAGGTGAGGCCCACAGCAAGCACTACCACATCAGCAGGCAGCAGTTCAAACCACCTCACTCACACCCAAGGACTGAGCATCTATTTTCTTGCCTCTTTATGAAGTTGGGCTTCCAGTACACCAGTTCCAGTGTGCATTTTCATACTAAAACATTTTTCAAACAATGGACTTTGTAGAATCATGAATGAAACCAAACCCCATATCAATATATGGGCTCTAAAGCAAAACTTAAACTTCAGGGGAACTTAGTGATGACAAATTCAGCATTAAATGTTTCCACAGAATAATTCCAGAGAGAAAACAGGCCACACTTTGTAGCACTGAGCAGACAGCCAAGCAACTGAGGAAGCCACCACCTCCTTAGAGGAACTAATTTCCCATCCTACTTTCAGCCTAAAATTTATTTACTTAGACTTTGCAGAGTTACAATGTCTATTCTTAAGTATATTCCTGTGGAATATTAACACCAGCATTGGTCCTTGCTCAGATCTAACAGTCTGAAACAATTTCATTTGTGGCAATACCTGCAAAACCTAGCCAGGTAAGAACACCATGATGTTTTTTACTGACAGCTGTTTTCCCAAGGACTGTATGTCAGCAGAGATACCAGAGGTACAAAAAGAAGCAAGCAGTTTGTCCAACTATGAAATGAAACAATACTAAACAAAAAAACCCCAGCCTTTCTTTTTTAGCATGGCCTGAAGTGGCCATGTTCCCTCAAGACCAGAAAACCCTTGCAACAAATTTCAAGATGAATTCTTAGCAATGTAGAGACAAGTACAGTTACCTACTTTTAAAATAATCTCATTTGCAGGAATCACATCTACAAGAATGGCCAAATCCAAGGAAAAAGGTGCTCAAGCAAGCGGGGTAAGGTAAGCTTCAATTAGTGACTTACGCTGGGATTGTTTTGGTTGCGCGGCAGCTTTGCCTGGTGGTCTTCCTCTTCTTTTCTTACTGGGAGGTGGTGCAGGAGCCTCTTGCTCAACTTCTGGTTCAGCCTCAATTTCTACTGCTGTCTCCTCTTCATCTTCGTTATCATCCAAATCTGGTTCAGCATTTTCCTCTGTAAGAAAGGATGTCAGATAAATCTTCGGTTTAAACAAGAATAAAACACATCCATCTAGAGAGAAGCACCATCAAATATCCAAAAGAGATGGATTTGAAGGAATCAACTCTGCTGAGAAAGAAGGTAAGTAAGGCCTTTGTTCAGAAGCTGTTGCCACAGATTGTTTATCTGTTACCCTCACTTAGAGGGAACAAGCTGTCCTCTTCAGAAAGCAAAAGGCAATTTAATTATGTTAGATTATGTGGTAAAAGCTACTCTGCACAAGGACAAAGGAGCTCAGAGACAACAGCACAAGGGAGACCAAATAACACATGGATGGGCTACTCCCAAGCCCATCAGAGGATCCAACAGCCCATCCAAGTCCCACTTGCACACACAGAGGAGTACAGCAGTGCACAATGGAAGATGGGAACCCAAATTTACTTCTGAGGAACAAACTTCTTGTCTAGGACACTCCCATGAGAGCCACCAGGTGTGAAACCCATCCCAATGAGTCATGGGAAGGAGCTCTGGAGATGCCCTTTGATACAGGGTGTTGGGGAATTCCTGGTTGGGACACAATGGGATGCAGGAGAAAGGCCATTTTGGATCACACAGGACTGTTTACTGGATGTTTAGGGGAGAGGAGGAGGTGATTTCAAGAAGTGTGAGGAAAATAGAGGGGCAAGAGGTAGAAGAGGTACATCCCATGAAAATTGCTGTAGCTGCTGTTCCAGGATCTCTGAAACATGAGGACCCCAACAGACATCCATGAGCCAGTCTCCTACTCCTCAAGCTCTAACTTCATTCTTCAGAACACTCCTTAGAGTTAAGAGGTGAGGACCACTGACCCGTTCAGAATGCTCTGGGCAAAACCAGAGCAGACAAAAAGCAGTGAGAGATGTCAAAGAGCACAATATCGTTTGGACAGCAAAATGATTGCCCTTAAATCTGTAAGGCTGCTCACTAGAGGAGTAGCTTCACTCAATACACGGGTCACAAAGATACTTCCTTTTATCTGACTGAAGGAAAAAACTCAAACCCACACTGAGGCATGTAGATGCAGCATGATTTTACAGTCAAGGGATAATCCCCCATGAGGATTTTATTTACTGGATTTCTCAGGTCCCACATTTTAAGAGGTTCTTTACATTCTCCCCTCAACTAACATTCTGTCTAATGCTGGGCAGCCAGGAAACAAAACTATCATTCACTATTTGGTCTTCTCTGCCCCCCCCACCACCATAAATAACAAAAATAGGTCTATTTCATCCCAGTTTTGCTCATAATTTCTAGGTATTTAGTAGCTACCAAACCTCATGAAACTGCAGATCTCCAAATAAACACAACAGTGAATAATGCAATTCCTCACACAAGTGATTAGCACATCTTTCTTACAGCTACTCAGCTCTCACTGGTCAATTCCTCATATCTATCAAATGACTCCTGAAGTCAAACCAAAATTGCCACTTCTGCTGAGGCTGAAGGGATTCCCTCAGCACAGAGCCTGGGCATCATTCACTGCATATCATCAGCTCATTAACAAGCCTGACTTTCGACCAGCTTCCCTCACAAAAAAACTGTTTTAAACCCAGACCAAACCAACTAAATAAAACAGGCTGAACTCCCAGGAAGATTTCAAATCAGATACTAAGAATGCAATACTCCAGAATGCCATATTTTGAATTACCTTCCATCTTCCATTTTGAGTTATTCCATGTAAAATAACCCTGCCTCCATCACCTTTTCATGTTTTAAATGCACAATTAGTTACATGTGCTTAATTCCCCTAATACATTTTTCCAAATGTCTATACAAACATGAGTTTAAGCATCAATTTCTATAGTTTTTTCTATAGTTTTTGAATCATGGTTTGCAAATAACTTGATCATACTCATCCTAAAACTTGTTTCCCATGTGAGATTCTCAGATACATGTTGTCCAGCCAGAAATATCCCTGTTCTCCCAACCTACACCCCTTGATTAATTACATAAAGCACTCCAGATAAAAGATTAATCAGCAACATTCCTTTTGCAAAATTATCTTTGAACTGGTTGGTCTCGTGACTCTACTTGGCTCTTCCTGTTGAAGACACTATGAAGTTTTTCCTCTAACAGGAGACAGGATCAGGACTGAGTTTTTCCTTCATATATAGCATTAATCTCCACCATTCCCTTGGAGGTTGCCAGCCTTCCTCCACAGAAGTAGCCAAACTATTCAGGGTGGAGTTGTCTGGACATGCCACCCAGTAATGGTGAAGAAGGATCAAGTAACATTTCATAGCAATGCACCACAGAACCACACAGCCTCTTTTGGGACTCTGAAAAAAATTACCAGAGTTTCCCACACAGGCAGGACAGGAATGGCACAGCTGACAGAAGGGGTGTCAGTGTTTTTTAAGCCATCTTGGAACAGGCCTGGGACAGCAGGATCTATATTATCCTTCACAGGCAGTACATCCCTCTGTACTTGGCCATGTATCACCATATTCTGTGTTTGCCAACCAGACAAGACTCTTTCAAGTGCCAGAAGAAACCTGCAGAACTGGCAAACCAACAGCTAACACACACAGTGAATCACAGACCTGTAATTCTCAAAAGGAACTGAGCTGTTCTTACCACTATCAGAAGAATCTTCTTTCTTAGATCGCATCTTTCTCTTTCGGCCACGTTTGCCTTTCTTTGTCTCTCCTCCATTCTCTCCTTCCCCACCATCTAGGCCAGAGCAGTTATCAGCATGTCTGGCCATTGTGTTCTACTCAGTGAAAGATTAGAAACACAAGAAAAGTTAAAAAATGCATTGAATTCAAGATCAAACATTCTGGCTCTGTATTTTCAAACACATTTCTGATAACTATGCCTTTTGCTTTTTTTTTAAAGAGAGATTCTTCAGGGGGAATGCATACATTGATTAACTTATGAATGAAGTTGCATTTCCACACTGCTCATGATGTCAACACTAATGTGTGTTGATACCAATTCTGAATTCTCTCTTCTCTCTTTTCCTCTCAGAGAGAGAAGGGCTTTATTAGAAGTTTCATATTTTACCCTGTACCTCACCCATTTTTCCTTTTGGCTAAACATTTCCCTCCGCTGACCTAAAAAAGCCTCATTCCACCCCATCCCTCCCTAATTCAAAGCACATTCCCTTACCCTGCGAGTGAATGTTTTGCCACACTTGGAGCAGACAAAGGCAGCAGGGACAAAGTTGGGATCGTGGTATCTCTTGAAGTGCATGTCCAGGAGCTGCTTCTGGCGGAAGGTTTTATCACAATGGCTACAGGCATAAGGCTTTTCTCCAGTATGGGTCCGTTTGTGCATGACCATGTGCCGCTCCTGGCACGGACAGGGAAAATGGAAACTCATGTAAATGAATACAGAAAAGAGAATTTTCAGCTAAAAATAGGCTAAAATTTTATGGCTAATATCAGGAAAAGAATGATTCCACAGCAATGCAAGAACATCTTGATTGATGGCATATTCAGTCCTCGGTACTTCCATCCTAGATGGACTCTTATCCTTTGGTCAGTGGGTACACCAAGGCTGTGAATTAGAAGGTTCTTCTCTACAGGACAGAATCACACCAAGAAAAGGCCACTTGTACTCTCCTTTACACCCTTCAAAAAATTTAGACAGCTAATTTGATCTTGTCAGCTGGTCAAACCTAACAGCTAAGATTTCCATCCCATACTTTCATCTCCTATCCTAACACTCCAAAGGGGTGCCAGTGCCCCCAGCTCACCTGTCTGCAGGCATAATCACACTGGTCACACTTGAAGCGCTTCTCGTTCTTGTGGGACTTTTGATGCTGGATGAGGGCATACCTCTCATGGAACACAGCGTCACAGTAGCGACACTTCTTGCCCTGCTCAATGTAGGAATGCTGCTTCCGCAAGTGGACACCTAGAGGAAAAAGAATCAAAAGCTTTCACCACCATGGCTTTCCAAGCATGAAAGATGAGCCCACGGTCCTTCAGTGATCCTCCCTCCCAAGCTCAGCCAAAACAGTGGAATAGGTAGTTTAGGATTCAAATAAAACCAACTAGAACCATTTCTAGACAGCAAGAGCTTGCAGAAAAACTCCATTAAGATCTTCCACAGGATTCCAGATCTGGTTATTAGTTGCAATCTGTGCTGATTCAGAATACTTGACTTTGATGACATGATTGTCAAACTAAAGTGTCTTGTGGGTTGTTATGTTTAAGACTAACCTGAATTGCCTGGATACAGCTAGAAGCCAGGTAATTCAGTGGGAGGAAACAGGATTTTCTGCAGGATTAGAAGTCAGAGTGACAGGACTAGAAGGCAATAGGGATACCAACAGATAATCCCCAACAGAGGTTTCAGTCACTTCTTTAAAATCCTCCAACTAAGAGCACACCACAGCTGTACGAGGTAGCTTAGGGTAGATTATAGTATTATTAGAAGAAAAAATTCTTTGTAGCTAACATCAGTTTTCCTCTGTTGTAAATCAGCTTGTTTGCTCCTAACATCAACTAACTGCCTTCCTCTCCAACTGCCTCTCACTGTAGCACTTGTCTTTACTGGAAGGGAGCCTGCCTTCCCATTACTTGGGTGATAATTCTGTTTAAAGACAGAAAGTTCTGCCAAATCGTGGCTCCTTCCTTCCCCTCAGCTGCTCTGGGCACGATATTGTTTGTCACCTTCTAGAAACATAAGAGCTTGCCTGCTGGAATCACACTGGGTACTGTTCACCAGATCAGGAATGTCCTACTGCAAGGACTAAAGGCTTTTTTGAGCACAAAAAAAGCAAAAAAAACCCTCAAAAACCTTTTGTGAGCAAACCAGAAGTTCCAAATCCTGGAAAGTTAAATATTTGGTCTAATTCAAACCTTTTAACTTGATGAAAATATCTCTGTATGAAACTTAATGGCCTCCAATGTGCAAGAGGTTAAGCCAAGTGATCTTCTTGCTCTTCAGATCCCAATCCTTATGCTGTTGAAATCTCAGTCCAAGTTGAATAAATGCCTTGCATCTATGGGCAAACAGTAACTTACCTCATATGCTTGGGAAAAAAAATTCAAGTAATGACAAGAAACTGAAAATTGTTCTAACTTGCAGCAGCTGTGGTAACCTAAAGGTGTGTGTTATCAGCACCAGATGTGAACTCTGATTCTGGGAAGTTTTGGATCATCTTCAGCAAATGGGCACGTTTGGGAGACACGTACCCAGGTCACTCTTTCTCGCTATAACAGTATCACAGTGAGGACAGTGGAATTTGGCCACATTCTCCGTGTGCTTCTGCAAAATGTGCATCTTCATGGTACCGCTCTGAGTGAAGCGAGCATGGCAGATGTAACATTCATATGGCTTCTCTCCTTCAGGAGCAAAAGGAAAAAATAGAATAAGTACTTTTATTAAAAAGAAATCTCACCAAGAAGCCCTAAACAACCTCCCAGAAACTTGCAACACACAGCTAGACAACTGAAATTGTAATTCTACAAAGTGCTCAGTAATACCTTTCTCTGCAAGTTATAGGTCCAGTAAGCATCTTTCTACAAAGAAACTGAAGTTCAATCCTTAAGGAAGTTAAATTATTCTTACTCTGAGAAATGCAGGCAAGACCGATATGCAGGCTGCCAGAAGAGAGCAAGTCCCATCAGATTTTTTTGAGGTGGAGGTTCTGAATGTTCATATATATATAAAAGGGCATCTTTCTCCCCTTCAATTTTAGTAATATGAGTAATTTGGCACTGCAGTAACATTTAGTGCTAAAATCATCCCTATTTATATAGAAAAAAATTAGCATCTTTATGAAGTAACATGCATGAGATGCTTTTAAAAATGCACTGAAGCATGAAACTGCAAATGACTCTACTCTTCAGCTGGAACACTGCAAACAGAAGAAGTTTCTTCCATTCATACTAGAGGTGCCTGCATTTTATCACCTCACAATCAAACCAGAAATCAGAATCCTCCAAGCTCATTTCTCAGCACAGTAATTCAGGTTATAAATTTACAAGTGCTTACAATATGTGGTACATTTGCTTCAGCTACACAACTTTAAAAAGGTTTTATATTAAACCACACAGCAGTATTTGCTTGCTGTGTGTCAGCAGACACTAGCCCCAGCATTCTGACACTAAGAGAACATGGCATCAGTACCGGAGTGGGTCCTCATGTGCCTCTTCAGCTTGTAGGTGTCTCTGCTGGCATAGCTGCACAGGCTGCACTGGAACGGGCGCTCTCCGGTGTGCGAACGGATGTGGCGTTTCAATTTGCTAACCTGGAAGCCAAGAGCAAGACTGAAGTTAGCACAGATGATAAGCAAGCCAGACTGCCAAAACACCAAGAAACCAGTCAAGAGTTTAAGGCAGTTTGTATTTACTTAGGCACAAAACCAAACAAGCACATTTCAGCGCCATTTTCCCACTGCACACAGCCACTTGCTCCTGCCCACTCTACCTCACCTCCCAGCTTCACTCCCAGTCTTGCCTGATGCTTGCTCCCACACTCAATGAGGTCTGATTTAGACTCTGTGCTCACCTTATTGTTATTGATCATCTGAAGACCCTAAAATTTTAGAATATCCTGGAGAGACACAGTGAAGTGATGTGGGGAAGCTTAATTCTTTTCTTCTACTTTTATTTAGAAGGTACAAACCCAGTTCAAAGCAAGAACACCAATGGTATGGCATTTTCTACTTCAGCCTGATCACGCTGCTTAATCACCAACTTATGCCTACAAAAAGCAGCATGACCTCATAAGGACCAACTTGGTTATTCTTGCCTAATTTATACCATGAAAACCTCTGCAACATAACTTATTCAGCACTCAAACCACAGGACCTGAAGTGACAGCACTGCAGGCATAGCGTGGGCAGGAAAAAAAAAAAAAACGGAAGCCCCTACTCAAGCTCTCCCACTGTAGCCTTCTTCCACTGCAGACATCCCATTTTTTTAAAATTATATTGCTCATCATCTGGCTCAAATTTCCTTTCACAATACAAAAGCTGTCCTATAAAATATCTAATAATACTGCATGGAGGGAAGGCATTCAAGAATGTCTAATCTGCTCAGGCACATTAAGCTATCATCTAACATTAGCAAAACTGCTTTTCACCAATACTGAGACAAAGGCTCATTAGTTTTAGCTACAGACACCTCCATGGCATAAATAGATGATGTACACAATGCATGTTTCTAAAATGGGAGGGGCACTGTGGACTGAAACGACATCCCACTGCAGCAGGAAATGTCTGTCTCCTTCAACACCAAGCACAGTACAATTCCTGCAATCAGCTAAAAGGACAAATCATTAAGAAACCTTGACAACTATTGTCGCCAAAGAGGAAATGGGTATCACCTAGAATTTCTGTAAGTGATCTCAAACTGCTTTCTGATTCACTAAGGAAACCCCACCATTTGTTTCCAAGAGCAGCCCTGATTTTTAACTTCTTTTGCCCAGAGCCTTTCAACCAAATGGCCAAAGAAGGAAATGCCTAAGAACAGAGTTTGTAACAGATGGCGAACAAGCTTTGAGGCGCACAAGGAAGCACTCAGCACTGTAACAAGTCCCATACCTCCACGCTGGCATAGTCACACATGGAACATTTGAATGGTTTCTCGTGGGTGTGTTTGTAGCGGCGATGCCGAACCAACTCTCCACTGGTCACAAAGGCCATGTCGCAGTCTGGGCACTTGTGAGGGCGAGTACCTAACGGTGTGCAGCGAGACAGGGAGACAGTGACACTGAGGTTTAGTGACAAAAGAAAATACAGGACAGCGCTGGTTGTGGTTTGGTTTTTTTTTGTTGTTGTTTTTAAAGTGAATAATCGACGCTGCTTTCATGTTCTTAAAAATTAAATTACAGCAACAGAATGCACAAAAGTCAGAGGTTTTGTGTAAATAACTAATAGATTGAAGATCTTAGAGAATTAATATCTTTTCAGTGAGGACATAGACTCCTTTATTTTTGTACCACTTGGTTGTTTACACATTAGAAATAGACTAGTTAGACATAACTTCAGTAAGCAGAAAAAATGAGGTATTATTAATTACATTCCTTTTTTGGCAGTAAGGCACAACAAGCTGAAAACACAAGTGCTAATGCCCAAGGCAAAGAGAACACTTCTTTAACTTCATGTAACTTGAGATCAAGCCCAGGATCAATTTTGTACCAGTGAACAGGAAAAGCTCTGCACCTGACCTGGCCAGGCAGAAAACAACTACGCCATTTCCTCTTTTTTAGCTTGTTCCATAAGAGGAAGTAGGAAAACAAGAAGGGTCTGTCTTCAATCTACCTGTTCTGATAGCAGAGCAGATTCTACAGAAACAATGTGTGCAAAAGCAAGAGTACCTGTGTGAGTGTTGAGGTGGTTCCTCAGCAATGTGACTGTCCGGAAAGCCCTGCCACAGAGATGGCACTTGTGTGGTCTTTCATCGGTGTGGCTTTTCATGTGGCGGTCCAAGTTGGAACGACGTGGACAAGTGTAACTGCACAGTTCACACTGGAATGTCTTCTTTACACCTGAGCATGAAGGAAATCATCTTTAGTCTTTGGCAGTACTGTGGTCTACTGTTTAATGTAAGAGGAAAGATTCTTGGGGGTGTAACTACTGCAGGGAACCACTGTGCACCACTAAAACCAACTGCATTGCCTGGGGCTGGTTTGGATTTAATTTTCATCGGTATGCCAGTACTTAATGTTCCTTCTAACCCTCTAAAAAGGGTTCCTTAACTTACAGTTTTAACAAAAATCAAGCATACTTATTACTGTATTTTGCATCATCTACCTTACCCAGAAATTGGTTAGGAAAAAGCCCACAGAATTAATTACACCATTGGCTCCTGATGTAAAACATGCACACGAACTGTTACATATGTAGTACAGCAAAGAAAACAATCTTTTCAATCGTAGTTGTATGAGAATATTAATGCCACGGTATCATACTTGTGGAAAATGATCTCCCTGTCAGCCTACAGAGAAGAGAAGGGAGGTGTGCCCAAGAAACACTGCAGTTACATTGTGAGCAAGCAGCACTGGGCATGTCTGCTCTCCTCCCACTTGCATGTATTCATTTGCCTCAATCACACTGCAATCACCACAACAAAAGCATTTTCAAAATCCATTTCCAGATGGGGAACTTACCCTTCTTTTTAATTTTTGTTGGTTTTGGTGGCTTCATATTGCCCACCACCTTTTCTGCATTAACCTCGGACAACAAACCCTCCTGCTGCTCCTCTTCAAAGTCATATACAGAGACATCCACATCTTTGCCTTCCTCAGTGTAGCGAAGCTTACTCTTTTTGTTTTTCTTTGTTTTTTTGGCTGGTGGCTGATAGTCTGGATCTTTTTGCCAATTAGGATCTTCCTGTGGCTGAAGTTCACCTTGTTCCAGTGTCTCCACCTCACCATTTGCACCCACTTTCACAACCTGGAAGCCTTCTGGTAAAGGGAGGGTGTGACAGATCATGGGCTCCCCTTCCTGCAGGCCTCCTTTGGAAACCTCATTTTCATAAGCTCCCTGCAGTTCTTCCACAGACGTGGTGGCAACAGGTACAGTCACTGGTACAGGTACTTGGACCAGCTGAAGCTCACCAAGGTTTATAGGCTGCTCTTCCATATTAACAACCTGAAGTGTTATGATCTGTGTGTCATCCACAGTAGCCTCAGTTTCTTGAGGCACTGCACCTTCCATTACTTCGGTCTTCATTTGAAGAAGAGTTGGATCCAGCTGATCCATCATCACCATCTGCACCCCACTGCTGACATCCTGCACCACTTCACTTCCATCTGCTTGGTTTGGTGGTATATGACACGCATCATCCTCCTGCCCACCTTCACGGCGTCTTTGATAGGTTTTCCTCTCTTTTCCCTTAATGAAAGTTTCTGATTCCTCCACAATAGCGTCGACTGCCTCACCTTCCATTTCACCTTCCTGCTGTAAGAAGAAGAAAACGAATGCTGCGCACCATCCAATGTATTTAACAACTGCCCAAACCCCACAGAAGAACAAGTTGCCCAACTGGAAACACCCAACTCATCCCGACCATACTCTGCAAACAGGAGCTGAGAGCTGTAGGTCTCCAACAAGCCCATCACCACTACAAACCAAGGCAATCACAGAACGCTGCCTGCAGTCAGACAAATGTATCAGCTTCTTGGAAAGGAAGGAAAGCAAGGAAGAGAGATTAAGTGATATGCATGTTCCCGTGTCTCAAAGACCACAAATCCCACCAGCAAGATGCACAGCAGTATTATTCCTTACTGAGCTTGTTTAATCATTTCACATAGCTTAGCAGTACCAGAGGCAGTCTGTGGCTATAAATTTTAAAGGTACAAAATTACCACATTGTAAAAATAAAAAAGCCAGCCTTAAAGAAAGTATTACATTTGAGAATAGCAGAAGTTTTCCAGGAAAAAAAGGCACTAAGAATTAAGCACAAGAACATAAGTTGGACCTATTTCATATCAAACTACTATTACTGCAAGTCTAAACTCCAGTATTCTCATTATGCAGGAAGGTTGTTTCAAGAGTAATAAGAGCTAAAAGAAGTTATTTTACAGCTGTCTTTTTCCCAAATGAAAGGAATAAGATGATAGTAAAGAAGCACTTTGTAAGCCTGTCTCTGTTCCAGGTGGCTTACTTTGTAAAAATAAAAGGAGGTCCCTAACCATGCCAAACACTTTTCCTGCATCAGGATACCATTTCTTATACCACTCATTAAGCATTAAAAAGGTAGCAAGGTCAATTTTGGGTAAGAAGAAAGTAACAAAAAAGCCAGCTTCCTTACTAAGCCTGTGAAAAAATCCTGAATCCAGTTCCAGATTTGCCAAGAGACTTCTGTATTTTTCCAACAGACTGACTGGCCTCTCAGACCAGCTAAGTGAATTAATATAAATATTTAATCTCCCTTGCTAACTCAACACTTTAAAATCCCCATACTATTTTCAAATATCTACGCTTAATCTTGTGTACTCAATTTTGATTTTACACAAGACATAAACATGAAGCACAGCAATCAAGTCTCCATCAGCTTTAAAAATTAAACATGCAATTAAGACATGCAATTGCTATTATTTTTACAGAGTTCTTGCTCTTAGTCTACTGTCTTTTCTAGTATCCTCCACTTCTGCTGTAAAAACAATAAAGCTCATCTTGTTCTTCAGCCTGCCCAGACTAGGGACATAAATTAGCGTGGTGTCTTGACACTTGTGATGTCGTGGGCAGCCACAGTCTCCAGAGGGCACCAGATACCCAGGAATGCCGACACACGGCTCCGTGCATGCTCCCTGCAGGGATCCCGCCTCTCCCTTCCTTCACCACGCGGCCGCTTTTCAAGTCGGAGCAAATCCATATGGACAAACAGCTGAAGTACTCGAGATGATGTAAGTACTTAACACCAGACAGCAGGCAATCAGAACAGAGCAGGTCTTTGGCCTACAGCAACTGCAAAAGAGTTTTACAATTCTCTTAAGCATTTGAAGAGAGAAGAGAAGACTTTCCAGGTGACCTAAAGTGTCTGAACAAAAAAAAAAAGGAAGGACATAGCTAAAGAAAACATAAAAATGTGGTGAATGGGCAAGGAGGTAACAATAGAACATGTAAGATGGAGGTAAAAAAATGGCAAAAGTCCATCTGCAAAGCTAATTGAACTATGGTGCCGAGCAGAAGCCTGCAACCTTGACACAAGCACAGGCAGCTCTGAGTAGAGGTGGGGCCCTCACAAAGACCTTCACATTCACTGTCAATATCAGCTGGTAACAACACTGCTAAGTCACCTGACAGCAAGCCAACTTGCCAAATTCTGCCAGTGTCCTCTATGATTCAGTAGTGGCGTAGTAGGAAGGCACCATTTCTGACTCGGAAAGCAGAAAATCCTATGCCCACCAAGGAACAGGCCACTGGCACAAACGAAGACTTTGGCATACGGCTTGTACTGGCAGGAAGCTTGCCAGCCTAGGAATGCAGGTGTACAGGGAGACCAAGGAAATGCCTGCACCACGACTCAGACTGAAGACACTCACAGTGAGGGGTGTACCTGTGTGAAAGGAATGGATGGGTTCTTACAGCCATCCGGTAAAAAGCCTCAGACCCCACTGGTGCTCTCTGTCCCTCTGTCCCCTCTCACCCCGTTTCCAGTCGCGCGGCTATCGGGGGTGACACGGCGGGGCACGGCTGCCCCCGAGCGGCCAGACGCGGCACTGCACCGGGGCTGCGGCCACC